>JAKLNE010000030.1:0-17658 GCA_022814615.1 Waltergamsia citrina
GTTTTTTTGTTTTTTCTCCCGTTTGTTCGTTAACAAAACAAACACACCTTACGGGTTTTGCCCCCACTTTTTTCTCCCCCCCCCCCCCCCCCCCCTTGTTTGAAAAGCGTTTTGTCGTCTGCCACGCCGATCTAAACAAGAACAATGATATCATCCTGCTTCCCTAACTCAGCTGCCATGTTAAAGAAAAAAAAAAGTTATGTCACGATCTTCGGTAATACCCGATGAAGCGGATCCCTTCTTTTTTTTAATTCTTCCATTTGATTCTGTTGGTTTGGTGGAAAGGAAAAGGTGAAAAGCAGGGAGTTTTGGTATGACGAAATGGTGATCGAGATCGTAGGTGCATATGTTTAGTTCCTCTTCCCACCGACTCGGATCGTTCACCGAGGGTGTGGCCAACCCTTGTAAAGTGCTTAAGTTAGCTGGAAGAGCTCGGTGAGGGAGACGTGGTCTTCAACCGGCTGGTAGCAGGGGGAGGGTTGGAGGTAAACCTGTTCTTAAGTATCTTTCTCAGAGGTGAACTGGTCCCTTGTATTAGCTGCCGCGTTGACAACCTCGACAAGCTTGATTCTTAGCATCAGGAGATTCTGATACTGGGTTAGTGGCACTGAGGGTGATAGTGGTCACGCGACATGACTTATACAATTCCGGAGCCCGTTTCTATCGTTCATCGTGCTTGTATGAGTATAAGTCTAGATAGCGATAAAATCTGTCTATCGACCCGTTCCGTGCCGAATAATACTAAAATATGAGATCGAGAGAGAACGCCCTCTGAGAGCCAGCTCTAGTGCCTCTTTTTCTTTTCTTTTTTTTAAAAACCGTACCATGTCCGAATACATCAAGTCCTTTCTTGGCCTTTCCCTGAAAACGCCTGAACGAAACAACCCAAAAATAAAAGAACTGAAGAAAAAGTTGAACGAAATAAAAAAAAAATTGAATCGCTTGTGCAACCAGCAAAACTGTCAAAAGGACTCCTCGCAAAGATAACCCCGATGACGCTGAAGGAATCGCGATAGATGGGAGTTTAGGTAGCAGCTTCTTCGTCCTGAGCCGTGACACCCTTAATGTTGGTCGGGACGTATTTACTGCGGATACGGATGTGCTTGCCGTAGAAGTAGAAAACGAAGGGGATCGCAGCGAGAACGGTGGCCACACCTCCAATGAGGGAGCCTCCGCCACCGACGCCGAGTGCGTTGAACATTTGGGTGGTAAACATGGGTGCTGAAGCACCGCCAGCGGAGCGAGCAAACGTGTTGACAGCCACGGCTGACGCTGTCAGAGGCCCGTACGTGTCAACAATGTAGTTGATGTAGCCGATAAAGATGAGCATCATCGAGGTAGCCAGACAGCCACCAGCAACGGTAGGAACCATCCAGTGAACAGAGCTGATAATCAACGTTAGCAAAATGATGCCTTTACGCCTGTACATGATGAGAGATTACTTACTTAAAGTTCCCGCTCCAGGCAAACCAGAACATGAAGATAGCAAAGCAGATACCTCCAGGCATGGCCATAATCATGCGATCCTCGGGAGGCAGAACCTTTCCGGCTCTCCAAGCATTCTTTCGGCGCAGCGTGTCGAGGAAGATGAGCACAGAACCCACAAAGGCGCCAACAACGGTGCCCAGCAGGGGAAGCTGACCCTTGAAGACGTCCCATCCGCGCATTTGCTGGAAGACAATGGGATAGATGCTGAAAAGCATATACTGCAGAGTGTATACAACACACATGTAGACGGAGCAGCAGAAGGAAATGGGGTCAAAGAGTAGGAACCACGGCCGGGTGAGGGCCTCCCAGTACAGCTGGAGGAGCGAGTGCTGTCCGTCCTCGTCAGCCGTCATGATGTTTTCCTTGCCAGTGGCTGTACGAAGCTTGTCCGCTTTGTACTTGAGGATTGTGGGCGCATGCGTCTCGGGGATGGTGAACATAAGCAGCCACGCAGGAGCACCGAACCACAGGATCGAGTAAAAGGCCCACTGCCAACCGTAGTCCGGATAAAGCTCAAACGCGCCGGCAACGATAGGACCCAGAGCAGGGCCAACCCAGAGACTGGCACCAAAAAGAGCATTGGCATCGCCGCGGTCGAAGTCGTCCCAGAGGTCGGAGAGCACGCCGGGGGCATTGCTCAAGCTAGCGGAAACAGCAATGCCGGCGAGAGCACGACCGGCGAGCATGGTGCTCCAGTTGAGGGGGAAGGCTGTCATGAAATTCAAGACCATGTACATAGTGAAGGTGATGTAGAGAATCCAGCGGCGACCGAAATTCTCCGACAGCGGAGCAAAGATGAAAGGTCCTGTGGCGTATCCCAACACAAAAAGGGTAACAGTAAGATTGGCCTCAATTTCAGACACGCCGAAATGCTCCTGCATAGAGCCCACGCAGCCAGCGGGAACACTGGAAGCGAAAACGCCATTGAGGACAATAAAGATGCACACCAGAGTCAGGTACCAGCGGCGGGAACGAGCCCAATTATGCGGGTGAGTAATATCCTCGGAGTTGAAGTCAAGATAGCCATTCTCATCGTAAGTAGGCTCATAGTCGCCCAATTCGTCTCCACGGTAGGGCTTAGCAACAGCGGCGGACAGTGTTCTGTCTACCGCGCTCATGGCAGGCCGAGCAATCGGCTTGTTAACAAGGGAGGAGGAGGAGGAAGATGATAAGTTGTTGTTGTCGTCGGCGAGTAGAGGCGTGTATTCCGACTCGGAGGGTTTGTTCTGTCCATTGGGTTTCTTGGCCATGTTGGGCAACTGGTTGAAGGGCACAATCTAGAAATTTATATGAGCCTCGACGGCGTTGACAATGCCAGCCTCGACGGCAGCAATGGGTTCGAATAGGGGACGGGAAAATGAAATCTCTTTGCGTGACGGCCAAATGATGATGGCGGCAGGATGGTGAAACTAGGGTCGAGCAGGCAAGGACGATCTAGTCCGGGCAAAACAGGTTGAAAGCTGGCAGAATTGGGTCTGTGATGGAGAAAGCGATGCTATTCACACATCTCGGCCGGCGTAGATGGAGGTGTGCGGTTGACCGATGAGTGGAGGCTGGCAGTCTGATAATATGACTACCAGTAGTAAGTTGGTAGTGATTACTAGGAGTGGTAAAGTTAAGTAAAGGGAATGTCCATGGGAAAAAGGATAACAAAAGGTGTGGAAAGAGGCCTGACGTCACGCAAAGAAGTTTGAAGAAAGTTGCCTAACAGTTTAAGGACCAAAGTGTCCGGAGCTGGAGCTCGCCATTGCCTAAAGCGTCTGTGCTTACGCATTTTCTAGTGAAGGGGTGCCCTGTGATTGCCTTGACATGGCCTGAAAATGCCCTGGAGGTGTGCTGAAAGGGCGCTGCGGGATCACGCTGTGCAACCCCGATCGGGACGACGTTAGGCGATATTGGGGCGCTGGTGGGTGCCTGAACCGCCTGAAGGTGCCACTTGGTGCCGGTGGGTGCTGAGTGCCGATACGCTAGGCGGTGACGGCCACGCTACAGGGAGTCATCCAGCGGAAATGGAATTGGGGGTGGCGTGACCGTGTCAGAAGGGTTTGATATTCAGAGGCTGTGCCTTTGATTAATTGTACTACCATTACGACTTGGGTACGATTTACCGGGGCGTTGGTGCGATCGATGGGAAGCCATCGAAGATGTTTGCAGACTTTGCAGCACTACCACTAGCCACCCTCTCCATGATACAGCATATAAACCATGCACTTTGGTGATCTCGGAGGGCAACTCCGGGCACTATCCAATCGTTATCCAACTCTTCCCTGCTAGCATGTACGACTACGAGGGTCTAATCCCAACGGAAATCGCACAGAGTCTCAGGGATAAATGGACAAGACAATGCTTGGACAGAGGGACGGTTACTGGGTCGACATTTGGTGGAAATAGGATGAAGCAATCCACGATACGGAGCATTTGAGACGGTGGTAGGGAGATTCTTCAGAGACAGACAAGACAAGCTTTGCATGATTGCCGCCCCTCCACCGGCATTTGTCCGCGTGTCGGGGGTGTTCAATGGGTGGGCCAGCACAACTTTTCGCCCCCAACTTGATTGGCCCTCTTGTAAGTCGATCGAAGCCGCTAGAAAGTGGGAGGTTTTTGCTGGATGGTTTCTATCGGCCACACGCCGCCACATCGACATTGTGCATACATGGCTTGTCATTAGTTGCTTGGACGATTGCGACGACTGTTTGGATTCACCGTGAAGAATGCTCAGACGTGGAGATTCATCTCCGGCCTTCGTGATGCCCTCATGGTTGGTGACTTGGTGTTGGTAGGTGCGCGGCGCCTGGACCTCAATGATAGAAACACTCCTGCTTCTATTTTCGGTCACATCGCGACACCCAGGGTTCCTCGTTCCTGCCTTTGCAATTGACTTGACGATGGAAGGGAAGGTCCGACTCTCAATCAGGCCAGAGTGACGTTACGTAACTGTTCGGTGAGTCAATCAAACACGCCAATCGACGCCATCAGAATTTGCCAGGCGGAAGGTGAGGCAGGTACAACCGAACAACGTGAAAGGTTCCTGCCTCGCAAACTTCTTTCTCCTATCCCCAACCACTCACAGATGGGCGGCATCTCGGCTGCCTGCATTCAATTGCACGTGTTTGCTTTAAGCTATTGAAAGTGCTCTCCGTCGGTAAGTAGGTGCGGCGTCGCTTGGGCGTTGCTGCGAGCCTGGCAATGGCAACCTCACTTAGTGCAAGATGCGCTATGGGAACGTGTATGACAGCGGCGCGGGGAGCAATACGAGTCAAGACTACTTCATATATAATCAGAATTGACTGAGCAGTTGACTGAGACCAATCGGCCAATCTGCCAAGTCGCTAAGAGGTTAGCCAGATAAAGTGAGTGCGCGATGCCATCGCGACGCCCTAGCCAAGCGAGAAGCCCGAGACCAAAGAAATAGCTGCGCTTGAAGGGAAGAGCCGTGTTGAAAAGTCAAAGTGCAGGAATCAACCTCACGAAGAGCTGACACACCCGACTGGTATTCATGAGGGATCGGCAATCCTTGTTCAGTAATCCCTAACCGGTCATGGAGCAACTATTACATATTCTCTGAGCATGCATGGCAGACTCACAACTACTTTGATAGCCTGGTAGTAGCTATTATGCCCCTAGAGCTCTCCCACAGTTCCCTTCAAGCAAGTGGTCTTCCAAGTCGCCGTTGCAGCCCTCAACTCGCGGTAGACATTCGGTGGTCTGATTTTCAGGCTTCAACTAGGGCCCGGGTTGACTGGCTACCCGGCCTCCAATAAACATTGTTCATTATAACCCATCTAGTTACTTTAAAGAATGTCTTAAATCATGGGCTACGATTTATAAGCGAAAATACGTAGGCTTGAGCGATCTAGTAGCGGTTAGAAGGGGCTTGAGATTATCTCCCTGCTACCGCGAGGCCCAGCTAGCTGATCTATGAAAGGGATTGGTTATTTATGATCTTTGAGAGTACATCTCGTTACGGATACTGAACAAACAAGAATCTGCACGTGTCCAATTACTCCTTTATAGCCCTGGACTATCTCAAATTTTTGCTCATTAAATTTCTCTTAACCTTGACTATATTTTGCGTTCTTTCTTACAGAAACGTATGATCTTACTGGCAACCGGACGTTAATATGTTCCCGTACTTTGTGTTGGCAATAGTCTACTATCGCTTAGAAGAAGTTTAAAACCCAATATATTAATAATGATACGCCTGCCTTTCATCTTATAGCTATTTACTCTCCCTTGCCACGCATAAGTAGGCCGTTTCAATCTCTTCCATCCACCCCTACACGACTCTACCATAGACGCTTCCTTGGATGTATTACATGAATTGTCAACGTCGAAAGAAAGTTCAAGCTGAAAATAGAAATCGCGGTCAGGCCTATCATCAGTCCAGGTGATCGGTAATATCGCAAGTTCGGTCTTCGCGTTGAAGCATTCTAGGTCATGGTATTCTGCCAAGCCAACTACTGCAGTTAAGGCGGCTGCAACAAAACAGTTATAATACCCCCATGAACCGAGCGCGTAATTTCCACGTCAGCCTTTCCAACTTTACCGCTGGGTCATAAATCCAGGAATATCCACTTCAGCTTCTGCCTTGCCAGTGAAAGTGTGATCTTCATTCTGCCGCCCCCGGCCTTCCTGTCCGTGGCGCGTCATTGTTGATTGGTCGTTGGAAGCGCCTTACGCGCCTGCAACGTCGCGTGGTGGAGTCTAGTTGCAGCTGATCTCCAAGCCCATAACTTTCTACCAACACATTGTTTTAGTGTCGTTCTAACGAAATAAGCTGTGCTCTTCCTCCTTAATTGCGAACTATGCGCAGACTAACCATTGTATTCAAAGCCTTCGAGGATCCTAAAGAGCCCTTTCAGCCAAGTTCGAATACCACTCCAAAGCTTTTTACTCTTTCCATACAGTGCAGACCAACCCAATACCCCGAATTTCCTAAGCTGTTGCTGCGAATGAGCCTAACGCCAAGGGTCATATGCCTTGCTGTCGATTACGTTCCATCGAACCACCATGAAAGTGCAGCCGCGCGGCTCCCCGAGCTGCAGCTTTTCCCGCAGCCAGCTCACCCAGATGCGACCCGGTTCTTGGTGTGCTCGATGTACGCTGTGATAGGGCCGTGAAGTTTCAGAATTATGCTGTTGGTTCTCATCCAGGAGAAAATGGAGTAAAGGAGCTCTCTAGCATATCCGTAGGCCTCATAACCCACGGCACTCGCCAACCAACAGCACCTTGAAGGTCGTCTCCTCTGTAGACATAAAATGGATGCCACCCGGGGATGCACTTGGAGAGTATGATCAAGTTTTTGAGCTCTCCATCGCTTGTGCCCGAATTGAATGTTACGATAAATTTCCCTATGTTAAAGAACTATCCCAAGACGGGCTTGTATCTGGTGCATCATGAAGGTAAACATCATTTATCGGCGCTCAACTCTTGCGCTAAAACACTTGTTCCGGGCCTTCTCGTTTTAACAATGTATCCAGATGAATTATGTTGAAACCGAAATCGAGAGCGAATCAACTAGCACCGCACCACCGCTCGCACGAAAGCTCCAGAAGAAGAGAGACCTTCAGGATGAGCTTCCGGATGAGCTTCCGGAACGACATGTCTATCGCCATTGGATAAGTGAGGCCCTCATATTCCTCTTGGCTTCCGGTCTACTTCTCGGTATCATCATTCTGCTCCTGAACGTGCGCGGCAGTTACGTCGACGAATGGCCGTTTCCGATCGAGCTTAACACGTTGATTGCTATCCTAAGCACGGTAATGCGCACTTGCCTGGTGATTGTCTTGGAAGAAATTCTGAGTCAGTCTAAATGGACTTGGTTTAGACGAAAGGCGCGACCTTTGAATCAGCTACAAACCTACGACGACGCGAGTCGAGGCATCGTTGGTTCGTTCAAGTTGATGGTCATGCTCAAGGGCTTCAAAGACCGATTAGCTGTCATCGCTGCGCTGGTCATGATGACTAGTCTCTCCATCAGTCCCTTTGCCCAACAAGCTTCAGCTACGACCGGCTGCGCTCGAGAGCAGCGGAATATGCAAGCTACCATTGCAACGGCGAACTTCCTCCCGCCACTCGTTGCCGAATGGATTAGAGATGAGGTTAGTGTCTGGGACATTCCATCACTACAAACTGGTTTTGATGCCGTCGTCGAAGCGGATATCAAGGGTTTAATCAGTAATGCTTTTGTTGCCGATGCTGTTCAAGATAACGCAACGCTCTTCAACTGTCCCACAAATGAGTGTAGTTTCGACGACGAAGAAGCAGACAATTCAGCATACTCAACAGTCGGCTTTTGCAATAAATGTTTTGATTCAGCAGAGTTTGCAACGTTTTACGAGCCAGGAGGGGGCCCGACCTGGGCCGTCATGGTTGGCAACACCCACGTCAACAAGAGCGAAAATCTAGGTGCCTACAAAAGGTTGGGACTTATGACCTCCAATCACAGTACTCTTGCCTTTGCCGAATCAAGTCTCAGTTCAGAATTCTTGGATGCAGCTCGCACTGCGGTTCTCAACGCAACGATAATGACGAGAACTGAGGAAGAATGTGATGAGGATTGTGTCGAGCTGATTTCCAATGGTGGCTCGCCCGAGGGGTTTATCGGGGCCGCGACTTGCTCGCTGTACCCTTGTGTCAAGCACTTGAAGTCTCGGGTCCAGGAGAACGTGCTACGCGAGGAAATTATATCAACGGAGTTACTTCAAGGACTGCCGGGATTGCAGCCTTACGATGCCGACACGACGGTTGCGTACATGTTCAACAAAATGTTTCTTCACTCCATTCAGTCACCATGTATCGTCAATGGGAAATCGCAAGAGTTCGAAGACTTCGATTCCTTTGCTGAGGCTCAAGATTGGGACATGTCTCTAAGACATGTGCCTCTGCCGATGAACGATGAATCATTTACCGACAATTTAGCTTATTTGAACGAATCCGATGCTAAGCATTGTTTCTACGGGTTCAGCTGGGGTTATCTAAGAGATCTTAGAGACTGGCTCCAAGAAGAATTTATTGTTGATACGTGCGGTGCGATCGGCGAATCGGGCGACATCGGCCCATCACTGGGATGCGAAAGGAAGTGGTGGCTGGATCCATTATGGCTCGGCATGGGGAAACGAAAATACGACGGCGATGACGGGAAGATCAAGCTGGCTGATACGTTCGAACACGTTCAAAACAAATTCGATAACCTTGCTGCCGCTCTCACGAACTACTTTCGAACTATCCAACGACCTAAGGATCGTTTCACTAACCTACCGCACAACATTACGGGAAAGTCCTACGAAAGTACTCTGTGTGTTGAGTTTAACTGGGTGTGGTTATTCTGGCCGTGTTTCCTACATCTCCTAACAGGATTGGGTCTTTTGTGGATCATCCTCAGAGACAAGACCTCTTCTTCACAGGCTGTTTGGAAATCAAGCTTTTTACCTCTCTTTATATTTGGTCTGGAGCGTACCTCAGAACATTCCGACGCTGGCGGAGAGGACCTCCCGAGCGAGGACATTAAAGATATACGCGGGTTTTCGGAGAAGACGATAGTGCAGCTCAAGAAGAGCGAATGGACCAACAGATCTGCGTTTGTAGAAAAAGTTCCAAGGGGCGAGGTTGTCGACGGTACTACGAGTAATACCTGGGCGCAGCAAGGTTACGAGGCTTGGCTGGGTCGAAAGAGACAGCTGCTAACGTGGTGGCGAAAGATGGCGGTCCGGAGTCAATGAGGATCGATAGAGGAGTATATGTAATTAAATCATTAGTTCTTATAGGAAGCGTGCAGTGCAGTCTTAGTATTTAGAGGATGCTGTTTATGTCAATAAGACTTGGATAGTAGTTTCATCTTTATAGTAAAGTCAGATATGCATTCTTGACAGCAGTCCGTTTTCTTGAAAAGCAGGCCTTTATGAGCATGATGTTTTTTAAACGTGAACAAGTCTCAGCTTCTATCAATTAAATCTCCAAACGCCGTTCTTCCCGCAGTTCAGCTGCGATACGAGCAGGTTCAGGAAGCGTTAAGGGTGTGCATCACATTACCCTCAGGTTCATCCGTCCTATCCGCCGTCGCGTGGTTGATCCTCGTACGGATGAAGAAAATTGCCGTTTCGGAAAGGGTGTCACATTTATTACCGAGCACAGCTGGGGAAAAATTATTGATATTAGATAGCAGCCACGGATTAAGTCAGGCGTCGCAGGTTCTGATGTGATCCAGGACATCTTTGTGCAGGAAGACACTGACAAAAAGCGAGTGGTCAAGTCACAACAGTTGTTTTAACCCGTTGACTACTATAAAACCGATGTGTGTATTCGCTAATTATATCTCAAGTCTATATGAATTAATAATTGTTAAAGACCTGATGATATTCGTTATTAATTAGCTATATATCGGGAAGTTCATTTACCTTCTTTTTTTTTTTTTTTTGTTCTTTTTTCATATTTCCTTTCTATTTTATTTGCCAACTATTGTATATTCCTATCAATACCTCCTTCCAGCCTTACTGGAGTTAATAGGACAAGGCAAGTCTCCAAGCCAACCGGAATGCTAGGCACCAGTCGCCTCACAAGTATTAATTGATTCACGTCACAAGTAGAATAAGACTAGTCATTCACAAAAAGTTATCATTAAACCATGCTACTTGATTAAAGCACTCAAGACCTCACAGAACACCGACCAGGAAGCACAAAATCGTAGCGTTGCAAAACACGAGTCTGTTGAGATCTAGAAAAAAGGCAATACGATCAAACAAGTGTAGACACCCCGCAGCAATCTCTCAAAAAAAGTACTGAGAGATTCAAAAAGGCTCAAAGCCGGGGCCAACGCAATGCTACCATGCAGTTCTCCAATATACATCGTCCTCCACTAGGCCACCATGTTTATTTCGTTTTCACATAAGTGGGTCTAATTTACAGGACGACCATGGTGGCACCGACACCGGCAGCGACGACCATGTACAGGCCGACGGCGACGTTGCCGAAGGAGAAGACACGGGCAATGGGGGCACCGATGATACCGAAGTCCTCCTCATCATCACCACCACTACCACTGCCAGAGTTCACACCAGTAGGAGAGTTGCTCATGGCACCAGTGGCAGTAGCAACCTTCTCGTTGAAGGCTTCAGCCTCCTCCAGATCAGAGGAGCAGTCGCCACCGGCGTTGCCAGTCTTGGTCTCGGCCTTGCCGTCAAAGTCGCAAGCCTCAGAGGCATCATCAGCGTTGTCGCCGTAGATACCAAGGAGAATAGACAGCTGGGACTCGATGTCGCACATGGAGTAGGCGCCGTAGACACCCTTCTCAGGGTCACCGCTGATGGCAGAGCAGGCCTTCTTGTCGTTCTCACAGATGTAGTCGAACATCTTCTTGTAGTCCTTCTCGGCGGTGTTGGCCTTGACGCGGCAGTTGGAAGCCTTGACGGCGCAGTCGCAGAGCTTCTGGTTGGGAGTGGGAGGGAGGACTTCGTGGGCCTTCCAGACCTTACCAACCTCAGGGCACTTCTCACGCTCAGCTTGGACGTTGTACTCATCCTTCTGGACGGGCTTGGGGTCAGCCTTGGCGTGAGCCTTCTTCAGGGCGTCAAAGTTCTTCATCTTGGTAGCCTTGTCACCGTTGATCTTAACAACACCGTAATCGTTGTCTTCCTGATGGTACATGTAGACAAGGCCACCGCTGAAGACTTCGGTCATCTCATCGCCGAAAAGAGCACCAGTCTCCTGGAACTTGCGGCCCTCAGCACCACCGGGCGAGTTGCAGCCGTACTCAGCGAAGAAGACGGGTACCTTGTAGTCCTTGTAGAAATCGATCCAGTCGGCGTAGCCAGACTTCTGCATGTTAGAGTTACCACACCAGGAGTAGATGTTGTAGCCCCAGAAGTCAGTAGCCTCCATTTCCTCGCCACAGTTGAAGTAGGTAGCAATGTCGTCACGAATGTCGGGATGGTCGTTGGTGGCATAGCCGACGCCCATGGGTTCATCGTAGTGGTCCTTGATGTACATCTTGGTATCACGGAGAGCAGCCTTGACGTAGGCAGAGGCCTCGGTGTTGTTGTCGGCGTCAGAGACTTCGTTACCGGCGAAGAAGCCGATGACGTTGGAGTATTGAGCCATCTCTTTAACAACATCTGTGAAGCGCTTGTAGTGCTCGGTTGTCCAGGACGGAGCATCGCGCTTGATGGACAGTGCAGGCTCGCTAAGGTCGGAAATGACGTAGATGCCAGCATCATCAAGCATCTTCATGCAAGCGGTATGGTCCTTTTCGGGGTTGATGGCGTACGTACGGATGGTGTTGACGCCTAGTTCCTCGAGGAGGGGCACATCACGCTTGCACTTGTCCTCGTCGGCAAGAGGGTCGACGTACTTGTTGTCCTCGACACCACCACCCTTGGCAGTGGCTTCCTCCTGGTAGGCAATCCCTTTCATGAAGAACTGGGTACCGTTCTTGTAGAAGAACTTCTGGCCCTTGATATCGATACGAGGGAGGTCGGCCGAGGCCAGGCCTGCCAGGGCAAGCGTAGCAAGTTTGGAGAGACCCATTTTGATTGATTTGCTCGAGTAGTCGAGTTACTGAGCAATTGAATAGATGTTTATTTGAAGTTGGTTAATACGCGGTTGATATATTGATATCAACTGGAATGTTGTTTCGTACGCGAAAATTTGGTGACGTGAATGAGTGTCGGGAAGCGGAAAAAGCCAGTTGAAGGAGGCGGCGAAACCTCTGGACTACCGATAAGCCGGGTAGAAGGGCAAGTAAGATTTGGAAAGAGTATTAAAGCGAAGGAAGAAAGAAGTCCGGTAAGCAAGCAAGGGCGAGCGTCCGGAAGCAACAAAAACACCAGGAATCGCGAATGGAGAGAAGAAGGAAGAGAGGAGGAGAAAGGCTGAGGCGGAGCGAACACGAGGTAAAAAGAAAAGGGAGGCGAGACCCCAGCAAAAGGTGAGGGAGCCCAGGGGCTTCCTTAGTTGACCAGCCTTCAGCGGGCTTTCCACCAGTAATCCAGCCATAATACTGGTAATCCACTGTGCCGAGGAGGCCAAGCGTCCAAGCTCAGGCTTAACGTGTGGATCAAGCCGTGTATCCGGGCCCCTGAGGGTCTCGCCCTGAGCCCTGTCTTCTTTTTCTCAGGCTGTTACTTTACTCGTATGTAGTACCGTGACCTTAAGGTATGTAAGGTACTCCGTATTAATTATTACTCGCAACTTGATCCAGTGAGACGTGGATCTCTGCTAGGCAGGTCCCCAAGATTGGATACTGCCAGATCCAGTGCTTCTCACCAGGCTATTAGAGGCTATCTAGCTAAGGTAGGTACCTAACTAACGGTGATAAGATTGTAATTAGCGGCATTTGTCCACCAAAAGTCAATTGGAATCAGCGGGCTTTTAGTGGATGGTGCCAGTGCCAGGGCTCAGCACTGCCACACTCTCGGCCAATTGAGACAATGGCCTTGGCTCCTTCTCGCCAATAACAGGGCTCCATGTTCCATTGTAGCGGCCAGGGGCGATTGCGCTAGCATCTGACGCAGCGGTGGCACAGTTGCCTTGATCTCAGACTCGCACGGGCTCTGACATGAGACGCTAGCGAAAATTCTACCGTACTAACAGTTGTTGCATGACTTTAGGTGGCTATTTGCTAAGATCACGCAACACTCTGATAGACCTGTCCTTGCTCCCACTTGCAGATCACGCTGGGGGCCCGAAAACAGAGGCACTGTAAAGCCCCTGCTTCTCATAACACCCATTGAAATAGGGGCAATCTCCACCACCTCCACAGCTTCTCTTTTCAATGCCCGGTCAAATCAAATCACGGGGCGGCCTCCAGTGCGATTCCAAGCATGCCAAGTTCGTATCGGCAGTCTTGGACGCAGCAAATGCCATTTCATCTGTGTCCAAAAGAACGCATAATCGATTTTCGCCTCTCAAATAATAAACGATGGCACTGCCGATAAACCACCAAGAACAAACATTACGCGTTTCCCATCTCTGCGCCGCCTACTGTAGATATCGATCGCCACCTTTGCCTACCAAAACAGATACGTACACAGAATAATCGCACCGTCCTGTGCCTTTTCTTTCCTCTCCACACCAGGTTGCATCTCATCAAATCATCGCAATGCCACTCCCATTTCCCTGTCCTCTTCCTTGTCTGGGTCAAACGACAAGCTTTTTCTGGTGGATACTCCAACCCAACCCGTAGTCTGCCGGGTCCCTCACCCTTGAGATTCTAGCAGCGATCGATTCTGCCGAGTCCAGCGCTGTTCTGCTTCGGCCCCTCCACATCCAAGATCCTCGCGTTCCGCGGATTGAGGGAGATTGGCTATGATGAAATCTTGTCTCCGCCGCACATTGCGACTTTCAGACGATCTGCATGGACGGTGTGTATTGGCTGCTCTAGCCTCGTGTCTGATCGCCGCCCACGCTGCTCCTTTAGAGGGGTGGTTGGCTCGTGTTGTTCGACTGGCGGGTGGCAGTGTTCGCTCTAACGCTTCCAAATTCTTCTTGGGCAGCCTCTCGACTTGCTCTTGGTATTGGTAGTAAGCTGAAACAGCGGTTCTTCGTTTGTCCTTCAAAGCAGGTAAGCGAGTTCATGCTGACGAGATCTCGTGTATGCTCCCAAGACCACATGGCTGTTCGTCCTATTCACTAAAGCCGACGTTTGTCTTGGCCTAGTATTCCATTCCAGTCAGACGGCTTTCCCATCTCGATTGATACGAGGATTCGTAGATTTCCTTCAACACAGCCTCATGTCGATGACGGGTGCATTAAACATCTCGTTCCTATCCCACTACAGCCGCCTTATCTATGCGCGTCCTTTTTTGTTTAAGTGGGTTTTCAACGACCGCGAAGCTTGTAGTAGGCAGAGCCGACGCCCTCAAGGACTTTGTCCCAGAACTTGAATGGCGACGCGCGTTTGTCTTTGTTGGCCACCCTGTGATAGTGGCCGTCGTGGTATTCCAGCTCAGACATTGTCGTTCCACGAAACGTGGTATACTCGTAATTGCTTTATGCTTAAGGGCCGTATGCTTAACAATGTTAAGGTTGAATGGAACGTTTTGAACCATAAAAACAGAGTTCGACTATCAAGGCTGATCAACGCAGGCTTAAATACTGGACACCAACTAACTGTTAGCCCAAAGAATGACATTCTGCCTTTGTGGCTGTCCCGTCACCAGATGCTCTCATAGTCACCGGGCGCCACCCATGCCGGGCGCCACACTGGCGCAGTCGTACTAGCTGTGTCATGTGCACATAATGCCGCTCATGTGTGTTGGGAGGGACTTGTCACGTGGGGTCGATACGGAGGTACCGGAGGTAAAAGACCGGTAGGGTCATAAGAAAAACTTAAATATCTTAAGCATTAATATAAGGATAAATTTAGCTCCTATTTTATAATTATATTTTATATAATAATAAGACTAAGATATTATAAATTTTTATTATTTATAAAATTATTTTTAAATTATAATATATAATATTATATACCTTAATAAAACTTAAAAATAATCTAAATTTTATTAATAAATCCTTAAGATTTTAATATATAAACCTAAAAATAACTATAATAAGGTTATATTAAGATTATAAAATTAAAAATTAAATTATTAAGTTAAAATTAAATATATAATAATTTAATATATATAAAATAAACTATATAAATATTTAAAAAATATATTAAAAAAAGAAAATAATTAAGACTATAATTTAAAAATTATAGAACTTAATAAATAAAAAAATTTTAAGTATTATTATTATAATTAAACTAAAATATTATTAATAATAAAAAAATAAAAGCTAAAAATTATTAAAAATAATCTAAAAAAACTTATAAATATAAGATTAAAGTTTAAGAAATATATAATAAATAAAGAAATAAAATTTTAAAAAGTTAAAAAAGATTAAAAAATTAAAAAATTAATTAAATAAAACTTATAAAATAATTAAAAAAAAATTAGCTAAAAAATTAAATATAAAAGTATAAGATTAATAAGTTTTTTAAAGATTATAAATAAGAATAAGATAATAAGATATTAAATCTTAATAAATATAAGAAAAAAGCTTAAAAACTTAATATTAAATTCTTTTATATTAATTAAGAATAAAAAAAAAATATTAATAAATTATAAAATATTTTTAAACTATAAAAAAGATTATAAAACTAATAATTTTTAATAATTAATAATATTATCTTAAATATAACTTAAAGATATAAAAAAATAAACCTTAATATATATAAAAAATTTAAGTTTTATTAAATATAAAATTTATTAAAAAAATTATTTTAGTACTAATAATAATTATTTATTTAAAAAGTATACCTACTTTTATTATAAGTATATATTATTTTTCTATACTTTGTGAAAAATTTTATTAAAAATTTAGATAATAAAGCTATATATTAGCTAAATATTTTTTAAACTTAAATTTAAATTTTCTAATTTTTAGTTTTAAACTTAAAATTTTACTTAATAATAATATATTTAAAAATATTTTTTTTAAAATTATATTAATAAAAAATTTTATATTAATAATTTTAAAATATTACTTTAATTTAATTTAAAGTATTATATTATAATATTAAATAATTTTATTATATTATCTTAAGAATTTATTATATACTCTTATTTTATTTATTTATATTTAACTTTTTTATTTATTTTATTAAAAATTATTTTTAAAAAAAAAATATTTATTATAAAATATAAAAAGTACTTTTAAGTAAAAGTTAAAACTTTTATTAAAAAATTTAATATTTTTATTAAATATTAATTTAAATATTAAATAAAATTTTTTACTTATTAATTAAAAGATAAAAATATTTTTTTAATTCTTAAATAATAAATTAATTAAGATATTATATTATTAAGATTAATTTTTTAAAAATAAAGATTATTTAAGAAAATTTTATAAATAATATTTTCTTAAAATAAGCTAATTATTAAAAAAAGTAATATAAAAATTTTATTATTTTAGATAAAACTTAAACTTCTTAACCTTAACTTAATTAATTTTCTTATTATTAAACTAAAAAAAGGATAATCTTAGTTATTAAATAAGATATACTTAAAGCTAAAATTTATTAATTTTTATATTTTAAGCTTATAATTTTTATTTTTTATTTTATAAGTTTTTATTAATTATCTTAAAAAACTTAATTTATTATTTACTTAAAAATTAAAGCTTTATAAATAAACTTAAATTATAAAATAAACTTTTAATATTTTTAAATAATTGTCAGGCTTAGAAGATAGGTAAGATATTAGTTGTTATTTTCAATACTAAGGTTGTAGAAATCAGCGGTCTTTATAGACCGCTAACCCCTGTAAGCCCTAGCGGCCCTGATGGCCCTAGCGGCCCTGATGGCCCTAGCGGCCCTGACGGCCCTAGTGGCCCTAACAGCCCTGACGGACCTTCTTGTGCCCTGACAGGTGCCCCTAATTATAAAGAAAGATCCGCTGTCCTAGCGGCCTAATCCAGCTTCCTAGCAATCAGATCCAGCACTCAGAAAGTCCTAAGGTTCTAAACCTATCTCCTAGCCCTAGCCTAGCCGCCGCAACGGCTAGGTCTTCGTTATGATCATAGGGGTCCTTTAGGTCGGTCAGGTCGGTCAGGTCGGTCGGCTAGGCCTAGCGGTTGCCGTGGCTAGGGCCTAGTAGTCGCTGTGGCTAAGGCCTAGCGGTCGCTGTGGCTAGGGCCTAGCGGTCGCTATGGCTAGGGCCTAGCGGTCGCTGTGGCTAGGGCCTAGCGGTTGCTGTGGCTAGGTCCTAGCAATTACTGACCACTAAGATCCACAGCCTAGATGTTGGAAATAGCAATAAGGGGCTGCAAACCTAGCCTTTGCTAGGTTGCAGTAATTGAAGAAGAAGTTGAACAACTAGGTCTCAGATCTATAGAGCCTACTAGGCCCAGCTTAGAAGGCCCGTACGGCTAGGTCCATAAGACCTATCAGGCCGGCTGATCTAGGCCCGTGAGGCCCGTTGGGCTAGGCCCGTGAGGCCCGTTAGGCTAGGCCCGTAAGGCCCGTTAGGCTAGGCCCATAAGGCTCGTGAGACCTATCAAGCCGGCTGGTCTAGGTCCGTAAGACCTATAAGACCTAGGCCCGTGAGGCCCGTTGGGCTAGGCCCATAAGGCTCGTGAGACCTATCAAGCCGGCTGGTCTAGGTCCGTAAGACCTATAAGACCTAGGCCCGT
>JAKLNE010000030.1:17758-387901 GCA_022814615.1 Waltergamsia citrina
GGCTAGGCCCATAAGGCTCGTGAGACCTATCAAGCCGGCTGGTCTAGGTCCGTAAGACCTATAAGACCTAGGCCCGTAAGGCCTATAGGCTAGGTCTAGAAGACCTAGTTAGCTAGGTCCTTGGTCTAGGACCTAGCAAAGCGGAAAGGATTGATAGAGGCTGCTATCGGCAGAATCTAGTAGAAATCAGCAGATCAGAACCTGAAGACCTAGGTCAGCGGCTTTGATCCGGTCTACTAGATCTCTTGCTATTGCTAAGGGCGGCAAGGTCGCCCCTCTTGGATCTCGCAGAACCGTGACGTAACTGAAGAATTGCTACCACTTGTCAGGCGACCAATAGCCTCAACTACTGATCCCTCGTGAAGACTGTTGAATCTGACTAGCGTAAGGTGGAATCTGGCAAGAAGTGGGATTCCGTAAGGGCAAAGTAGTAAACAAATATATAATCAATGAAAGCGACGGGCACGAATCTACAGGTTATAATGTAAAGGTAGGTTTTAGTAGAAAGTTATGTCAAGTCTTATTCTTATTCCTAAAGAAGGAATCCCATATTTATAGTGTGGAATCCTACTGTCTGCTACCTTAGGCTTCTAGGTCAGGTTTGTTCCTGACAATAATCTTTACTCTTACTTAAAATTAAATAAATCTTTTTTTCTTAAATTTATACTAGCTTACTTATTTATAAGAATTAATTTTAATTTTTTTAATTTAATTAATATTTTTAAAAAATTTTATATATTATAAACTCTTAATATTATCTTTAAGTAAGTAATAAACTTTTTAAACCTTTTTTATAGCTTAAAAATTATTAAGCTAATTAAGAATTCTTTTAGCTAAAGTTTTAATTTATTTAAAAATAAACTTAAATTAACTTTATTATTATTTAAAATTAAGCTTAAACTTTTAGCTTTATTTTTTAATTTTAAAATAAAAAATAATTAATTATTTTTTAGCTTTTTTTTATATTATAATTATAAAAAAAATAAAAAGCTTTTAAAGTTTATTAACTTATATTATATTAATATTATTATCCTTAAAGTTATAAAAAATACTAAAAATTTAGTTTTAAAATAAATTTTTTTTTTAAAATTAAAAAATATTATAAAAAAATAGTATAATATTTTAAAAAATAATAAGAAAAAAATATTTAAATAAATTAGTATTATTTTTAAAAAAAAATTTAAGAATAAAAACTTAGTAATTAAGAGAATAATACTTATAAAAATTATTTAATTTAATTATAAAAAAAATAAAAGTTTAATAATATATTTTTATTATACTTAAAAATTAAATTAAAAAGTTTTTAAAATTATATAATAAATTTTATTTATAAATATTATAATATATATATTAAATAAAAAAAAAATAAAAAATTTATAAAATAAGTTAATAATAAATTATTAATTATTAAGAAATAAAAAATAAGATTAATTTTAAAAATCTTATTTTTTAATAATATTATTTATTATATTTTAAATTATACTAGCTTTTTTTTTAAAATCTTTTTTTTTTAAAAATAATTTAAAAAAAAATAAAAATAAAAACTTTATTATTATTAAAGTTATAAAAAAGCTTATTAAGATAGCTTATAAAATAAAAAAAGTAAATATTATATATATAAATTAATTAAAAAATATTAAAGTTTTATAACTTAAACTTTAAAATAAACTAACTTAAAATAAAAGAAACTTAACTTTTAATTTAAAACTTATTATTAAAGTTATTAAGTATTTTTAAAAAAATTAAATAAATAGAAAACTTTTAGAATAAAAAGATTTAAACTTTTTTTAATATTAAAGCTATAAAGAATAAAAATATTATACTTATAATTACTTAAATTTATATTTTTATAATAAAGTTAAAAAAAAGAAAAAAAAAGTATAATAATAAGTAAATAGTTATAAAATAAAAAAATAAAAATATAAAAAATTAAATAATTATAAATAAATTAATAATATAATAAGAAGATAAATTAGCTTAATAAATTCTATAAAATTCTTTAAATTATTAAGATTATTATTAAAATATTATTTTACTTTTTTAATTTAATTAATAATAAAAATATCTTATTAATAAATAAAAATAAGATTAATATTAATCTTAATTTTATAAAAGATAATTAAATATATAGATTTTATTTTAACTAAAAAAATTAAGCTTTATATAATAAAAGTTTTTAAAAAAAAAGAATTCTTAAGAAAAGTAAATCTTATTAAAAAGAAAATATTAGCTTTTAATCTTTATAAAATTATAAAGGGGTATATTATTAAATATTAAGTTAGATTATTTATTAATATTAAATTAAATAATATTACTTAGAAAGAAATAAAGAGATAGTTATTAAAAATAAAAATAATAATAATTAAGAAAGTAAAGTAATAAAATATTAAAATATTTTAATTAATTATTATAAAAAATATCTTTAATTTTTAAAACTTTATATAAACTTAATTTAAATAAATAAACTTATTATTTAAAACTTTAAGATTAAAAATTATCTTACTTTTTAGTAAAAAAATATTATTATTAAAAAACTTTTAGAAATTATTAACTTAAATTAAGAGATTAAAGTTAATAATATATATAAGTATTAAGTAAATAAACTAAAAATAAGGTTAAAATCTTAAGATAAAAAAACTATATTTTAAGCTAGCTTTTATTTAAGTTACTTAAGAATATAATATAAAAAAATTTAATATTAAAAATATTTTAAAATATATATTAATTATTTTAATAACTTTTTAACTCTTATAAATTACTTTTTTTATTTAATAATAACTTACTTAAATAATCTTTTATTAAAAAAATCTAAAATTCTTATATATAAAATAATTAATTATTTATTAAATTTAATTATTTAAAAAATTCTTAATTTAAAATATAAATTAAAATCTTCTTAATATAAAGTACTAAAATAAAAATATTAAATCTTTAGTTAAACTTATAATATTCTTAAAATCTATAAATTTTATTAATTTAATTAAAAAGAATATAATAGTTTTTATAAATATTAAAAAAAATATTAAAATAATTTTAAATATTTTAAGCTTTATAATAAGATTTATTAAAAATTATTAATATAAAATAATTATAATAAATAATAAATTTATTATTAAGTTAATTAATAAAACTTATATTAATAAGTATAACTTTTTTTAAATAAAATTACTAATATTAAAAAAAATTTAAATAATAAATAATAAAATAATATAAATAAATAAATATTATTATATTTAAGTAATAATAAGATTTATCTTAATATTAATAATAATATATATACTTAAGAGTTATAATAATTAAAATTTATTATTTAGTTATACTTAGCTAAAATAAGTTAATATAATTAAACACTTTAGTAAAAAGATTTTAAAAATAATAAAAATTAAGGATAAAAAAGATATTATTTTTATCTATCCTTAATTAAACTTATTTATAAAAGTAAAAACTAAGGTTTTAAATTTATTTTATTTAATAATAAAACTTAAATTAATTTAAAATAATAAAGATATAATTTTTATAAAAAATAATTAAAAAATCTTAAATAAGATTAATAATATCTTAAACTTAATAAATTATATCTTAAATAAGGTTATAAATTTATTAAAATATAGAAAAAAAGAAAAATAATTATTATATAGTATAATATATTTAGAAATATATAGTAAAAAAGCTTAAGTAAAGTAATAACTATAAGGATTATAATATTAAATACTTTAAATAATTTTAATTTAAATAAAATATTAATTAATATAAAAATAAATAATTAATTAAATAAAATAAAATAAGTAGAATTTAATAAGGATTATAATAATAAAAATTTTAATTTTTTTAAGAAAATATTAAATTTAATAATATATAAGTATAATATAAAAATAAATATAAATAATAAAACTTTTAATACTATAATAATTAATTATTATATTTAGCTTAAAAGTATTTTAAGTTAGATATATTATATATTTAAAAACTTTATTATTATATTTTTTAATTAATTTATTTTTATAAATTTTATAAAATTAATATTTATTATTATCTTAACTTAAGGTAATTACTTAAGGTAAAATTAATTTTTAAATATATATTAAAATAAATTAATAAATAATAAAAACTTAATTAATAAAATAATATAAATTATAAAAAATATTTATTTTTAAGATATAAATAATATAAGCTTAAGAAAGTTAATTAATAAAAATTAAAAAATAAAAAAAAATAACTAAAAATATTATAAATTTAATATAAAATAGGAGAAAAATAACTTAAAAATTCTTAAAAAGCTAAATATTATAAATATAAAGTAAGTAATAAGGTAAATAAATATAAAAATAAAAATAATAAAACTAAGATTAAATAATAACTAAAAATTCTTAAAAAAATTTATTAATAAATAAAATTAATAATTAAATAAATTAAAAAACCTTAAAAAAAAGCTATAAAAGATTAAAATAAATTAAGAATCTTAGAAATAAAATTTTTAAGTTACTTAAAAAAAGCTTAACTTAATTTATAAATACTTAAAATTAAATTAAGAAGATATTAAGATAAAAGATTATTAAATATTAATATTTTTAAAGTATTACTTAAGTATAAGATTAATAAATACTTAAATATTATAATAATTATAATTAAAAAAATAATAATAAGAATAAAACTTATTAAAAATTACTTACTAAATAAACTAATAGTTAGAGAAAAAAATAAAAATAAATAACCTAAAATTACTAAATATTAAGGGATTTAAGGCTAAATATAATAAGAAGTATAGCTAAGATATAGACAAAAATAAGGTAAATAATCTAAGTTTAAATAAAAAAGTTATAACCTTATACTTATTTATTTTATAACTTTTAAAAATAATATATATAAATAAAGCTAATAATAAATTTAAAACTTTAAATAATAATAGTTTATTAAAGCTAAATACTCTTAAAATAAGTAATAAAAGAATTTTAATAAGAAATTAAAAAAAATAAGCTTATTCCTTAACTTCCTAAAAATACATTAAATTTTAACCTTTTATTATAGTATATTAAAAAACTATAAATTTATAGTTCTATATTTTAAAGATATTTATTAAAAATATAACTAAAATACTAAACTAAATTAATTTAATAAAAAAGTTATATTATATTTATAAAAATTATTTTATCTTTAATATAAAAAATATAATCTTAATAAATTTACTTAAACATATAATAAACTTAAAACTTAGATTAATATTATTTTATAGTATTAAATATAAATATAATAGAAATAAATAAGAATTTATAATTATTACTTTTTTTAAAATATATAAAACTAATATTATAACTTTAACCTTAAGCTTTTAATAATCTTTAATAATCTTTATTATAAAGCTTAAAATTAATAAAAAATTAAACTATTAAATTATATATAACTTCTAAAATATAAACTTATATATTATAAAACTAAATTATTTATATTATAATCTTAAAATAAACCTTAACTTAATTTATTTTAGTTATTTAAAGGTAATTAACTTAATTAATACTTTAAATAGTTTTTAAAATATATAAGTTTAAAAAAAAAAAAATATAAGATTATATTTAGTATATTAAATAATATATATAAATATAATAATATAACTTAAGGTTTAATTAATATAATAATAATATATATAAGGTTTAAAAATATAACTTTTAAGTATATTTTTTTTAAAAATAGATTAAAATTATTTTTATTATTAAGCTATATTTAAGAACTTAAAATAAGTTTTTTTATTTATATTAATAATTATAATATTAATTTAAAAATATTTAATAATTATTTTAAGTTTTTTTAAAAATACTATTTCTTAAAAATAGCTTAAATTTTTATTAACTTTTTAAGAAAAAAAATAATATTCTTTTATTCTTTTATTAAATTTTTAAGCTTTATAATTTATAATAATTATCTTTATTTAATAATAAAATATTAAGAAATATTTTATAAATATAGAGAAAAGTTTGTTACTAACTTACTTAAAATATAAAAAAAAGTATAAAACTTTATTTAACTAATATTATTTATAAAAAAGTTTATTTTTAATAAAATAAATTTTATAAAAAATATATATTAAGTTTTTTATAAAAATATATTATAATTAATTAAGTTTAAGAAATTATTTATAAAAATAAAACTAATATTATATAATAATTTATATTAAAATAAGATTATAATAAAATTTTTATAAAAAATTTATTATAATATTTAAAAAAATATTATTATTAAAGCTTAATTAAAAGTATAGTTTTATTTAATAATAAATATTTTAAATATAAAAAATAAAGCTATTTTTTATTAATTTAATAATTTAAAAGCTAAAACTTTAATTATAAATATTATATATAATAAAATTAAATTTATAATATAAATATTATAAAACTAAAAAAAGATAAAATTAAGATACTTAATATTAAAGAAAGAAATATTTATAGTAATTAAAGTATTAAAAAAAATTAATTAATTAACTTAAGGATCTTTATACTTAATAAAAATATATACTAATTATAAGAAAATTATTAAGTTTATAATTAACTTAAAAAAAGTTTATAATAAAATAATAAAATAAATTAATATAATTAAAGAATATAAAATTAAATATATTTATTAACTAAACTTTATAAAGTTTATACAAATTATTAATAAAATATTAAAACTATTAGTAAACTTTTAAGTTAAAGTTTTAAAAATAAAATAAAAAATATAGCTAAAAATAGTTATAAAGTTAGATTATTTAAATCTAAAATTATAAATAAATATAATAAAAAATAATATATTAAATTATATTTATAAAAATACTTAAATCTAAGATATGATTTTTTTAGGATTAAAAAAGTTACTAAAAAATAAAATATAAAAAATTAAAGAAAATATTAATAATCTTACTAAGTTTTCTTAATATAAAAAAGTAATAAAATTTTTATTTTATAAATATTAATTAATTTTTATTAATTAATATAAAATAATAATAAATTAAGCTTTAAAATATTAAATTATTTAAGAAAAAAGAAATATTAATTTTTATTACTAAAAAGCTAATAATATATTAATTAAATATATTATTAAGAATAAAGTAGCACTTATTTTATAATAATCTTATAATACTTATAAATATTAAGTTAAGATTATTATTATAAAAAATCTTTAAGATTAATACTATTAGCTTAATAAATAAGCTAATATTATAAATTATTATAAATTTTATTTAGCTTATTAAAAAATTATTTTTTATATATTATATAATAATCTCCTAAATATTATAATAATATAGCCTTAAGTAATAATAATAATAAATTACTTAAGTTTAATAAACTTATTAATAATAAATAAAAAGTTATATATTTTATTAATTATAAATTATTTAATAAGATTTTTTTTCTTAAAAATATATAAAAAAATAAATATAATATTAATTATAAATATATAAATAAATAATCTTAAAAGTATATTTAATTAATTAAAAATTATTTATTATAATAATAAATTTTATTTTAAAAATATAAATATAAAAGTTTATATTAAATAATATAATTATATACTTTAGTATAAACTTATTTTATATTTTTTTTTATTAAGTTAATAAAATAATATATTTATTTAATAAAAAACTAATTTATAAAATAAAGTATAAAAAAAGAAGGATAAATTTTAAATACTTAAGATTAAGTAATTTTATATATTATAATATTATTAAATTTATAATATATTTATTTTATTAAAATTTTTTTAATAATAATAATATATAAGTTTAAGTTTTTTTTAATTTATTATAAAGTTTTAATATTAAAAATTAAAATTAATTAAGTTACTTTAGCTTTTATAGCTTAAGAGCTAAACTTTTATTATATTAATATAATAAAAATAAGTTATAAAAATATTTAAGAATAAGTTTTTAAATAAGTAACTAAATTTATTAAAAAAATTATTAAAAAAAAGGAAATTTAAAAGAAAATTATAATTAAAATATTAGTTTAAAAAAAGCTAAATAAACCTTAAAAATCTAAGAGTAAGTTTTAAGCTAATTAAGGTAAGCTTAATAAGGTAATAAACTAGATTATTGTGTTGGTGAACAAAGGCAACCCCTAAACACGTTGTCTTGTATAAGGAAATTATCAGCCAGATAGGGCCTTATTTATTGCAAAAAACTCTTAATAGTAATAATACTAACTCTCGCTATAAGCATTATAAAAAGTTTATTTTTATATATATATATATATTAATATTTATATAAATAATATTAATTTACAAAGTTTAATTAAAGTGACTATATAGTCTATAAAAGGTAAATCTTATGATTATATATGAAGAAGTTATTAATAAAAGAAAAGGTTCAGAATTACATACTCTCTATCTATCTTAGCAAAAGAGAAGCCATTTTTATAAGTGATATATCCCTGCAAGTCCTCTTGCAGCCCACTTACCCTATATCCTCCATATATTATATTAATATTATTTATTATTTAATTTTTAAATAATAGTAAGCTTTTATAAAAAGTTTATAAAAATAACTTAAAGTTATATATAAAAAGAAAACTAAATTTATAACCTTTTTATTATAATTATTAAGACTTAATATAATTAAATTTAAAATATTAAGCTATAAATTTAAATATTAAGAAAAAACTAAATAAAAGTAAAAATTAAGTATAATATAAAAAATTAAAAAATAAATAAATTATAAAAATAAAATAATTAAAAAATAATAAAAAAAGTTAAAAAAAATATAAATTAATATATAAAAAATATAACTTAAATATAAGAAAATTAAGAATTATAAAATATATTATTTAATAAATTTTTATAAAAAACTTTAAATAATTAATACTAAGTTAATATTATAAATAGTCCCTCTTAATCTTATTAAGAGAGACTTATTATATAAGGTTAATATAAAGGTACTAAAAGTAAAAGACTAGTAAGGTCACAAGAAAAACTTAGACATCTTAAGTATCAATACAAGGACGAATTTAGCCCCCATCTTGCAATTACGTTTTATATGTGTCGTGAACAAAAGCTCCAAAGTTGACATCTTTATTGATCGAGCAGGAGATTTTTATCCGCCAAATGCAATCAAATGCAATATGGAACTTGAAATTGATGGTGCACGAGTTACCTGATAACTGATAAGGGCTGTCATGACGTCGCTCCTGCCTCGTTCCGTGAGGCTTCGGCGTCGCTCCTACCCTAGAATTGATGTGTGGTCAATAGCTCCTACCCGAAGAATTCAATATCTATCTAGATTTTCCTGACTCTCCTATTTCCTGCTTCTTGTACGGATTGACGTTCGCATCAGGGTTATTCATATCATGTCTTATCGTCGTGATTCCTGTATTTTGGCCGTTCAAGGGGTATACGCTACTTTCAAAAACAGAGCATAAATCAGTCGCCTACATTACATGTGACATGCTACCAACAACGCATACACTTCCGTCAAGCTCAATCCCCCCAACATGACGACGACGGAATCCCTAGTAAGGGTACCAAGCCCCAGAGTCGAGCAGCTCCGTCGCCGTTCCAGACGCTCAGGACTTCCTTTCGAGCTGCTGCTGCTGTCCAAGCTGTGCCCACAAAGAGCTGATGCAGTGGATGAGGCGCCATGGGCTGCTGCTGCTCATCAACCCTCCTCATCAGAACACTGCTCGGACTATGCTGATTTACTGATAGATCGAGAACATCGTCGGCTGCTGGATTGTCGCCTTCTTCGACCCTTTGATGGACGGACCAGAAGAGCCTGCTCCACGGCTGCGAAGCATCAAAGAACTCTTGGTCAAAACGATCAATGTCGTCCACCGCCAGACTGAGAAACTCCATGTATACCTTCATCAACCGAAAGACATCGTTGGCTCGGCAGTCTTCCAAGTTTCCATGTGCTGTCCATAGCAGCGACTTGTGGTACTGGTGTTCGCGCTGGCGGACGTTCCCAAGGTCACCCAGAAGCCAGTGTGCGATTTCGGATGGCTCCATCGACGGCTCAGAAGATCTATTGGCAGAGGAAAGAAAAATATTATCGAGCTTCACATCATCGTGACAAAGCTGGTAGTTGTTGTGCATCCCCCGCAGCGCCCTGAGCAGATGATGCAGCGAGGGTCGGAAGAGATTGTCCAGATCTGTCGCCGTGTACGAATGGCCCGACTCCCACAGCCGCCTGGCTAACCTCTTCAGGTTGCCTTCTGGAAGAAAAGGCGTGACGAGGTGCCAGCTTTTCTCCTCTGATACCGGCTGCGGCGCGAGGAAGTAGTCAACGACAGGTAGGAAGCCGGCATTTGCCGGCAGGCCGACATTCTCCTCTGCCGTACCGCCGAGCAGTAAGGATGCCGAGATCTCTGTGGGCCATCGAACTTCCGGCAGCAACCCCGGTACGCAGTTTCGGAATGGTGATTGGTCGCGCCTGAATTTTTTAACCACCTGGCCTTGATAGGTGAACGTCTCGCCTTCAAAGCCGGAGCCAAGACTTGTCCACGCGTTCCGGTTGTCCATTAGCACTCGACGGAATTGCGCCTCTGACGTGGCCCGCGCCTGGAATATCGGATCCCCAGCCCATTGCCAACTTTTCGCTTCAAGGGAGATCTGCTCTTCAAGCGATATTTGAGGAAAGGTTGTCGGCTTGTATTTGACTTGCAGCGCCTCTCGGTAGACGCTAAAGGCGTGGACGAAGTGATATAAGCCCACAACGCAAGCTAGTATCGGAATTATGCGTAGGAACCGATTCCGCGGCGCTGCCCGAACTGTCCGCCATGGAGGCGTCCGCATTACGTTTCGATAGCAGTATCGCAGGCTTGATGCTGCTCGCTCCTTACGTGAAGATAAGGTGTGCCAACAGCAACTGAAAACATGGTCAAGACGATTACGATCTATGTGCAACGTCTGATATATAACATCGGAAGCCCAGCCAGGTCTTGTAACAGTTTCGCCAATCCGAAGGTGCCGTACGACCCGTCTTTGGGCCTTGGCCGCCCTAATTTGGGGTCTGGTAATACACAAAGTAGAGATGAATGGCTGTGGAACATCATGAATATCTTGGCAGTTGGCAGATTTCTGGCGCGGCAGTCTGCCTAGCAGGTTTGTCGGTGAGCGGTTCAAACTACGAGCCCGTAACTAATCATGCCAGTATCTCGGAGGCGGCGGATGTGACATGGCATGACACACGATATGCACGCATGACATGTCAGCTTCTGACTTTGCGATGCTTTTACGACGCAAAAAAGGCATATCGCGGCGTCTTGACTTGCTCCAGAGGGAAAAATGACCATCATTACCCCCGCCAAGATATTGACCAAGCCTTGTATGGGCTTTGCTATTGTGTACGCGTACCGCCTGGGCTGAGCCGCAGCTCTATCTGCGATGGGCCTGCCAGATCCAGCACTTGCAGCAACCTGAATAAACGAATGCTCAGTGCAACATGTGGGACATGCCGGCATATTAGATAGCAAAGGTCTTAAGCGTATTGATTCCCGTTGTGAGAGGCACGTGAGGCATCTGCAAAAGCGTACTAACCGAAGGGGCACAGCTGGCCTTATGGGGTGCTCCTTGGAATCGAGTTGTTATTGGGTCCCTATATTTGTTTTCTGTCTTTACTATTTGCTACTTCGTTTAGTGAATTGTCATCTGGTACTAATCAGGATAATCAGGCCGGTTGATCCGGAGCTTGCAGAGAGTCGGGCTAAGCGCCCAACCCGTCTGCGAAGGGTACCGTGGTCTTTATGGAGCGTATTGCGGAATTATCAATTCATTGAATGCGAATCAAAGCAAATCAGGGATTCATTTGTCTGCTAGTCATAGCGATTTCAGCCTGCTTGAGAGGATCTACGTCTAATGGGTGGAGTTGTGTTCAGCCCTACATAGGCGCGTTTGCCGGCGCACGGATTGGGATGCGCTGAGGCACGCGGCCAACAGCAGACGCGAGCCATGCAACGCTTCAAGATCGGTGGCACAAATACACAAAGGTCTCTGTTAGTCTTCTGAACTTCGACTATCGCGTTCTTCTTGTCGGCTTCGGTTTTGAAATTGCGGACAACGAAGTACCGCAGCCTCAGAATTCTGCACCGCCGCATCGCGGCCGAAGCTTTCCAAGTTGGAGTGTGAGGTAGGCGATTGAATTTCTTCATTCTCAGACGGAATTATCAGTGGCGCGATACTACTCTTACTACATCCTGCGATACTACTCGTTCAAGGCGACCAGGTATCGCCTTGTCGCTGAATGACGATATCCTCTGACTGTTCGCTTGCCTTCTATCCCCAGAAGAGCATCATGCAAAGACGATCTGGAAATTTACCAGAATAATCCGATCGCTGATCAGGTTGATCGCGTTTATTACGTTAGAAAACGCGAATGTTTCAGAACGGCCATTACAACTCACCATTGTTTTGGGTGTCTTGGAGGTGGCGACTGTCCCATCGCCAGCGCATGCCCCTTCTCTGGTAGTCTAAACATCGTGAAGCAAATCGAAACAAGTTCTCTACTACAGGTCATCGGTATGGAAAGATGGTAAAGCTATCCAGGGTTTCCAGATTGTCATTTGGATCCAGAATGAGGGGTCCATTTCGGGCCATCGGTGCGCGTCATAAGGGTGAAGCACGTTCCCAATGACGAAGAGAGGAACTTGAAAAGCACGATTTAAGGATGCGCATAAAGAACAACAACGTCAAGAAGGGTCTTCCTTGCAACGCTATGTCGGATTTTTGCTGATTCGATATTTCCGAGCTGACGATTTACGTCTTCAGGTAGGGCAATCAACATGACGGCACGAGGGAACCGCTTACTGGATCAGCAAGCAAAAGCGGACCGAAGGACGGAGGACCCTGAAGAATGATCAAAGAATGGCAGGCTAGATCCCAGGGACGCATCTGCGATCGGGGTCTGTCGGGGGCTGCCCATCAGTATCCCACCATCCCACTTTGGGCGAGGCCGATGAACGACGGAGGTTGGATTCTGACCTGCTGGGATCATTTCCTGTGCGCCCCGGAGTTTTGGACTCTTGCTCCACACTTCTCTGACAAGAAACGAACCTAACACGCGGGAGTTAGGACCCTGGAACTGGCAGATCGGATGGTCCCCTTGCCAAAATGCGTTAAACCCACGATCACTGATGAATGCCCAAACGAAACGGAGTGCAACGCTGTAGAGAGATCCCCGTCGAGGTATGACGACGATAAGCTGGGGCAGCGTGATCATCGCTGCACAATATGCCTTCTAGATGACTTTGTTCATCGTCTTGTTTCCGAATTATAAAGAGATCAATTCGCTCCGGTCTAAGTTGGAATTTTTTTTTTCTCGTCAGGCTCTACCTCACAACTCACTTGGTACTACAACAACTCCAAAGAAGAGCTGGTCTCTATCTTCTGTACAATTATTTCCTTACTTGTCTACAACTGTATCATTATCTCTTAGATTTCATCACCAGTACTCTTTGTTTACAACGTCTTTCAAAATGGTTCAGATTACTGCAGCCATTACCTTGGGCCTTGCTGGCTCGGCCGTCGGCGCTCCTACCGTCAAGCGTCAGGGCCTCTGGTGCCCTCCCGGCCAGAAGGACTGCAACGGTCCTATCCCCGCCGGTGACGGCTCTGTCCTCAACTCGAGGCGCAACGTTTGGTGCCCGCCTGATCAGGAGAACTGCAATGGCATGCCCGATGTTGAGCCTGTGCCTCTGCCCGAGCCTCTCCCTACTGATGATGACACTATCATCACCAACGCCAAGCGCACTCTGACAACTCTATGCGACTCTTCTGGTCTTTGCGATGCCACCAACCTGCCTCCCGTCGTGGCTCGCTACATCCAAGAGCAGCCCGAGAAGCGTCAGGACATTACCTGCATGGCTGTCGGCTGCCCCAAGGCTGCCAACGTCGAAGCCGAGAAGCGCCAGGACATTACCTGCATGGGCACTGACTGCCCTACCCCCGAGGGCTTCAAGTCCAACACCAACAAGAGGCAGGATGTCGCATGCATGAGCACCGAGTGCGAGACTCCCGACTCTCTCAAGGAGGACCCTGACCAGGAGATGACCTGCATGGGTCTTGACTGCCCCAAGGCCAAGCAGACCACTACCACCACCACCACCAAGCGCGCCGACAACAACATTGCCTGCATGGCTGTTGGATGCCCCAAGCCTGCCGGTCTCGACACCAGCGTCAAGCGCGATGTCAAGGCCCAGGAAGCCGCTCTCGCTCTCCGTGACCACGTCGCTGCCGTCCCCAAGGCTGCCCGCGCCGCTGTCACCTGCATGGCCATCGAACTGTGCGACCCTCTCCCTCTCCCTGGTAACGGCAGCCCCATGCCTACTCCCCAGATCAAGGCCAACGGCAAGCGCATCGTCGACCCTCAGGTCCCTTACAAGGGCGCTGATGCTCCCCTTCCTTGGATCGACACCCTCCAGGAATCCAAGAAGAACAAGCGCACTGAGATGACACCTGAGGAGATGTTTGCGGAGGGATTCCGTCAAGGAGTGCAGGGCGCCAAGAAGCGCGAGGAGGAAGAGGACCTATCTGCTCTGACGTCTTGGTTTATGGACAAGGATGGCGTCTTTCCTTCAGACGAAGAGAAGCGCGGGGAGGACGAGGAATTAAATGCTCTGGCGTCTTTCTTTTCGGAGCACAATAACTTTGGTCCTTCAGACGAAGAGAAGCGCGGTATGGATGCAAACAAGAAGCGCATCGTCAACGACGAGTTTCTCGAGCAGATCTCCAAGCCCGTGCCCATTGCTGATCAGCAGAAGAGCAAGCGCCAAATCACTCCTGAAGTAGCCGCCGCTCTCCAGGAAATCAAAAATGATCCCGAGACACCAGAGTGGTATGAAGGCGTGCCCGTTAAGAAGCGCGTCACCCCTCAAGAATGGGCCAACGGGGCTCATGAGGCCCTCGCTAGTCTGACTGAGCGCACCACAGGCGACGAAATACTCGCCTCTATTCATGGAGCTATGGATGATATCACTAAGAACAAGCGCGTCCCTCCTCCCGATGTCCTCGCCGCTATTGAGAAGTACGGCTCTGCTCGCCCTGTTACTGAGAACCGTCCCTCGCAGCAGCAGGACGCCAAGCGCAACTTGCCGTCTACCGAGTTCGACCTTCCTCAGAAGGTTGAGACTCCCTGGAAGATGGAGACTTCCTACTAAAGCTGCCTTGAGCGTTTAAAGATTTTATGATGAATTGCAAGATGAGAGAAATGTGAAGGCGGGAATTGATTTCTTCGCTGGACTTTTTTTTCTGGATAACCACGATTTTCTTTTTTGAAGAGTTGATGATGTACTACTAGTTTTTAAGATTCAAGAGATTAATAGATTTTGATACAATACTGCTTTCTGTCCTCAGCTCACTGTGATGTCATTTGAACCAGGTATTGCAAGAAGTATTCTAAAAATAAGACTGACTTTGAATTGGTTAACGGAATACGAGTAGCGCACGGAATAAAGGCGAAGCATTGTCTGTCTACTGGCAATTTCTTGAGGAGTGACAGCTCTTTGGACGTAACTAATCTACCTAAGCGACGTAAGTCGCGGATTACCAGAGTGCTATATCTCCCCTTGATACTCTCAAATTGATTCTTTCTTCACATAAGTCCCTGATGTATCTGTTCCGAAACCCTGAAAGGCTGTAACTCTTCTCAGAGTAAGTGATTGCCTTGCCCAAGCGACGCAAGTTGCAAGACGCCAACCAGGATGCCATAGTGCCCCTTCATGTTCTCAATTCGATTCCTTCATCAAGTAGGCTGCCAATGTTATCGTCCAAATCCCTTCAAGACTGGAACATTTTGGTATATATAGCCTTTAATTGAGAGTACCTCGATTGTAGTCTCGCCTTTTTCGACAGCTCGATTTTCTTCAAATACGAAACGACCAGTCTAGAGGAAATAAAAAAACCGTAATGCAAAGAAAATGTGCTCAAGTTGTCAAAAGCCGCATTTTGACCCTGAGCTAGTGACTTTACATGGGCCTTTGCCTTTTCGCAGTTGCGATGCCGAGCTTTTCGAGGCCTTTGGTCTTATGCTGGAGAAGAGCAAAGTCAGATCGCCGGCCGTGTTAGGGGAGCTTTCAAGACTTACCAATCTCGAATAGATCCCGACAATGACATGATCTTTATCATGAGGTTGGAGTGTCTCCACAGAGACTTCTCCCAGACACGGGTACGAGGCGGAGTCGTTTGGGAAGAAGTCGAATTGTCTCCTCCGAGTAGTGTGGACCTATGAAAAGTGAGCATTGATCTCATCTCATGGTAGGTCGTCATTTTCCACAGTTGTATGTAATAAAGACTTACCATCAAACCAATCAAGAATGTGGCATCTTCGTAGTGGGCTTCAAGCGAGCTAATATATTCATCAGGCAAGAAGTGAATGAGGCAGAAGGTACTGAAAGGTAAGGCTTCGGGGTAGTAATTCCCTCCAATGGCCGTAAAAGTTTTGCCGTCTTCCTGATCCCAGTATTCAAAATGCATCTGGCAAATGTAGTTGAGCCCGCAACCCTCATCCTGTGCCCACATTTTCAAAGTCTTTAGATGTCGAGGGCAACCGGAATCTTCGTTTCGAAATTGGCAATATCGAAGAGGCTGCCAGCATCCATCTGGAACGGGACCCCCACCCCCAATGATCTGAAGGCTCGAGCTTGGAGGCTGAGGTTGCCATATAGATTCGAGTGACGGGTCAGAACTGACGAACTTGTGCTTGCACTCAGGTTTAGGCAATCGGACGGCTATAGACACCAGTTTGAAAGCCTGTGACGATAGTGTACGCGCTTGGTTAGTGGGACTCATAGAGCAGATCTGGGCGTAATGACTTACATCCATGCTGCATTTGATTGTCTCAATTTCCCTACAGCCCTCACAACTCGCGTCTGGAGCGCCGATCACCTTCATTGGAAGGTCTTCATGATCGCCAGCCCAGTTTGAGAGGCCTACGCCAGCAGACATGACACGGAGGCCACGTATACCACGGGCCGTGACAGAAACATGAAAGCCTGATATTAGACCTGGGACGATGCACGATTCTCCCCACGTCAAAGGGACCTGGTAGTCCGGATGGAAAAGCCCAAGCTGCTGAACTCTACCACCTACATCTGTGAACTGTAGGCCAGAAATGTAGCGCAATTCGCAGAAACTGGCAAAAGAGACAGAAAATTTCGCGACGGGAGAATCAATTATTACTTGATCTGAAAAAAGCTGCCGAGATCCTTCGGTGAATGGCACATTTCCACGGTCGCAGTTGCTCTCAACTAGCGACCAAGAATGTCCATGGCGGGGAGGAAGACTCATGTTTATGTTGGCTTGATTCGACGACGATGGCCTGGGCACGATGATACATTCGATTAGATGAGCCAGCTCTTTTGCAATTTCCCAGAGCCGCAATCTGTTCCAGCTGGATGCGAATTGTCTCGTCGACTTTGCTCTCAAGAAATACTATTTCCAGTCGGCAGGCGAGGGCTCGGGGTTAATCAAGCCCCGAACGTGAGAGAACTCTCCCTTGGGCAGGAATCTGGACCGCCAAAACTGCGCTGTGAGAGTTACTGACGCGAAAACAGAAGATGCCTTCCGGAGATTGGCTACATCCGGGTACCTTAACTGAAAGAGAACCATAAGGAGGAGTTCCAGAGGCAAGATACTAAACGGATCTTTTGTTGACGGGACGATCGCCGATAAGAATTCTGGATCTTGTTCTCCTTCTCCTCCTAGCGTATCGTTAAGAGGGTAGCCGAGATTCAGCTGTGGAATATCGGAAGGATCTTCAAGAATGACAAGAACGAGATCGTGAAGACTTACAACGTCGCGCATCTTGTCCTCATCTTGCAGCACTCCTCTATAGCGGTAGTATCCGAGATGACAGCTGTACTCGTGATTCCAGTCTAGTATTTCGACCAGCTGCTCGGGAGATTCGGGGTTTTTGCTCCTAATGAGAGGCTGGGAAAGGCACAAGTCGAATAGTGCATCAATGCCTTCTCTGCTGCCCAGCCTGGGGTCAGTGTGACTCAAAAGATCCCAGCAAGCAAGATGAATGGGAAACCCCCAAATGCTGAGATCGTTAGGGCAAAATGCTCGATATGGAGAGACCGATGCGTCGTCCACGGTCTTGTGGAGGAATGGCCTCATCAAGTGAATCTGAACTGTGTTGTGATTTTCATGACTCAAGTGCCTGAACTGTCGGCCGTTGTTGTTGTCTCTCATGAAATCATCGATAGGTATCGCGTATCGAGATTCTATGAGCATTCCAGGCTGGGATAGTTGAGCCCCTGTCGAATCCCAAGACATTCTGTACACTGAACTCCCAGCAGCATCTTATTAGTACAAGAATCTTAAGTGTACAGAGCGGATTGAAAGTTAGCAGGAGATGAAAGAAGTGATTGCACTCACCAGTTCGGAATTCCTGCGTCCATGAAGGAGAAGGAAAGCCCCAGAAGGGGCGAATTGGCCAGCCGCAAAGAATACAACCACAGTCCGGGGGTTCAGGATTAGAAGCCATCGAGAGATTGTTCTTGCGTGGCGTGGGGCTCGATGAGTTAACACTGTGATCGAATCTTTTATCCGGCTTGCATTCCAAACCACTGGAGTCTTGTTACCTAAGATTGACCGCTGCCTCTTGAAAACCTTCTCGAAATGTGAACGAGTTATCATCAATCTTGTGGTAAGAAACAAAGATGCAGATGATTGATCGTTGAGATGAGCCGAATGAAGCAACTTTGAAAACTCTGCTGTGCGTTTGTGCCTAGATCTCTGTCAATAGCTACTAGAGGAGAATGATAACGACGTGAAAAGGTTTCGGTCATAGTGAGTTTGGCTCTGGAGGACTTCACCTGCTTGTCACCTGAGTTAAGGTGTTCCTCGCAAGCTAGGTAAGGGGTTGCGTGCCTAAGATTCTGCCTGAGGCAGGTTCTAGAACAAAGGAGGTATATGGAAGCAAGTCGCAAGTGAAGGTAAGAAGGTCTCTTGGTGAACACTTAGGAAGTAAGATTAGTACTACTGATGACCAGAGTAAAAACTGCTCTCCTTTTTTCGCTGGATGTCAATCCTTTCTGTTTGTTACCCCATAAGCAAACATTTAATAAGCATGACAGTCTTTAAAAGAACGTTTTACTGTAAAACATGTCTATTTCTTCGTTCCCAATAGAGCCAGCCTGTTTTAAATCTGACGCTGTCTGAATCGTGCTCTGGGTCAGAACTGAGAACGAGTTGGAGACTTAAAGGAGGCTAACCTAAATAAGACGTCCAGCTCACAATTTGATATCAGAAGAAACTTCCGAACGACAAGTACGCCAGATCTTAGCAGGATCAAGTTTATCGCAGATGCTGCTGTTAGTACACCAATATTACTCTTGGCGCCCAGCGATCGACAGACCCAATCTAGCATGGCGATGCGCCGTCAACCCCATTGCGCCGGACTGCGCCGTACGTTCCCGTAAGATCGGTTCACGATCACGGGGATTCCATCTTAGCTAACGGTGCCCAATTATCCAATCAGGATTCTACGGCGACTAGGAGACTTCGATGGTACTGTGACTTGAGGGCTCAGGTATCGGTAACCAGTGATAGGATTGGTTGAAGCTTGGTATTAATTTCCAAAATGGCACATAAAAGTTTACTCCAAAAGCATAACGATCGTGATCTATGAAAAGGATCACAATAAGCCATGCTAACAATACAGGCTATACTGAACACACATATGGCATCATCGCGTTGAGAGAAAAAGGTCAGTGACAAGTATAAAGAGACACGACTATCAAGCCCAATAATCTACAGGGCCCTTCCAACTCATCTTCCACACTCATTTCCAAACTCATCAAAGTATCCACAGACTTGCAATAACCAAACACACCGAGATATTCTTCCATTCAATATCTACAAAGTCCAATTATAATGAAGTATCTCGCTGTTGCTCTAACCTCCAATGCTACCTTCCTCGTCTCTCCCTCTATGACTGGCTTCGACATCTACTAAGGCGAATCTGCATCTGTTGTCAGCGGCGAGGTCACTCACTACTTCAGCTTCCTCAGCGGACCCCCTCCATGTGAGGAAACAGGCGAGGCGACTATTTACTCGCGAGAAAGCGAGATGAGCGGGGAAAAGACTGGCGTCCGCTGTTCCGGCGACTGCGGGACTAGTGAAGACCCCGAGGATATCACCACTCTTGAAATGAACCTGGGTAAGCATAGGAATACAAAAGTACACTGGATTAAGTCTTTCCTTTGCTGCTTTGACGCTATTTCGTCAATTCAACGCTGTAGAGTGAGTTTACTACCTCCCTCTTGCTAGCTCTGTACAAGGAACGCGACTATAAGTTGTATGGGCTAGACGGCAAGACATACGGTTCGTGCAAGGTGTATGGCGGACACAGCACTGGTGAATGCCAGGTTACTGGTGCCGGTTTCTGTGAGTGTGAACGTAAGTTTTAGTGTGAGACTGATGATGATTGGGGTGCAGATGATTTTAATGAGTAGCTTCTGGGGTGTACTTGGTACATATATAACTTGAGGGGAACGTCTTGGCTTACCCAGCCCTCGAACGGGCTATAACAGCATCGTGTGGCTCCTATGAGAACTGAGTACTGACTTAATAGAAAACTTGACCTTGGAATTATGCCGTTTCAAGATTTTGTTTTCATGTGAGAGGAGAAGATTTACCATCAATGAGATAATGCAGTGTGAAGTGCAAAAAAGAAAGAACCCCCCCAATACAGACATCAATTAATCGTGATCCTGATGGTGTGAACGTCTTTACCCGAAGCAGTCGTTCGTGAATCTTCTCCGCGAACCAAACTGGTATGAAGACGAAAAAAGTACGACTATCTGATAATGGACGGCGACGCAGACCTGTAACTGGCAGTAATTGGAGTCGCCACCCGTAGAAAAGCAGTAGATTTCTTGACTATGTATCCGTCACCGAATATATGCATTTCCTTGCATGGTACTACGTCGGTCACGAAGCGGGACAGGTTGCCACTTGCTTGGCCTAAGTCACCTGAAGCCATTGATGCCTCACACAGTAGTGCCTACAATCCAGCCTTACAAATGAAGGGTTATGCCACGCACCCAAGATGTTTGATTCGTGGTATCATATGTCCAATGTGAAACTCTGTGAGGACTTATCCCTCTTGGGTAACTCGAAAACTTGTATCATGAGCAATTGTTGATTTTTACAAACACAGGAAACTTTTCTCAGAGGAGAAGTTGCTCTTCCGAGCAGCCGGGTAAAGTAGGAAAGCGCTTTTACATGCTGGGCCTTGGCAGTAGCCATCTAAACCACTTGGAGGGTAGGTGGTAAAGTAGCACGCGTGGCTCAGTGGCAATAAGAAAGGGCCAATTATGGCCTTGTGAATCACCTCAGAAGAATGGTGGTAGAATTCTTGCTCCCCTCTGTCTACAAACCTATAAAGACTTGGTGTGGGAAAACCCTCCTGTTACTTATTTTTTGTAATATGCACGAACTCTAATTGACATATAGTAGTCTCTACACCAGCCCCTTTCCACCAATACGATGCCCCACAGCACCGAGACTATCTCTCTCGACGCTTTGATCGTTGGAGCTGGCTTTGGCGGCACGTATCAACTCAAGCGACTCCGTGATGAGGGTTACAATGTTAAACTCGTCGACGCTGCCGCCGATTACGCGGGTGTTTGGTATTGGAACCGGTATCCGGGTGCTCGTGTAGATAGCGATGTCCCCTACTACGAATTCTCTGATCCTGCTTTGTGGAAAGAGTGGACTTGGTCTCAGCGCTTTCCAGGGGGCCAGGAGCTACGAGATTACTTCAGCTTCGTAGCTGAGAAATGGGACCTACGGAGGGACACTGAGTTTAACACATACATCTCGAAGGCTGAGTGGAAGGAAGATACCAACAGTTGGGTAGTTGAGAGCAGTGATGGTAGAGTTTATCATGTGAGGTATTTGCTGCTCAACATAGGGTTTGCCGCCAGGAAATATACCCCTGATTGGAATGGTATTGAAAAGTTCCGCGGAACATGGATTCACCCTTCCGCCTGGCCGAAAGAAGAACCAGATCTTAGTGGCAGAAGAGTTGCTATTATTGGGACTGGAGCAACAGGCATTCAGATATCCCAAGAAGTCAGCACTGTCGCCGGCCATCTCACCATTTTTCAAAAGACCCCAGCCACCGCTCTTCCCAGGAAACAGATTAACTGGGACAAAAGGCAGAGGGAATTTTCGGACGAACAATGCAAAGCAGTTTATGACGCACGCCCTAGCAGCTTCGGTGGTTTTGATTACAACTTCTTACCACGCAACTGTCTCGATGACACCCCTGAGCAACGTCAAGCTGTATATGAAAGCCTTTGGGAAAAGGGTGACTTTCATTTCTGGCTGGTGACTTACCAGGATACTCTCTTCAATGAGGAGGCCAATCGGGAAGCCTACGACTTTTGGAAGACGAAAGTGAGGGCTCGCATCCATGATGAGCGCATGAGGGAGATCCTCGCTCAGGACAAGCAGCGTTACAGCTTTGGCTGTAAGCGTGTTCCTCTCGAGAACGGGTTTTACGACATTTTCAACCAGCCCAATGTGTCACTTGTTGATATTAATGAGACTCCTATTGAGGAAATCACAGAGAGTGGGATCAAGACCACGGAGAAGGAGTGGGAGTTCGACTACATCATCTGTGCGACTGGTTTCGATGCCATGACAGGAGGTCTACTTGATATTGATATTCGTGGAGTAAACGGGCAGACACTTGGGGGGAAGTGGCAGACGGGCGTGAAAACGTATCTAGGCATGTGTGTTGCTGGGTTCCCCAACATGCTCTTCACATACGGACCACAGGCACCGACAGCTTTGTGCAACGGACCGACTTGCGCAGAGAAGCAGGGTGACTTTGTGGTAGATGCGATGAATTATATGAAGAAGGAAGGCTTGGTTAAGATGGATGCGAAGGATGATGCGGAGGAGCAATGGGGAGAGGATGTTCGCAAATTTGCTAACATTTCTCTCATTCCTGGGACAAAGTCTGTAAGTGGCTATGGATACAGTGAGACCCTCATCTGGGAATATTTGGCTAACTGTATGCAGTGGTACATGGGTGACAATATCCCCGGCAAATCTCGTGAGTGTCTGATCTACCTAGGCGGCGTGCCTAATTACTATAAGACATTACGTGCGACACTCGAGACGCAGCTGAACGGCTTCGTCACGAAATAGTATGGTGATTGCTCCAGAATTGAATCTGTATTTTATTTATCCCTTTTAACTAGTTAGCACTTACTGACAGGTTAAAACCTTATGTTCTCATCTTATTTTATTTACCATTATGAAGCTCTAAGAAGGTACTAACAAGATCATGTAGAGAAATATATGATAAGATACGTCAAGAGCTATATGAAGAACTCTATGTAGAAAAATATATGGAAATTCTCAAGAGCAGACATCAACTGAGGAAGCAGGTAGGATGCGGCATGATTCCTCTGAATGACCGAGCTAGTATAACTTAGATTCCACTGCGAGGCCTGCGTCAAGCTTCAGTCTAAATCTTGAACTTGAACAGAACTTTTTAAAACAATAGGTGGCCCTATCAACAGGACTTACATGAATCCTATTCTACCTGGGGTTCATCCTGACCCATCGTGTACTTTTGTTGCCGAATAGAACAGCATCGTATTCTGCTCAACGTCCTCCTTACTTTCCCAGGTGTACTCATCTGGGCCAGTAGAAACTTCGTCAACTGGAAGCTTGCAAGCCATGTTGTGACCCAAGAAGAGCAGCTCTCCGAGTTGCAACGTAATAGCTGCAACAACGAGGTAGTATTTGGTCATGCTCGCTTCGATATCGCGCCATTGTTTTCTATGTCATCACTAGCTACGTCTCATGGTTCAACGTGTGGGGTCCCGTGATTCTGCTGTATACTAAGAGAGATCCTTACGGCGAATGGTTCAATGCCATTGAGTTGGAAAATCCGAATCTCGAAATTGATAGGGTATGAGCCTTATCTTTCGCAAGTAATCTGCCGCTGTCGTCAACTTCACTATTGACGTAGATTTCAACCCTATCGAGAAAAATGAAGAGGCGGGAGCCGCAGCATTCCTAACGAAATCACAACACATAGACCTAGGTATTGTCAAATTGCCTTCGTGCAATGAGACGACATTTACACAAGCTGCGCTTCCGCATCGAGCCCCATGGCCGTCCGGACCTCGAGAACCCACGGCACAAGACCATGTCGATTGCGCCATGGTGGCCGGAAACTGGGCTCATTCGGTTAAGTATCGCAAGTACGGAGGGCCGGGAATATTTGTTGTCAGCTGCGCCGGTGCAAAACCAGAGGAGGGGATTAGAATGGGTGTCGCGACCGCCGGCATCGTCTTGGGCGCCGATGGACCGTACCATGGGACTTTGATTGGCGCGTACGCCACGAGTAATGGCGGTAAGGGGGAAACGACCGCTTGTGTTAGTCGCTGCAGGTAGGAGAACATGCTCCAGGAGGTTGGGTTGGGTGAATTCGCTGAGGTATGAGAAAGGGGCGATCGGCTCGTCGGCCGCCCTCGTGATAGTCCTGAATTGAGTAGCGGTTAGTTTTCTGGAGAAATGTAGTAATTAAACTACATTTGTTTAGTCTCCGTGTCCCGTGTCTTAGAATCGGAGTTCTGTTCTCGACCCTGGGGAAAATCAATAGGAAATCCCCGCGCTCAGGAGCGCGGAAACTCACTGACAACATTCACCCTTGATTGACTCAGCCACCAAAATCTCGACCTGTGTCAACCGAATTACCATCAATGAATAAGAAAGAGGCGCCCGGCAGGCATGTGACGAGTTATGTATTGAATAAAGCAATTTCCACAAAAAACACTTCCTGAGTATTTATAAAATTATGCATTATAGAGACGTTCTTAAGAGTACTAGAAGCTCATTCCACCATCAAGACATGGTATTTATCTGAGCGAATTATTGAGCGCAATGCTAGGTACAGTCGCAGATGTAGATATTCTCGCGTAAGGGAGAGCTTGCAACATACCGTGTTGTTTATGACCAACGTGCCGGTCCGCTCATCTATAGATAACCCCGTGGGGAGAACAGTGCGATGAGATCGAAACTGTCCTCTCATCCGAATCATTACCCACATCTTTGAATTGATATAATCTTTTCTACACCATGAAGTACCAACAAGCACTTGCAGCTGCGGCCACCCTCTTCGTTACCCGCGTAGTGGCTGGCGATCATGAGGGCGAGTACCAGGCGGCAATGGTTACGGAAACGAGCACCCGCTACCTCGACCTGAAGGAGTTTGAGGCTCACTGCCGAACTGTATGTGAGGAACCTGTACTGCCAACGCTTGAACCGATCTGCCCCGGAGGAACGTGCGGCGAGAAGGTCGTCTGCGAAGAGCTCGAAGGGCCCAAGTGCAAGGATAGCGAGTGTGAGGAAGGCTACATCTGCAACTCTTGCGGATACTGCCAGCCTTCTGAGCCTGTCAAGGTCGGATGTCAGACCGACAAGGACTGCAAGGAGGGCGACTACTGCAACGATCGCAAGATCTGTGTCCCCAAGGGAGTGAAAGTCGGGTGCCAGACAAACGCCGACTGCCCACAAGGAGATATCTGCAATGATCGCAAGATTTGCGTCCCGGAGGAAGTGAAGGTTGGCTGCGAGACCAACACCGACTGCCCCCCCGGAGATATCTGCAACGACCGCAAAATTTGCGTCCCGGAGGAAGTAAAGGTTGGATGTGAAACCAACGCCGATTGCCCTCAAGGAGATATTTGCAACGACCGCAAGATTTGCGTCCCAGAGGAAGTGAAGGTTGGATGTGAGACCAACGCCGACTGTCCCCAAGGAGATATCTGCAATGATCGCAAGATTTGCGTTCCTGAGGAAGTGAAGGTTGGCTGCGAGACGGATGCCGACTGCGAGGAGGGCGACTACTGCAACGACCGAAATATTTGCGTGCCAAGGGAGGAGAACTTTGGCTGTGAAACCAAGGCGGACTGCCCCCAAGGAGATATTTGCAACGATCGCAAGATCTGTGTCCCGCGAATGGAGGTGGGTTGCGAGACTGCCGAAGATTGCGGTAACGAGCAGAAGTGCGAGCGCAACATTTGCGTGTCGGAGTAAGTCAACGCAGGACAAAGTAGCGTCAAACCTGGACAAGTGCTGGGAGACAGGCCCGAGAGAACGGGATAAGTCTGTTGAAATATATTCCATCCCCTTTGTCGATCTAATTAAGTGTATTACTCTTCCATAATAAAAATCAATTGCCATCAACTTCTCCCCGTTGCTGCTTTCTTCTCCAAACTACAGCTACTTTATACCTCAATGTGCCACAACAAGACAGTGCGTGAACCTGCTCCTGAATACATAACTATTAAGTATTAAACCTGAATCTATCGTGAAGCATGTAGCTAAGTTCGCATTCTCTTTTCTACAGACCCCAGGCCCAAGAGTTACAGCTTGCCTGGGTAATGGAGATTCCTTGTAGAGCTGCTCCTGCTCTCTGAATCCTCTTCATCCACGTCCTTTTGCACTCTCGCGACAGTTGTTTCAATTGTCTTGAGAATACCATTGGGCTCATCGGAGCGAGAGTGGTAGTCAAGCTCGATGTTGTCCTCAGCCCCGCTCTGCGCGTCTTTGTTACTGCGGAAAGTTCTCTTCCGCGTGCCAGTGCTCTTGCCCTTAGCGCCTGTTGTAGAGCTGTAATCATATTTGCCGTCGCTGCCCTTGAGTCCAGTAGACTTGACGATCTTCGTGATAAGATCAGCCATTCTCATCTCAATATGAAGCTTGACGAGATAGGCTACTGGATGGAACGAAAGGTATCTAGAATCACATTAGCTTTCGATATTGGAATAAAAGGGGGAGCCGTTTTGAGGTCTCGGCGTGGAGGGAAGGTGTTGTCTTACACAAGGCTACTGGGGAGAGACATTAATCCAATGAGAGCGATCTAAGAGTAAAGTCAGTATTTGTAGAGAACAATTGGAAACTTTGCATTTTGACTTACATCCATGGCCAACGAGACAAAGATGAGGAGCAGGTTGATGCGGTACAACGGGTAGTACTTGGTGAGACCGTTATCAATGAGTCTGGTTCGGACCAAGAAGATGAAGTATCCATTCAATAAGGTGTCAATAATGGCGAAGATGACCTTTTCGCATCGGTCCCAGATCTCATTGATGTGTATCCACGTTGAATTGATCTGCAGCCTGGCCGGGATCCAGATAACGAAAACACTGATGTTGATTAACAGAATGATGACGAAGACGCTCCATTTGATCTTTGTGGCTCTCCCGGGAACACCCATTAGGAGACCAATTCGGTTGATCAGAATTTGGAGGATACAGTGCATCTTAAAGGTCCACCAGAGGGCTACCTATAGTGTTAGTGTTGTTCAGAGTCTTCGAGTCCGATGTAAGAGAGCGCCGTACCGATGTTGAAAAAGAACCAAAAGCTACAGATTATCGATTAGTTTGTATTCCAATCCGGCGTAGAGACGAGAAAAAAAAAAAGACCAGACTCGGAGATCAACGAAGAAGGAAACTAACCTTGGCTTAATGTATCCTCTTTGGAACATCCACGCAAGGACTGCCATGACCATACACGAAATCCAGACCACCCAGACGAAGAACATGTACATCGTGACTCTCCGGGAGCGCTTCCATGACTTCCAAGTCTGGTCACCAGCTGTGCAAGCAGCAAAAAGCGATAGACCAAGCGAGAATCCGAAGAAGATACTCGCAGTGTTCATGTCCACCTCATTCGGTGGAGCAGCCACGAAGTGGTCCGGAATGAGGAATCCATTGCCACCCATTCTGATAGGTTTTTATCACGCAGGCTGTATGCGTGTAAGTTCTCAATTGTCAGATATCGAGACTCAATAGAAGTCACAAAAGGAATCAACAAGAGCTGTACTTAGGTAAGGGGTTGTCCCTGATTTTATGAGAGAGTTTCCAGTTTGCGCTAGTGGCAAGTAGCCCACAGTCGCTGACCGGAAGTGTTGACCCGTACCTGGAGCTATCAATACTAATTCTTCAGCGCTAACACCAAGCCTCGCCATGGCGCCTCTAGTATCATACTAGAGCTCATGTGAAGTCGATCCCAATGGCGCGAGGCCAGAGCCGGTTCTCTTGGATGGACAGCACTAGTTAGAGGCCAGGCCGTGAGGGCAAAATCATCACAGACTAGTGATTTGACGAATCCATCCAGGTCAGTTGGGCTGAGTCAAGTGCCGAGTAGCCTTAGGGAAGGTCAAAATCCAGCTTGTGTTGCTGGATGGTTGGTCTTCTTCCGCTCTGAGCCACTGACTGGATCTGAGGCTGTCAAAGCTCTGCTAGAAGATGCTTTGATCTACAAACCTGCAGAAGCAGATGATACGTCGTTTTGATTCCCCAGAAACTCAAAACCTCGTTAATGTCCTTTCCTTTAAATACTGGACCGGAGTCGCATCGAACCCCCACGCTGCCAGGATTCGCCCCAGAGAGATCGATGAGCGCAGCATCTCGCAGCACATCACTATGCAAGGTGAGTTTAACATCCCTGGCTAACCCACGGCCCTGCGGATCATCTTGAATTGCGTATCTTCCTGAGGCTTGGCACCGAGTTCTCTCCGTAAAAAAGTCCAGATTACAAGCCCACTACGCCGCCAAGCTAGTAAATTTAGGAAATACGTAGAGCTCACCATTCGGTGAATACCACGCAGCGACCCGCTCATAGCGCGAGCTCCTCTCCATTCGCTACGCTAAGTCTTTGGCCACAACAGCCATTAGGGGACGACCCGTGTCTTCCGGTAGCTCGGCTCAAGCCATAGCGCACACGTGGTGGATAGTAGCGTGAACCCTACGACAGGGCTACGGACAGCTAAGAGCCGATAGACCTCAGGCACAGGTGATTCTGGACTCGCTGAGGTCTCGGCGACCCGGAAGCCCCTTAATACATGAATCAGTGGCTGTGTTATTCTTCTTTTTTCTCCCCATCTGTCCTGCAGCATTGTATCAAGTAGCATTCTCGGGAAAATGGCAAGGTGGAGTCTACAATGACTTATCTGCTCAAGATGCAAATGCGATGGGACTTTTCAAATTACCTCGTGGTTTTGGACTGACTCATTCAAAGGAGGAGTTGCCAAGGTAAAGCACTATGATGCTTGTGCCGCCTTGCGTGTTTATCACTTGGCAGGTGAGAGATTAGACAGAACTTTGAACCTCTCTTGGCACTTATTAAGTCCAAAAATTTCTTCTGCACGGATGCGAAATACTCATTCAAGTGGATGCAATTTTTCTAATGACCGTTCTTGATGTATCTTGCAAACACGGCCATGCATGAGTACCGTTGAAAAAACATATTCGACGGATTGAAGGAAAGCATGAGCGGAATGGACCAGAGCTATGCAGCACGCTAATAAAGGGGCGTCCTTCGTTTCTTCACTAAAGTTACACAATAAGACTGCAGATCACGCTGGACATGTGAACAAGATACACCATATACCCTACCTCTCTACTTTTGTTCAATATCTGGTTGCGGGCTCCAAGAGGGGCTTTTCCGAAGCACCATTGCATCATTCGCCAAGGCGAAGTTTCTCTAGAAATTCTCCAACGACCTTCTTAAACTCGGCTGGCTCATCCGAAGCAGGGTTATGCCCAGAGTTTTTGAACACCACGAGCTCGCTCTTTTGAATTCCGCTATAGATCTCTTCAGAGTCCTCCACCGGACAGATTGGATCATGTTGGCCAACGATGATAAGAGTGGGAGCTTTGATCTCATGAAGCCTGTCGCGAACGTCCATGCGAGGCACGCTGAATGACCACGCGGCGTTGTGCACTTCCCAGCGCATTTCAAAATCTCCAGCACCCTCAAATGAGTCTGTTTCTTCCTCGACTACATCTGGTGGCTTCTCGGGCGTGTAAATGGGGAGAATATCTCCTAGCGCTTTTGCGCCGTCGTCGCTATCGCGGGCGTTACCCGACCAAACCCGTACTTGTCGGTCATGATCAGGATTGATCCGCTTTGACGTTAGGATATTCTTCATTATACGAAGAGTTCCTCTAAATCCACATGCCCAGGTGTCTCTCAAAATTAGTCCTGATAGCCGCTTAGGATAAGTCAAAGCGTACTGCATAGCGAGCCAGCCAGCGTATGATCCTCCTGCTAGTATGAAAGTTTCCGCGCTGGCCCATGCCCTGCAATGGAGTGTTAGTACTATCACTATACTTATTGGGTACGCAGCGAGATGAAGGCAATGGCATTTACCTGAGCTCGTCGAGATCAGCAATCCACTGCTCGTCGGTCCATGGTCCTTTGGCATCACTTTTCCCACTGCCTCTTCCATCATAAACAAGCACCCGAAAATTTTCTTGCAGAAATGAATAGGCTTCAAGTGGTTCATAAAGACTCGAAAGACCGGGTGCACCGTGCAGGGCGATGAGCAGTGGCTTGCCTTTCTCTTCGCCTCCAAGAAGACAGACACGGAGCTTCACTCCGTCGCTGAGAATAACGAATGTTGTGCTAGGTGACATTTCCAAATAGGGATAAGTGACAATCTGGCTCAATTTTGGATGATTTCTTGAGAATTGCTTGTGATCATATCATCCTGTCAACATGTCAGATTCTAAAGATTCTAGAGACCTTCTACTTATTTATACCTTCAAGGGCAAGGCAAAGGATTGCGGCTTGAGCGCACAGTTCTCAACTTTAGTAATTCATTTTCACAAGGGGCTGGATTAATCCCGGCGCGCTTTAACGAGAATTTCTAATCTTTTAATCGACTTGTTTACTAACTTCTACTTTGATCGCTGTCAATGAGGTGTTTTGGGGAATCTTCGCTTAGCGAGATTCTGCAAAAAGTAATTCTCGCTAAGCGAAATCTAGAAAGGGTAAGTTTCGCTGAGCGACATCCCTGTGAACCCCAAAAAGGCAATTCTGTTCAAATAAGCCGCGAGTAGGCAAAACGTATCCTCCAATGGTTAGATATAAAGGGAGCAGCCAAGTACTCTATTCCAATTCAACACCTGTCATGTCAACTGAATTTATGTTCGATCATTTGTGTTTTTCCAATTATTTGCAATAATCATGCAGTCCGACAGCGAGAATCACTCCAGGAACGATGTCGCCTCCTGGGATCTGGACCCGTCCAATCCTCACAATTGGGGATTGGCAAAGAAGCTGCTAAATCTTGGACTTGTGTCTCTCATGGCATTCATCACGTATGCGGAAACACTTTTCAATGCATCCTCGCCAAAGAAAACTAACGCCTGCTAGGCCGCTCGAGTCCTCGATCATTGTGCCCGGCGTTACTCCCCTCAAGGAGGAATTCGATGAAACCCGTCCTCCGATCACCTCCCTGGTTATATCAATCTACGTGCTAGGATTTGCTTTCGGGCCCATCCTTCTTTCACCACTCTCAGAGCTTTATGGGCGAAGGATACTGTACAATATAGGCAACGTGGTCACGCTTGCTTTTACAATCGCTAGTGCAGCGGCACCGAACATGGCGTCTTTTATTGTTTTTCGCTTCATTGGAGGCAGTTTTGGAGCTGCACCTATGAACATCGGCGGTGGTAGCATTGCCGACCAGGTACCGTTTGCCAGAAGAGGCACCGCGATGTCAATATTCTTTACAGGTATCTTCCTAGGACCGGTGCTTGGGTAAGTCTTTCGGAGGCACGTCTTCGGAAGCAAGTTACTAATGCTTTACAAGGCCTGTTATTGGTGGCTTTGTTGTTCAGGCTCTCAGTTGGCGTTGGGCATTTTGGATCATGGCGATAGTAGTAAGTCAAAATCATGCATTGTCGCCACAGAATTGTCATGCTAACTCTCATACCAGAAAGGTGTTACCGCCGTCGCAACTTTCTTCTTCCTATCCGAAAGCCATGCACCAACGATCAAGCGCAAGCTTGAAAAGACTGAGAAACAACCCGTGGTCGAGCCCGCGAAGCCAGAGACAGAGACAAAAGCTGTACTTTTGAAATCGCTTGTAAGACCCATTCGGATGTTGAGCAAGAGCCCAATCGTCGCTGGTCTCTCCCTCTACTTGGCTTTGATATACGGCTATCTTTACCTGCTCTTTACTACGTTTTCTACAGTATTTCCTCAGCAATATGATTTCAGCACAGAGACATTAGGCCTGGCCTTCTTGGGTATGGGTATCGGTCAGATACTGGCCCTTGTCACGTTGTCTTGGATGAGCGACTGGCTTCACAATCGCCTGACCAAAAAACATGGGGAAGCGAAGCCAGAGTATGTTGCGAGAACGCGTTGTAAGCAAAATATTCAGCTAATAGCGTCTTTAGGTACCGTCTATTGCCTATGGTATTAGGGATTCCGCTTCTACCCGTTGGGCTATTTGTGTACGGATGGACTGCAGAGTACAAAGTCCATTGGATTGTTCCCATAATCTTCTCCGGCCTTACCGGAGCCGGGCTTATCTTCTCGTTTGTGAGTAAAGATACGTGTAAGATGCAATTGATCTTTTATCTAACACTTTCCAGCTCCCTACACAGATTTATATGATTGATGCGTTCTCGACGTATGCTGCAAGTGCGCTGGCTGCTACAAGCGTTGTACGCAGTATTTTCGGAGGCACTTTGCCATTAGCTGGCTTGCCGTTGTACGAGGCGCTTGGATATGGCTGGGTAAGTTCAACAATCCATATCCTATGATCGAAAAATCTAATCGTACGTAGGGAAACTCGTTACTAGGACTCATTGCGATCATCGTGTCCGCCGGTCCACTGCTATTCTGGAAATATGGGGAGACTTTGCGCAAGAAGTATAATGTTTCTTTCGATTGAGCCTGTGCGGTTCTTGACTGGGGATACCAGATGCGTGTTTTACCCCTTTGACTGTCGTTGGGCTCCGACCGTGTGTTTTTCGCATTTGTATTTGGTCGAAAAACTGATTGTAACTATTAAAGAAAAGTTGATCAGGTTTTGGAAGACGATATCTGAGGGGATATACGTACTTTTGCAAAGTTTTATCTATACTTCATATCGCACTCTTTGCTAATCAGCGTGTGATTCCTGTCGGTACCTGCATAGAGCCTCTCGGCAATGAGTAGGGCAAAGATGTCATAGCAATTAGTCATGACAGCTTCGCTTCGACTCTACTTTATGAATTTGCCATGCTTAGATCTTCGCAGTACTATAAAAACTTACAACACATGATGAGATTATTGACATTTAGTTAGTTTTGTGTGCCCCAGTCTGGCTTCTCCAGAATCAGTCCGATGCAGTCAACCCGCTTCTTCAAGCTTGCTGCAGTGCCGAACAGCCATTTCAAGTTGAGCTTTCCCACTTCTCCAAGTACTAAATCCCCAGAGTAATATCTCTCCTCGAACCCCTTAGCTCTATCATGGAAATTGTTTAATCCGGACCCAATGTCACGAACAATTCTCAGGAGCACCACTCGCTTGAAAGCCATATCATCCTCCATGGAGGCGATATATTCCCCAAATGTGATATGTGGAGTTTCGACCGAGACGCACAGCCTCGGGTCTTTGGCGACATCACAGATGATGTCGGCTTGTCGTTGATGCAGTAAAGATAGCGTCATGAGGCGGGGACAACCAGCGTCGCAGTTCTCGCAGTCGATATATCTCGCGGCATGAATGACAGACTCGTTTAACACACGTAGTACCTTGTCAAACCCCGTCTTGTTGCTTGAATTCCGTAAGGATAAAAGCTCCTTGGTCATAGATCGAACCGAGTTAAAGCACGAGTCCGCACATGTGCCTCCATCCTCACGTATCGGTCCAGGTGGCAGTTCAAGCGGCGCTAGGCTGTCGAGAAACTCGGTCAAGCTTGGAGAGACCGCTCCCACGCCAGTGTTAGGTTTAGGTAAACTGGGCTGACTACCACTGAAATTTGGCTGCTGATGGCTTGTTAGTGGGAAACGGGCCATTGACGCTGTTCAAGAAAAGTGTTTCGTACAGAAAAGTCGATTTCGTTCGGGAATTGACCAATCTGAGGCTCTAAATTCCACGGAATGGTCCCATTGAAGAAGGAGGCGTGGTTGGGATGGATGGATTGGCTTTGTGCGCTTGTGCCCGCGTATCCAGCTAGTTGAGAAGCGTTGCTGTCACTGTCGCTTGGGCTTGCTTTGCGTTTCCCGCAGCGACGCGAGAGATCATACACACATGCCGAAGGAGTTGATCTCTCTGTGCAGCGCTTGCATGGATGCCCACCCGTACATTTAACCCTTGAGTTGCGGCAACTTGAGCATGATGTATTGAGTTTGCGCGTGGTCGAATGTGACCTTGTGCTGTGCCCCAAAGCGCCGTCGTTATTCCCAGGGCTTGGTGATTGTGCTGCCTGGCTTGCGTATGGATTCCATCGCGCCCGGTATGATTCCGGGACTTCAGTTAAGACGGTCATAGCTTTGCAGATTTCCTCGTCGGTCGGAGCAATAACATGTTGTTTGACATGGAAAGGTTAAGTGTTGATAGATGTCCCTCCCATTGATTATAAATGAATGTGCGAACCCCCACTCTACTTCTTGTCTCAAGCCCAGGGCAACGTACCACGACATTGTGTGCTTACAACTCAGCGGGCCATAGAAATGCTCTGGTACTTGATTGAAACCCAAATCGACGTTAACTACATCTGAAGTCAGAAAAGGTCTGGCGTGGACTCGCTCGAGGAATTCTGTTTATGATGGGCTTCGAATATTCTGTCAGAGTTGTGGCCCCCTCGCCGCTGAGTGTACCGTCTTTTCGCTCGCATCAGTGGTAAGCTTACGTAGCAGCTCAAACACCAGTCCAGCGATCGGCATCCCGGCCTTTTCTTCACCCTGCGCTTAGAACTGCTTCTGTACTAAGGAAAAGCCGAAGTTGCTGTTGAATACGTCCGGCGCCGGACAACGACTTTAAATAGTCTCCTAGTGATGGACGAACAATCACATTGGGAATAAGGCGGTGTGGGGGCGACATCTCACGCCTCGGACCTGATCCAACGTTTCGACAATGCACAAGGTGCTCATCCTTGGCGTCCTAACCAAGTAACATCGCATTTGGAGGATGCAAAGCGTTAGATGCAGTCGCAATACTAAAACAAGAGCTTTCCCTGCCATTCCTAGCTCTGGCTCTGACCTAATGACCATCAATTGCCATCATTTGCGACATTTACTACCAGCGCAATGCTCACATCAATCATCTCGGTAGCTGTCGCCTTGCTAGGGGCATTGGCGGTCTTATACTCACGGCACTCGACTGACGATCAAGCGCAGCGAGGCGCGACCTTCAATAAAGCGCCAAGTATTCGGTTGCCAGACAGCATAAGTCGGTTCAGTCCGATGCACCTCACGGAATGTACAGATACTATGCCAGACTATTACGCACCGTGTTTTGCGAAAAGTCACAAGCACGCTATTGCCGCCGAGGAAATTATATATCCTCCTTTCCAAATGAGCGCTCCCATATTCGCTTCATCGCGGCCAGACGATCGTCAGAAATGGTGGGATATCACATGGATCATCTGGGAAAGGGCCTACAGGCTCGGCGACCGGCTCCGGTACAATGAGAAACACGGGCAATTGTTTGTGAGTTCTTCCTGTGTCTACCTTTCACTTTTGGCTATAGGCTTACCTACCAGGTTTTTGAAAATGTGACGCTGTCAGAGTCAACGGTGTTTGATAATTGGGATATGAAAGCTTGCATGGCAAGCTTCACACCCACCTCATTCGTTCAGCCGACCGAGGAGGAGCCTACTCATGATCGTGTAGTTCTCGCCAATGTTCCAGACTCATGGTCTTGGCAGCACTTTAGGGACCGCGTCATGCCTGTTATAGCTCAATCTCAGGAATACGACGCGCAACATGTGGCAACTGGTCGAAAGAGCGATCCATTAGTCGCCGAACTTTGGTCATCCCTTGGCTACTCAGAAGACCGAGTCATCTTTAGCGATCAGAAGTTTGTGGCTTCTCAATTGATTTGGAGCTGTCGCGCGCCGTTTGCATCACCATGGTTGGCTACTAAAGCGATTGCAATGCTGCACCCCAAAAGCCTAGAGCCGAAGCCTTTGGCGGACCGGAAGGTTATCATGTATATGACACGAAATGCTGGTCGAACGCTGGCGAGCGATCGACAGATCACCAATGAGGAATTATTGTTAAAGAAAATACAGGAAGTACTCGATAAGCGCAGGCAAAACGAGGTGCTAAAAGTCTTCTCGCACAAGGACTTCGAAGATGCGGCTGCGTTGAAAGAATTTTTCTCTGAGAATGTCAAAGCGGTTATCGGCCCTCATGGAGGTGCTATGCTCAACAGCATTTGGGCAGGACCAGGCACGCTTGTAGTAGAATTTTTGCCTTCCAAGCGTCCTGCATTGACTGCATACGAGGCTGCGAAGTTACGGGAACATCAGTATGCGGTGTTAATGCTAGACTCACTGAACGAAAACAACGATATGGAGGTCGACATTCCTGCAGTGGTGGAAGTGTTAGAGGAACGACTTGGTAAAGCGCAACAGGATAGCGACAAGATTGTGCTGGCATATGACTGGGAAGCTGAGGAGCTTGGGATATATTGAACTGTGTACTGATGTAAGCGCTGGTATTATGATCTAGTCAGACGGTATCGTGAAATAATCACATGCATTCGGTACTGGAGACCTCGCTTATGCCTTTGTAACTCAAGGATGAGTGACGGAAATATCTCAACTCCTTAGGCCCCTTCTTCTAATGTCAGGCTTCATGCGGCAGATGCCATAGTGAAGCATAGCTAGTATAGAGTGAGTGATAGCATGAATTTCGTGGAAGCCGCTGTGTATGTACAATTATATAAGAATATACCTAGAAAGCATGGAATACCCAGTGCTATCAACTCCGAATAGGAGCGCCACCCCCCATATATAAGAAATCTTTTATGCTCTCCAGATTTAGTCAGTGACAGCTATCCACCAAGTGAGAGCAGCCCACGTCGGTAGGGTTCCTGTTAAGACCATTGCGGTTTCATAATTGGGAGCCAGCATCCAAGTAGCTGCGACGTAACGGCCGATAGCACCCCCAACAATACCGAGCCAAGCACATACAAATCCAACGTCCCTGAATTTGCTCCAAAACGTCGGGCGACGTGCCCTTTCCCGCCTTGTTCTCATGGTAGTGCCCCATGAATCGTCTAGCACTGTCACCAAACTCCAAATCTGTATCGCCGGCCAAGTGATGTTATAGAAAAGGTTCGCCGGGATACACCAAAACCACTCTTTCGCGGAAGTCGGGCGATATGGATTGCGCAGAACGAGGTATATTAGTGTTAGAATCGTTCGGCTCAAGTAATCATATAGTGAGAACACTTCCACGATGAATCGGCCGGTATAAAAGTACGACACCACCATAGTGGGTAGTAGCACTACTGCGAGTAGGCGCCGTAATGCTCCGAAGAATAGTACTGGTGACTGCATGACATAGACACTCGGCTTGTGCATACTTTCAATGTGCACAGCTCGTGCCCATCGAATCTAGTTGTGCCCGAGTTTAGCAATTGGAAAATCTCACGATTTTCAAGATATAATTGAGCTTACCTGCTGTAGGAGCCATCGGCGCAATGTCGTGGGCGACTCCGTAGCTGTCAAAATATCAGGGGCAAAGACAACCTTCCAACCCGCCATAAGTAAACGTGTAGTTAGGTGTCGATCCTCGTTTGTGACCTAAAACGCGACACAACAAAAAAAGTGTCAGAAAGATTCGGCCTCCTTCTTCGGAAAGGCTAGGGTTTACGTACCATCCAGTGTCCCCAGACTCGCTGCTCATACCAAGAAATCATCTCTCGTCGAACCGCGGAAAGCCGGAATGCTGCACATGGACCGCTCTGGCAGTCGTTTGCTTTTACACTTCCAGAGAATGATCTTGCTAGATAAAGTTCGTTCAGATAAATAGCATTACCGAGCTCTGTTAACACTGTGTCATTCTTGTTATGAATGTACAGCGCGGTGCTTGCACCGGCGACGTTGGGATCATCAGCCATGAGAGACATGGTGCGCATGAGAGTATCATGCAGTATCATGGAATCGGAGTCTGAGGTCCACACATACTCGACTCCCACGAGCTCTGAAATGGCCGAAGACATGATCATAGACGTGAACATAATGCCTTTTTTATGCATATGGCGCTGATTGACGCAAAGCCTAGTAATTGCATGAGGACCTTGAAAATTGATTTTGGCGTTAAGAATTAATTTTCGAGCGATTGCGACGCAGTGGTCTATGATCTCTGTATGGATGGTTGAACCCGGCTCATTCGAGAGCTTGTTTGCAGCGATGTCTGCAAACGGAGTATCGATATGAAGCAATGCAGACTTCGTGGGATAGGTCTAAAGAAGGAGTTAATAAAGCTCGTCACTTGTTTACTGTGATTAATTACTAACCTTTTCAAACACCGAGACCATCTCTTGATCTTCTTTCGCATCGCCATCGATACATACTAACAAGATTTTGCAGTTCTTTGCTTTGCGGTAACTCTCCAATGCTCGGCCGAAGATTTGAGGGTCCTCACGAAATCCAACTACAGAGGCAATGCAGTCCAGCCGCTCCAGGCGGCTTTTATTCTTTTTGGGAGAGCCATTTGTCCTGTAGTCTTTTCCAACAGACACACGCTGCTGTTGACGAGAGCTAGACAAGCGACAATACTCGGCCAAGGATATAGTGAGAATTATATCAAGAGTAAGTGGTGATGCTGTAAAGAAGGTGAGGCTGACGACTAAATAGCAAGCCGCTATGCAACCTATGAAATTTAGTGCCTTCGTCCAGTCGCTGACCAAAGGCTCGATGGGACGAGGTTTCTTGACATGGCGAAATGACTGGGACGTCGGAGCCAATTCCAACAGCGATCTGAACATCTCAGCGCCCAAGTTGTGATCGTAATCCGGTTGATGGAAAACATATGATGTTAGTCCCAGCAAAAGTATCAACCGAATCGCCAACGTTTTCCTGGGCTTGCTATATTAAGTAGCTTGGTATTTTTAAAGGGCTGTTTCAACAGCTCTATGCAACAATTTGCAGGGGGAATCGTGCGGTTACAACGTCTATTCCATCTAGGCAAGTGGTAATCCGCTGATCCACAGGGTCTTGTTGAACAAGTTCGATGGCAGTGCGAAGGATTTCGGCGGTAGTCCCTGGAGGATTTCCCCTGCTTGGTTTTTGCAGAATTTTCCCCAGTAGATTCAATTTTATAAAGAAAAATTTAATGAATGCATTTAAACTCTCGAATGTCGTACATCCAAAACTATTTTGAAAGTGATTTCAAGCACATATTGTTCAACGCGCTAGCTTTGTCTAGATTATGCACCGACCGCTTCTCTACTACCTTCCGGCCTAAAATAAACCATAAAATGGCGATGTTTCTCACGTTAGCACAAGGGGCCTCGGACTTTCTTTTTACGCAGCGCGCACTCTACGGCACAGCACCATTAAACCATATCGCGCAAGTGGCTTATGCTGTGTCTCCCTGTCTCTTAGCTTAGACTAAGCGCGCGCCTCCCCTCAAGCCGCACTTGTGCAGACAAGGGGCAAAGGTGCTCACCACACTACAGCCCCTTGCTTTATGCGTGCCCCTGGTATCGATGCCCGTCAATGAGGCTGCTTCACCGCTGATATTGATTCAAGCTTCGAGCGCTGAGTCTCAATTAGCACGCGGCCTGAGCGATTCATAAATTCAAATCTGGAGATCTCCATGGGCTAGATGCGAAAGTCGCTAGAGAAACCTAATGTTGCTCTTTTGCGACTGAGTAAAGGTCCAAGTACGACCTGTGCGGAGCCCTGGACGGAAGACATTGCCGGCTTCGGATCCTTCCATTAACCCAGTTAAAGTTAGTGTAAAAGCAAATTGAAGTTTGGAGCTTCCCGAAAACCTACGTTGCGAAAACAAGACAAACACGATCTCGGCAACTTCCTCTTCTTCTCCGTCTCCGATACCTCGACTTTAGGGGTATTCTCCAATCATAATGCTTGTGTCGCCTGGTGTGTATCTGTCTGTTCTTTTATACGAGTAGCGACATCGCGACAGCCCGCTTCATGTCGATACTGACACGCGTCCTGACCATCGCGATCTTCTGCGCGTGTTTCGCCACGCTTACAACCATTGGCGACTTCTCCCACCGCTACGATAGCACTCCTGGCTGCGGGATTTCACACAATTTTGATGATGTGAAGCGACAATTCAGCATTTATAGTAACTCCCGGATTCGCGAGTTCTACGTCCATCTCCCTAAGAACTATCATCCTGATGTCGCCACGCCGGTCATCATCGCCTACCATGGCAATGGCGGCAGCCCCGAGGCCATGGAGCATGTCACCCAGTTATCGGACCCTTTGGTCAACCCCAACATGATCACAATATATCCTCGGGGTGTCGGGCACAATTGGATGGGTGCTAATTACACTGATCCTGATGTGAACGATTTGGAGTTTACTGGTGACCTTATCCAGAGACTAATGGAAGACTATTGTATTGACTCAAGCCGAATCTACGCTATGGGTCACTCAGCCGGCGCTGGCTTTGTTGCCCAACTAGCTTGCTCCGAGTATCCCGGTGGGCTCTTCGCCGCGTTCGCCCCCATGGCGCCCGTCGTCTATAAAGATCGTATTGGGGAGGAAAGCTGCTCATTCTTCTCCCGAAGAAGACCCATGTTTGTGGTCCATGGAACGGGAGATGAGGCTGCTCCGTACGAGGGTGGGATGGGACCCGGTGGTATTCTACCTAACATTCGTGAGTGGGTAGATCGGTGGTTACAGAGAAATCACTGTGATCAGGAGCCACACGTAATCGAGATATCTAATGGTGTTCGGGATGAGGTCTATACGTGCGATGGTCGGCGTGGACTAATGCGACATCTCATTATGGAAGACCACGGTCATGCCTACCCAGATAAAGGCCACTTGAAGAACATCCCCAGCCCAGTGGATGCCACGACTATGATTGTCCAGTTCTTCGAGCAGCATAGTGCAGACTAAGAGGATATCGGGCGACAGGTTGGCAATAGCGGCTCGTGGCTCACACGTGACGCGGAGTATGGAAGATACAGCATTAGGCCCCAAGCCGGAGATGCCTTTATTGTTCATATTGTATTGCACATTAATCTTGGACAATCCCTGCCTGGGTTCATGGTCAACATAGTCGTCTGCTTCGGTTCAAATGTATTGTCTCGACAGATTTTGTAGATACTTGCAGTTTAAATCAAGTCAGAGATGTGTTCAGACGCCACTTCAGACAGCGATTTTTCCTGGTAAAGCTCGTCGTGAAAGTACTCGCTTCCACGACGTAGGTTAAGAGATCCCATTTTTGTAGAAGAGAACGTCCCAGGTAACCCTCTCTTTAAATGTCATATTAGCTGGTATCTTAGATAAGCGATTCCTCTGCATCGGCTACTAGTTGAAATGTATGAATCTACCATCCCAAGTATAAGAAGTATAAGTTTTCACGGACATAGACCTTTTCTTTTTCATGATTTATAATTTGATGCAGATATTTAATATGATCATCATTAAGTGTATGCTATTTACAGAACTCTGGGAGTAGGTCTTTCGTGTCAGATTCCCTGCAGGCTATCGCTAAGGCTAAGTCATAAGATTGAACGCTTACTTCAAACGAGCTGATGCTCACGTCCAATGCCTTTTTGGCAAGTACCAAGCTAGCAACGCCGAAAGCAATGCTTAGTACAGTGAGGATCAGGACAGCCGTAGCAGCCCAAAAGGTAACATACTCCAATAGATTTCCACGATCAGGTTTAAGTCGGACTTGAGACCATCCTTTGGGACCTTCTTCCCAGTAGTCAACAAGCTCTGAAAGGTTTTGCTGCCAGTGGGAGTAATTTTCTAGAGGCAAGCATCGCTGACGACCGTATGGAACCTCTAAAAACGCCCTCCCTTCTGCTGATAGAAAGTCGTTGGTATTCTTGTTGTTGGGAAAGAGCAATATCAATGTGTCAATTGCTTCAAGAATCACCGATTTTGGTAAAGGGCATGTTTCGGGATATCTGATATGGTTGCGCAAACACATTCCATGCTCAAAAATTGTTATCTTCTTGTGTTTCCAGTCGATTTCAAGGTGCTGCAACAGATCGCTAGTCCATTTAACATTGAAATGGTAGTAGTGAACCAAATTCGGGATCGAGAGATCCACGGGAACTTGACCAAACATCTTATCCGTAGCATTCTGGGGTGATGCGAAACAATCCTCAAGCGCAGTGGATAATTGCGTGTCTGGGGGCCATCGAAAAGACGTAGGCCTTTGGGCAGTGGTGTGTTCAACATCGACTGTCAACCAGGCTCGAACGGCTATATCAAGAGCGTTGAAAGCCTTGATAGATCCATCTTGGTAAATATCCCTCTTTGTTCCACTCGCCGAAACTTGAATCTTCTGAATTAAGTTGACTATGTCGCTAATAGTGGCCACGGAGTAAAGCGATGGTTTGCGCTGAACCAGTAATACCTGTTCTTCTAGATACGAGAAATATTTGTCGTAGAGTCTCCCATAGGTGTTGAAATCATCACGGGTGATCCGTGGCCATATATGAACTAGAAGGCGAAACTTCTGATCATCATCTAAGTTCCTGATATCTTTTTGAGAGGTCATAGCTGCTAGAGCCAGGATATTGAGAGGTAGTAGCGGGTGAGCTATAGTGTCGGAAGAAGGTGAACGGTATATTGCAGGAGGCTTCAACATTAACTCCAGGAACTTCGGAAGGCAAACAAGGCCAGCGCCATAGCTTCTATCTAGCAAGCGATTCCCATATACCTATAACTCTGGTTCGCATTGGGCGTTCTGCAAGGCAGACCACCTACCTCCCCCGCCTCATCCCGACCAATCGTATCTTCAGCTTGTGACTTACCACTCGTTCTCCTCAATCTCTTCTATCACATTCAAGAGCTCAAGAAATCGGCCGGGCATATAGCCATATCAATCGCATCGGCTCGCGCATAAAGCTAATAGAATCCTGAGCTTTGCTCCACGTCCGAAGTCGAGTATGTCTACTGGCACGACCAGAACCAATGTCTATGAGCCCCTGGGTCCCCAGCAATTTGAGCCCTGCGACCTCGCAACAACTATTCACGACCTTATCTTACCTTTTGACGAAACGCGATTTGCGCAGCCATCCAGAGCTAGGGGTATCTGCTGCTCGGCTAAGAACGTCTGGTACTCTAATAATCACTGGCCTGAAGACAACCGATATGCCTCACTCTTTTCGAACGCTCAAGAAACGCAGAAAATGCTTCTCCCCGAGCTCGAAAGCTTATGGAATACTATCTCGATTAGGAGCTCACTTCGGAGAAAGGCTCTTGCTTCGACGCCTTATACCATCGAGCTTCGCATGGCTGGAATACGGGGCAATACCGAAAGGTGGATAAATGTGCGACCAAGTGTCTGGATTAGAACGACAGATGAGGCCCTCGATGCCAAAAATCCTTGGAAGGAGCTCAAGCGTCTGGTGACTAAGCTTGGTCTCAACTCGCAGCAGTACTCTAGGATTTATGCCGAAGGGGGATTGAGGTTAGCTGATGACACTGTGGCGGTGGCCCAGGAGCACCTAGATTTAAGCAAAGGTATCACATTTGCAGGGGGTTTGACCTTGAATACCCATATCCAAGTCAAGCCACCAAGGGGGTCTGCGTGTGGGTTGCCCTGTCTTACAACAATCACGAAGGATAACGCGATCCTGAAACAAAGTCTATCTCGGATCGGGGGCTTGATCAACCATAAGTCTTCGCAGAAAGGCGTCACATCTGGGCATGTAATGCTCCAGTACTTTCTGCAAGCTGACTGTGACGGCAAACTATCTCCTGTGACAGAAGGGGACGCCACTACGGAAGAATTCTCTGGGCTATTTCCAAACCTATCTGACGAAGACGAAAGTGACGACGAAGTCGAATTAGTCAAGAATAAACTAGTCGATAAGTATTCGCAACCAAGCGTGGGCCATATCGATCTTGCGGGTCCTATGCTATGGCACCCCCTCATTCCAACAGATATAATTAACTTCGTTGCCCAGGCTGAGGAACATTCGGTAAATGACCCAACCTGGATAATTCGTCAATCACAGCCAGTCCCAGCCGACTTTTCTCTAATATCGGGGATTGACATATTCGAGCACGATAATCAATTCTTCGACCGCTCAGCGGAGAATTTTCACCATCACCGAGCACTGAAGCAAAATAGATGGGTGTCGAGATTTGTTGCAGACAAATCACTGAAATCTCGAGACGTTCTTATCCTTATTGGATCGGACCCGGGCTCCGTTATCGCCTCGATTGATACGGCTCGAATCCCTTTAATGATCCGGGGCGTTATATTTTGGACTCTACGGCTTTCTGTAGAAGCACCATTGAGTGGGTCAACATCGCTCCATCTTATATAGAAGCTAACATCAATCATAGGTCCAGGGACATCCGGATCTTGGGTAATCGATAAAGATTCCGGCGCTTTATGTGGATCAGTCATGGTGGTGTTTGACCAACAGCCCTACGCTCTCATGACGACCGCCGAGACTTTGTTCTACGATATAGCCAAGTACTCCAGCCGGGACCCCAATTCCAGTACGTTTCCGGTCATCTCCCTGCCTCTGGAGCAGAAAGTACAGGCAGAGACAGCTAGTGAATTTCGAAAGATGTATATTGTCAACACACCAGGTAAGTTCCTTCCAGCTGCTTCTGGACTAAACGTTCTGAACTTTTACCTTAGTGTACGGGGAAGACTCGACCACAGAAGAACTACCGATCTCACTGCAACGGCCATCAGATCGGGCACCAATGAGCTATAATATTTCTCGTCTCGCAACACGGACTCTTCGCAACATAGAGGTCGTCGAGAGCTACTACCAAGAGGATATTGGTACCGGAGACGCTGCAACAGCCTTCCGAGAGGTAGTAAAAGGACTTCCGCTGATCAAATCGATTCTACAAATGGTGAAAGCCAAGTGTTTCCGAAAACCACCGGAGCAAGTTGACAAAGCATTAGAGGAAATGCTTCAAGGCTGTAAACAGGATTCCAATAAGCTGAAAGAAGTAATCAGTACCTTTTTCTGCGAGAGTGGTTCAGAGGATGAAAAATTAACCAGATGTATATGCTCGTTCGGACCAGACGCAAAGGTGGAGGTGCTAGGACAATCGATCATGGTGAAGGTGCTGAGCATAGCACAGAATGAGTTGGGGGAAGAAGCCAAAATCCAGATTGAGTATATTCAACGTGTGATCGATGCATTGTCCCGACTTTCGCCGTCTACACCAGACTCAGAGGGGACTTCCAGCCTTGCCCACATCTCTTGGAGTCACAAGGACGATAGGAGCACGGCTCATGTGGCTAGAAATACTGACGTGCCTGCCGGTATACAATCTAAGAGAGGGTCTGGTTCTGCTAGTTATCTCATTGCGAGATGAGCCTACCGGCTGCGCGCTTAACTGAATCTTGATACTTATTTAATTATTTTGATTAATGACAGTAAACGCTGAAAGTGATACTTGAGATGCTATGGAGTCATGCATGTGTATGACACAGGACGGCAATGGGCTTAAGAGATTCCTAAGAAATGGTGTTTTTGTTCAAATATTCTTATCGCGAACATATCGATGCTAGATTTGAGTTCAACGACATATATCTTGGGTTACCTAAATAAATATCCACCGTAATATCTATTTGGACAATACGATTTTTTCATGCGGACTATAGACTTGCATTACTACAGATCCTTCGTTTTTCTTAGGTATTACCTATGAATAAATAGTGCTTAATAATAATATAACTTATATAATTTACCATAATAATAGGGCTATAAGCTAGGTTTTATAATATAAATTTCAGTATTATACTTACATTATAAGGCTTAATTTATAGCTTTATACTCACAATCTTTTAGGCCTTTATTTAACCTAAGGCTATAACTATAAAGGTATATAATCTACAATGTTGTAAAACATTATGCATCCATTGGCAGTAATTAGCAAATATGGGAGCCCTATAGTAATAAAGACTTATAGTTTTAATGGAAAGTTTGTATCGTCTAAGTAGATCTACTCTTAAGCAAAAGCATGAACTGAGCAGCCACTTATGCAGACCTTTCTTATTCTTAACTCTCCTTTCACCTTTTATGAACAGATGTCCTGGTGATTCCAGTTTTAACGGGATTCTTACGAACAAAGAAGCTCGGATGTCTCCCCATGACGGTTCGCCCTAGCAGTGGTTTGTTGTGATCGAATTGAGCTAGCGGGACTTCGGTGTAAGTTTCGTGAAAACGCTCGTAATCGGGTTTGCTAGATCATGCCCCGAAATCTGTCATTATCTATGCCTGCAAGCAAAAAAGGGGGGAAAGTCAGTCCTGGGATATACTAGTTAGTTTCCGTAAAACTTACATGTGCCCAGAAGGTACATTGATCGTCGGCCCATTGCTATGCCATCCTCGTTCCAGCTTGTAGCCCTCCGCTCGCTCAACGCTATCAGACGGTAGCAGAGCTCGAGTGGCTACCAGTTCATTGAGATAAATGACTGCAGGGTCGGCAATTTCCTGAATCAACCCCAGTATCTCCCGGTGGTTGCGAAACAATACCAGCAGCATCTCGCTATCAATCTCTGCAAAGCCTTGCTGGTGTCCGTACGCTCCGCAAAGCGCTATGATGCCGACTTGTCGCAGCTGCGTCGCTTCAGTCTCGCGAAGGCTCGTGTCCTGCACCAATACTGGACAGATGTCGTCTATAGCACCTTGATGCGAGAGAAGTGCCCTCATCGCTAGAAGCGATGTCCACATCTGTCGCCTGTCCTCGCAGATACGCTCATTGCAGATGGTTCGCAGGCTCTCGTCGGTAGCATCAGAGAGGTTCTCATCCCAGTGGAAGAAACCATTGGTGCCGAGGGCATGGATCTTGCTGATTCTTCCAACGTTGGAAGATTGCAGCACATGACCCAGGGTTTCTAGCATCACCTCGCAAATGTCGCTCGCTTGGAAGTTGGCGAGACTCTGAGGGAGTTGGTCCGCTAGTGTAAGCTCTCCCGACTCCACTGCGTTTCTAAACTGCGCTCGCAGCTCCTCTACGCGCTCGTCTATCTGAGGAGGACCGTTGTTCCTGAACCTGGCTCGCAGTGAACTAAACCCCCTACCGTTAGCTATTTCGCAACATATTATGGTGGAACCTGGAACGGAGAGGCTAGGATTAATCTAGATCTACTCTTCATGCGGCATGTATTCAGGGGCCCGCCTCCCCGTAAGGTGACGTCTCCTGTCGAACTGCGCCTCGTAAAGTGCGAGCTCGTAGCTATCCCAGTTGAATCCGTACAGAGGTACTCGCAATCTGACCTGCGTGACCCAGTTGGCACGTTTTACGATGAGAGCTTCTCGATCTCCTGGAATTAAAGGAGACTTTGTGGAGTGCAGAGCATCGTAGATAGGCCGACTTTCGACATTGTAGATGGGCGTCTGGCGCATGCGGCCGCAGAGACGGCCGGGAACGTACTCGGCGAAGTGTCTATTTGGCATTTTTACAAATCTGGGCTTTAGTTCTGTTTTATACTTTGTTTTTGTGAGCTCAAAGATGAAATTGACCAGATCGGATAATGTCTAGCGTCAAGTTCTTCCATTTATACGCGACAGGAACTGCGTGTTACAGCAAATGTTGTACTTTTAGTCACAGATTCCCTCTAGAAATGACAGTGACTTTCATTACCATGACGACTACCCAGTGTCTTCTCTCGCAATCAACGATGGTGTTGAGGGAGGACCATGAGTTGACCTATGACAGCTTCTATCGCGGTATACTTGATCACTCACATAGCCGTCGCACGGGAGAGAAAGTTTGACTAAGATCCAGCCAGCACTCAATGACTTAACCACCGAGAACACAAAATTTAACAGTTAAAGGCTGTCCGTTTCCTTAGACGTATAGAGCAGTGAGTTTGGACATGACTACACTTCCAGTTTTGGTAAGTGAGTATCAAGATTACAAGATCCTTCACATGCTCACTGGATCAGGCGCCTATTCATATTATGCTCAGCGCGACAAACACTGCGAAATAATGTATGCGCGCTCGAATTCTTCTTGAATTTATTGATCTTTATGTTGTTTATTTCAGTAGTTGTTGATGGACAGGCACCTGCCTTTTAAGCGTCGTAGGCATGACGTCAAAGAGACTGGCTGCGGTATAAGCTTAAACTTGGAAAATGAGCACGCGACCACAGCCAACTTCAATTCATGCATCTGCAACATCTCTTAATCAACGCCCTCAACCGCACAGGATTACTATATTGGTCTCTTGCTCACCCTTCTTCCTGCAAACAGTGCCCTTTTCTACTTCTGAATGTCGAGATGAGTACGTCTGAGCCTTAGAAAGAGCCACCCAAGACGGAAAAGATGGACACCCTGCCGAACCCCACGACGGCATCAGGGCCCCGGCGCTCCCTTTGGAAGAAATCCACGTCATTTATGAGTGAATGGTTTCGGTATCACTGGGTTGATGTCATTTGGCTTGCTCTGGTTGGCGCCGTTTGCCTCACTGTACGTCAAACATGTCCAACTATCTCCTATCTAGTAGTCACAGTGGGCGCGCGCCCTCAGTACGTACTAATGGATATCACCAGCTTCACTTGATGCCGATTCCGACCACTCGCACTTTTCCTATCACATTCAGTGAATCGGGCGACATTATCTATCCGGACCTGGCCTATCCCTCGCGTGGCTGGATCATCTCTACGTGGGTATCCGGTGTCACAACATTTGTCGTTCCCATTCTTATTTACATCCTCGCCCAAATCCGCATCAAGTCCGCCTGGGATGCCAACAGCGCCATCGTGGGCACCATTTGGGCCGTCGCGCTGGCGACTCTCTTCCAGGTCGTTACAAAGACCTTTGTCGGAGGATTCCGCCCTTATTTCCTGACTGTTTGCATGCCCGACATATCCCTCGCAACGCAGCCCGGACACAACACAACAGGACTCAACGGCGTTGGATTCCATCAAATCATGTATACAACCGAAGTGTGCACGCAGCCAGATGCTAAGCTACTCAGGGACTCAATTACTTCTTTTCCCAGCGGTCACAGCGCGGCGGGCTTTGCTGGCTTTGGGTTTCTTTTCCTCTGGCTCAATTCAAAGCTCAAGGTCTGGGCGGACTACCGGCCTGTGTTCTGGAAGCTCCTGCTCACTATGCTACCGCTCCTCGGAGCATGGCTGAACGCGTGCATACTTACAGTTGACGGAGCGCACCACTGGTACGATATCCTGGGGGGCTCCTTTATCGGGATAGTCATGGCGGTGGTCGCGTACCGGACAACGTATGCTGCTGTTTGGGACTGGCGATACAATCATCTCCCTCTACAGGGAAGGGAGTCATTCGTATACGGGGCGGAGGACAATGTGGACTATACGGGGAAGACTCTTACTAGGAAAGTAGGATGGGGCGGCAAGAAGGACTGGCTACGTGAGGATGACGACGACGGCGCCAACGGTCGTACGACTTCAGCAGCTCTTACTGAAGGAGGTATCGGCAGAGATCCAACATCTAGGCGATGATGCTGTGCTACTGATGCTTGATGGGGTTCCTAAGATTGTCGAGATGGATCGATCAAAGAGGAGAAGCCTGACAGGATAATAAACTTGCGGTGATCAGCTACACAACTTGAAAACGCCGAGTAGGCCATCGCGTGATACTGTTGGTAGAGAGGAAGATGCAAGATGCCCCTGCTTGTGAAGTGTTGTTCATCACAGGCGCTGTTGCTCACTCGACGAGCTCTCTAACAGCTCTACCCCGATATACGTGCTCTCAATCAAAGGCTTGAACATTGAAAAAAGCAATACAAAATGATTAATACAATGTTAGTCGTTTATAGTGAAAGGCTCCTCATTAATTTGGTGGAGGAAGTGGATGGAATCCATGAGTAAGCTAGCGCGGTGCACGTGACTGTGACGAAGCTGTCGTGTTGCCCTGGCGCCTAGCGGATCGCTTGCCTCATTATCATCACCCGCTCCGACCTCACGCCAAGCAGTTCATCAACCACACCCGACGAAGTCACATCACACTGTCGTTTCGAATTTTATGCTGCATCGGAAATTCTATTGAGGTCGTTTTTGAGCTCTCAGAGCTTTTCCCCCCACGATGGTGAGCTATCACGTCATACTTAAAGCTCGATGGTATGCTAACTGTAGCTAGGGTCAAGGACAGTCTGGCATGGGCGGTGGCCAGGATGGGAAGGATGACAAGGACAAGAAGGTGCGCAGAATCGCAAACAATGCACAGAATGATGCTCACAACCATTGCAGAAGGATAAGCCCAAGTACGAGCCGCCTCCCAGGCCCACGACCCGTATCGGCCGCAAGAAGAAGAAGGCTGCTGGTTCCAGCGCTGCCGCGAAGCTCCCCGCCGTCTACCCTACCAGCCGATGCAAGCTCCGTCTCCTGCGTATGCAGAGAATTCACGATCATCTGCTGCTAGAGGAGGAGTACGTCGAGAACCAAGAGCGCCTGCGCAAGGCCAAGGCCGCCAAGGAGGGCTCCGCTACGGCTACCGATGCAGAGGGCGGCACGGGCGACAGACTTGCCGATGAGCGTGGACGCGTAGACGATATGCGCGGGAGCCCGATGGGTGTCGGCACTCTGGAAGAGTTGATTGACGATGACCACGCTATTGTGAGCAGCACAACGGGGCCGGAGTACTACGTCAGTATCATGAGTTTCGTCGACAAAGATCTCCTCGAGCCGGGTGCGAGTGTTTTGCTGCATCACAAGAGTGTCAGTATTGTCGGTGTTCTGACAGACGATGCCGATCCTATTGTCAGTGTGATGAAGCTCGACAAGGCGCCGACGGAGTCATATGCGGATATTGGTGGTCTCGAACAGCAAATTCAAGAGGTCAGAGAGTCCGTGGAGCTGCCACTGCTGCATCCTGAGATGTACGAGGAGATGGGTATCAAACCTCCCAAGGGTGTCATTCTCTATGGTGCTCCTGGTACTGGAAAGACGCTACTAGCCAAGGCTGTGGCCAATCAAACATCGGCAACGTTCTTACGTATCGTGGGCAGCGAGTTGATTCAGAAGTATCTCGGAGATGGACCTCGCTTGGTGCGACAGCTGTTCCAGGTATGGCGATATTCTACATCCATGTGTATGTGCAAAAGCTAACAGGTCCAGGTCGCTGGTGAAAACGCTCCCTCTATTGTCTTTATTGACGAAATCGATGCTATTGGCACGAAGCGATACGACTCGACATCCGGTGGCGAGCGAGAAGTCCAACGAACCATGTTAGAACTTCTGAACCAGCTCGACGGATTCGACGACCGAGGCGACGTCAAGGTCGTCATGGCCACCAACAAGATCGAGACTCTGGATCCCGCCCTCATCCGACCCGGCCGTATCGACCGTAAGATCCTCTTCGAGAACCCCGATCAAAACACCAAGCGCAAGATTTTCACGCTACACACATCCAAGATGAACCTGGGCGATGACGTAGAGCTGGAGGAGTTCATCTCTCAGAAGGACGACCTATCTGGTGCGGACATCAAGGCTATCTGCTCTGAGGCAGGTATGATGGCGCTGCGTGAGCGCAGAATGCGCGTGCAAATGGCTGACTTCCGGTCGGCGCGCGAGCGTGTTCTGCGCACGAAGCAGGAGGGCGAGCCGGAGGGTCTGTATCTCTAAGTGTATGTGTACTTGCCGCTGGGTGATTTGAGGGAAATAGACATGGCGCTTGCGTCGGTATCAGGAGACAATGGACATTGCAGTTGCGATGAAGCTTACTATTATTACGCGCGTGCTTTCACTATCATGTCTAATCCGTCCGTTGGCGTATCCCATTACCCATGCTCGCATGCAATATTCGCTTTTTCCAGCCGTTAATACGAGTAGATACTTCTTGGCCGTTCCAAGAGCCAAACCCCAGTATACCCCAGCGTCCCGATGTCCCCCATTGCATCATTGATTCGTGACAAACAATTTGAAATCTGCAGCCCGTAACCCGATCACTTCGGCCCATCATACTTCCCATCAACACCATCCTCCCCTTTCGAAACCTCCACCTTCCTCCCCGCAGAATCAATCGCCAAATCCCCCTGCACCGCGACTGGCGAATGCTCATACAACCACCTTGCAACCACAAAGCTCCCCACCGCCCAAGCCCACACCAACACAGCAATTGAAGCCGTAACTAGCACCGCGGGCACAAGCAACAAGAACGCCACACCGATCCAGAATAACGAGAAGAGTATTGCGGAGCCGAGGGAGAAGGCTACGGTGGAGAGGGCGAAGACGGCGAAGGTGAGGAGGGGGAGGAAGGAGAGGGCGAATTGGGCGACGATGAAGGACTGTGGACGGGGGTGGTTAGTCGGATTGGAGTAAGAGAGGAGGAGGGAGGGAGACGTACGAAGAGAATGGGCCGTGTGCGTGCGTAGTGAGAGACATGGTCGTATGCATTCTGGCGAGAAGATGGGGGCACGACACGGTCGAGGGAGCGTTGGGCGTAGGAGTAGGCGTTGGTGGCATTTTGGCTGACGGCAGTGCGGATGCTGCCGCCATGATGGCCGTTTTGCGCGTCGGACATGGTACAAGTACTATTTAGTTCGATTCAATTGGGGTGTGTAGCTGTAGAGAGAAGCTGCGCAAGTTGTAGCTGAGCTGGGATTATGAATTGAAGGAGGGATGGACGGAGATTTCGGGGAGAGGATGGTTGGTATGGAAGAAGCTTGTAGCTTGGACGACGGTGATGGGGAGCTTAGGTACTAAAGAAAGAGTGTTTGTTTGTTAGTGGGGTCGAGGTAGCTTTGCCCGATGCGCTAACGTGGTACTAACACGAATTAATGAGAGATGTTTAGCGATAAGGAGGAAGCTTGACGCGCAATAAAGTGACGGCGCATGACGCAACGACTTGGTTCGGCATCGCACAAGCCAAATCAAGGAAAGTAGAATCAATTGATTAATTAATTACTTTTTTAAAAATTGATTTAATATTTCTAGGAAGAACCCCATTGAATCAGTCGATGCCTAGTATAAACTGTTTGCTTGATTTTCCAGGGCGCATCGCGTCTGCGCGAAAGGGTTTATGCTTTGCATGTGACGATCGCCCATCATCCCTGGACCATCCTCAGATTTGGGGTCTTCAGTGCGAGATACCCCCAACAGGGATAAATCTGATGAAATAGGACAAATAATAGAGAGGTACATCTCTGTCACTAGCCAATTATCAACTCGATTCTCTACTGTCTATCAGGAAACAGGTTGAAGAGTAAACAGGCTCCTTCGAACATAGAGATGAGATGCTTCGAGGATTACTCATGTTAGGGTTATAGTGTAGTTAGGGTTGTTATGGAATTTGGGGGGCGCCGACAATCTCCTCTCGCCAACATTTATTGGTAAAGCTTCTATAATACATATAACGAGTTTTTGTTTTATTCTTTTTTTTCTTCTTTTTTTTCGTTAGTATACTCCTGTTAACTGAAATTAAATCTAATATCATAGTTACTATTAAGTCCTATACTTTATATCTTAGCTCTCCTTCAAGTGTCTAGTATTAGATTTATAGCAAGTAAAGCTACGCCTACTTTTACAACGAGGTTCATTCAAGTCAGTAAAAAGTTATTAGAGTTGATTAAATCCTCGGCTGCTTTCTTACTAAGGATCAGAGATAAAATAACTAATAGCTACTACAAATTAAGTTATTGCTTGAACAAATATAATGCTTAGGCTCTAATGTTTATCAGTTTCTCATGCCTGTATTTATGGTAAAAATCATGAACAGCACCCTTCTTGCTTATATTCTCTTCGCACTTGGACATATCGCCCAAACCTTCGATGACATACTGCGCTTATATTAGCAAAAGCTGGAAACGCATAGGACTCCAGAGGAACACATATATTGCAAATCGTCTTCTGAATCCCGACAGTCGCGCTTGTTATAGAAGTCGACAGCCCAGCCCATTACTACTGCAGTGACAGCAAGTAGAGAGAGAATTTGAGTCTTCGTTGTAAGTTCACGGCTTAACAGTTGGCCAAGGAATATTTCATCCTAGAGCGACAAGATAGCGAACGTAAGAAGATAGAAATAGCCATCTCATATAGATAGCCACAAAGTCTCTACTTTTTGGATCGTAACTTTTCTACCTTACTTAGTTGTACTTCCTTTGATAGGATCATCGTCATTAGTGTCCGCGTAGCCTTGAAACAACACACGAACTTACGAGCGGGAATGCTGACATCTACGCTCTATTAAAACGCCGTAGTATGATAAGCTAAGTAACATAACTAAATTATGGCCACTGATTAGCCCTACTAGTGACTGTAAATATTATGTAGCATTTTGAACCCCAGATGTATCGGTACACACTATAAATCATGTCGCCAAAAACCTACTAAAATAAGTATTACGTCCAGCCTGATCGACGCATGTACAGAACTGTGCGTTTTAACTGCTGATAAATAAAGTCTAAATAATGCCAATGCGCACTGTAAATAATTTCGCAAAAAACTCACTAGATCGAGTATTGTATCCGGCCTGATCGACGTACGTACATTACTGTGCCTTCTTAGCGCAGTTTATTACAACCAGATATACGGCCTCTTTCAAACGCAGGCAGGGACCCACTTTCAACAACACAGTAGAACCAACAAACGAAGCAGCGAATCGGAGCGCTTAACACTCTTACACGATCTTCAGTACAGCCTATTGTCTTTGGACCTAGCAGGTATAAGGAGGTGGCTCTATTTTGCGTGCTGGGATTGGTCATGCCGGATGATGTGCTCCGGACAGGCGATCAGAACCTTCTAATAGCAAGTTCTCGAGTGTCTTGAGGGTCAAACCTCTTTGAATGCCCTACACCTCCCTGCTATAGGCAGAAAGCACAGAGCTAAAATAACTAAACTTCCAACGCCCGTGGAATTTATTCCAGCACTATGGGGGGACTCTTCAGCTAACTGAAGCTCTACAATGTGCTCTATCATAAGAGAAGAACATCTTGAAGCAGGAGAACAAGAGAGTATTAAGGCTGCATAAGAGATATATTGATGTTAATAATACTTTGGAACATATTCATATAATAATTCAGTTAGAGAAAAAAAAAAGGGAAAAAAGAAGAGAGAGAACTAAAGTTTAAACACCGCGGCGTCTCATAGCCGCCTTGAAGATCTTGGCAAAGCTATTCATATGCTCAGGGTTGAGCATCTTGGCGTGAATACCAGGACAGTCGTAGAACTGGGCCTCGCTCCGCGAGAAATCGACCCAGCGGCCAAGCTTGTTCTCGCGCCAGTCTTGTCGATCACGGGCTGCGTACCTCGGGGGGTCGGCGACAAAGACGTCAAGGCACTCGACATTACCGATAGGCTCGTAAGTCTCGACGTTGACGCGGAAGTTCTCGGCAATGTCGCTGATGAGGCCTAGACGCTCATTGTTGATGGCGAGGGCGGCGGCCCGCTCGGCATCGCCAATAGCCAGGATGTGGGACAGGGCGGCCTCGCGGTCGAGGGTGTGCATGTGCGGGGTGATGTCAACCATGGTCTTCTCGTCGATGAGCTCGAGGAAGAAGGCAATGTGAAGCAGCACATCGATCCAGTTGAGATTCTGGACGTAGTGCGCAATGTGTGGCGGGTAGTCGATGCTGGCCAGGAACTTGACTTGCTGACCCTGGGACTCGAGCACCTTAGCCACCTCGTAGGCCAAGGTGGATCCTAGTGAGTATCCCGCGATAGCGTAGGGTCCCTTGGGCTGTGTTTGCCGAATGTGCTCAGCGTACGTGTTGGCCGTCTCCTCGATGGATGTGAAAAGGCGTTCGTTCGGGTTGTAGCCGCGGGTGCGTAGCGCGTAGACGGGCCGGGTTGAGAAGTGTGCCGCCAAGGCAATGAAGACGATGATATCGCCGCTGCCGGGGTGAATGCAAAACAGTGGTGTACCTGAACCATGTGTTTGAAGCGGCACAATGGGTGTGTATACGGTGGGCTCCAACATGAGTTTTGAGATGGAAGAAGCAATCGCTCCCACACTCGGCCTGCAGAGAACGGGTTGTTAGTTTAGTCGACAATAAAATAAGGAGAGAATGTGTGAGAAAGAAAGAAAGAAAGAAAGAAAGAAAGATTGGTTTAAGGCACTCTTTGTATTCCTTCTCTTCCCCCACGCGTTTGTGTGATAGTAGGAAGAGGCGGTGGTTCCCAGTGTAAGTGTAAGCCGGGAAAACATAATACTTACTCCGTCAGCATGACAGACATGGGGATATCAACTTCAGCGTTTGCCGCCTTTTGGATCATGGATTTCAGCAAGATCAGGTTGAACGACGTGATTCCGAGGTCAAAGATGGACGCGTCCATGCTAATCTCCTCAGCTGGCATCTCCAGGAGGTCCGCCAGTGTCTTCTGCACCACCTTCTCCATATCCGTCTCGGCACTCCGCCACTTGGACTGCCTGTATCCCTCCAGGAGCAGCTGGTCCTCGCGCTCCACGTCGATATACTCGCCATTCTCGAGCGCGGCGCGGACCTTGCTGCGCGAGATCTTGCCCAGCGACGACTTCTCCAGCGACGATTTCGGTAGCGGAATCAGGTGCTTGGGCTTCGTACCCGTCATAAGCCCGACAGTCTTGGCTATGGACTTCGCCGTCTCGAAACGCGCCCGGTCGTCTTCGGCGGCAAAGGCTGGGACGTAGACGATACCAATGTCCTCCGTAGGTGATCCTGCCGTGCGGGTCGGGAACGCCACAGTGAACGACGGCACCAGGCCCGCGATGCCCTCCTCCTCAATGGCCGTCTCCAGCTGCGTTGAGCTCCATTTGACGCCGTTAACGATGATGGTGTCCTTGGTGCGGCCTGCCATGTTGAGGTTGCCGCAGTCGTCGATCCACGCCAGGTCCCCCGTGATGAACCAGCCGTCCGACGTAAATGACTCCTTCGTCGCCGTCTTATTGTTGTAGTACTGGTCAAACACTACGGGGCCCGAAACCTGGAACTGTCCTACCTCGCCGTTAACCAATTGCTTGGCTGGCTCTGTCACGCTCATGACGCGCATCTCTATACCAGGGATACAGGATCCGAGACTAGCAAACTCGAGCCCCCGTGCAATGTCGTAGGATGGGCAGGCATGAGAGTAGATGGAGCCCGCGCACGTCTCCGTCATGCCGAAGCCGGGACGGACTACCTCGTTGGCGACGCCAAAGCGGCGGAGGATCTGCGTGAGTTCATCGCACGTGTCCACCACGTTGGACTCGCCGCCGGAGATGAGAGCTCTGAGGCTAGACAGATCAGCCGTGAAGTCAGGATTGGCCATCAGGCTGTCGCGGATCTTGGTCAGGAAGAAGTTGGGCCCAAAAGTGTAGGCGACCTTGTGGCTGCTGAGCAGGCGGACGAACTGCAGCGGATCGCGCAGAAGCTCTGATGCAGGGGCATGGATCTGATCACATCCAAGGCTCACTGTCAATGAACGTCAGCTATTGTCAACTCATTTACCCAAATTGGTTAAAAGGTGAAGGCGGGTCAGCACTTACTTGCGTGTAAATGTATCTCCGTCAAACTGGCAACGTGATCCATGCCAATCCAATTCAGGAATACATCGCCAGTGACAGTGCCGTGATGGGCACTCTTCCCCTTGACGGCTGTCCTCAGCTGGGAATGGCGCAGAGGAACTGCTTTGGCGTTGCCAGTGCTTCCTGAAGTCAACATGAGAACAGCGGCATCTTGAGAGTCCTTTTCCAACCCGGCGAACTTGGGCTGAGTGTCCTCCACAGCCACCGGCTCAAGAGACTCGACATCATTGACATTAAGCTCATCCAGTCCGAGAAACTCTGGCACAAGGCGCTTGCTCGTGAGTATGACCGGCTTCTCGAGTAGGCCTTGCAGATGGAGCAAGTGCCCCTTTCGCTGGGCTTCATCATTGACAAAAGTTGTAGAAATGGCTGGTAAATATCCAGCGAGGGTAGTAGCCCAGAACCACACTACCGTCTCCCGCTGCGTGTCAAAGTGAAGCAGGAGGATGGAATTAGGCAATAATCCTTGGATGCGGCCGATTATGCGGGCCTTTTCCCGCGCTTCTGTAAGCAGTTCCGCATAAGATATGCAGCTTGGTCTGAACTCCTCATTCTCCGCCGAGTAGAAAGTTAGGCTGCCGCTAGTAGTAGAAGCCCTGGTGAGGAGCTGCGTGAGGTTTTGGACAGAATCGAGGGGCTCTCGATGAGCCTTGACAGCATCTATGGCAAGGGGTTCCCCGCTGAGGAAAGAACTCGAGACATCAGTCGACGGTAGGGAGTCATTGTCTTGCAAGTAAGGAGCCATCCTTAAGGGTCGGACAGTATTAAGAGTGAAACTAGATAAGGGCTTTAAGCAGAGGTTTCAAGAAAGACTGAAGATACAGTCGGTGAAAGGAATTCAAAAAAGAGCAAAGAGGATCACGGGTTCGACTTAAACATCTCGAGGACAGACTAGACTACTTTGACTTCTCTACGCAATCGAGCATAGTATCTATGTACGTTCATGCTGCTGCAGTATCTATGTATGTTTCATGCTACCGCAGCATCTCGGTGGAGCTGCTGAGGTATTCCGTCATCGACAAGAACTTGTGGCATCTGGCTATCCCCCAATCGTACTCGAGGTCGACATATCGTGGGCGGTGCCAGCGGCGCCGCAGAGGAAGACCTTGTGAACAAGCAGGATACCCCGCTATGTCTGCGAGAGTGACTGCGGCAACTACCTACTTTGGACACTTAGAGCTGTTCTCCAATCGAGCGGACATGGGTTAAAGGAGACGATTTCCCTGTTCGACGAGCCGTCAAAGAGCCGTTGTACACACCCTTGCCACTCGTCATCATTGCTCGTAAGTCACCGTGTTTTTGAATATACCTTAGCACACCTCTCAGGACCAGAAACATGGTGTAATCTATACACATAATAGCGTCAAATTCTCAGCTACCGTTGAGAGCTTCTAGTTTACACTTTCAAGTATTTACATTGGACTCAATGATTCTATCAAAATATATGTCCTTTCATGGTTACATCGCCCGTGGTGCTCGATCTCTTGGCAACGTGCTCATAGCAAATTGATCATCTGAGTTGCTCCGCAGGCTTTCCAACACTGCTACCTCGTCATCTAGACGTTGATGATACTTTGAATGGTACCCGTCGCTGCGAAATGCGGAGCTGGGCCCTGCTGAATTTCCTGTTGATCCTCCCTTCAACGTTCTCACCTTCTCGTTGACCTTCTCGTTGAAACCCTTTATCAGCGGCGCGTAGCAAGGTAAGCAGCATCCGAGCAATGCTACCACATTCTCGGCTAAATGCCAGAAAAGAGTACCTGGGTGGTACCACAAGACATCCATGGCGTAGATCATGGGCTGCGTTTCGATAAGCTCGAGGACCCAGTGGAAGACCAGTGTGCGCACAATTCCAATAGCGACAACACTTAGAGATTTATGTTAGTTCCATATAAAGTACAGTACGAGAGAGAGAGACAGAACTTACATAGATCCTAGCAAGAAGATGCCAGCCACAGCAAACTTCTTTCGCAACGGCATCTTTAGCCTCCAGATCTGCGGTATCGGAAGCAGAAAAATCAAGACGTCCAGGACAAGATCCGATATAGCGACCGCCATGTAAAAGCTATGCAGATCAATGCAATACGGCATAAGCTCGTGTTCAAACTTGGTCCAGAAGGCTGAGATTGGGTTGCATTGAAAGATAACGACAAAGGTAAATGCAACACCCCAAGCTGTCGTGATACCAATAAGCACATTGTTGATAATACGAAAGCTCCTGATCGAGAAGATGCGGCGATAGTAAAGAAGGACGGCCGTCTTGGTAACACACAGCCCAATCGTGCCGGATACCTGGTACCCATACTTTGCTTTAGAAAATGTCACAATGGTCGAATTGAGAACGAACTCGCCATTGGTCATCGTTTTATGTGTGCCCAAGCCTCCACGCGTGGTCACTATAATCTGCAGGATGCAGAGAACGATGCATATAAGCAGAGAAGGAATCGTGATCCAGTCATCGAGCTTCAATTGGCCCATGCTCTTGATACGAGCATAGAAGCGTACCGCGACACAGCTTATAGAGATAATGAGGAAGAAGACGGCTGTCCCTATCAGCACTCGTGGTGGGTAGGGCTGGTAGTCGGGGTCAAAGTACGGGTTTATCATCGTGGCAGGTCAGTTTCCAAGTGGTCGTTGTCGAGATTTGTATCTGAAGGGATCGAATGTGGTCGGAGGATAAAGAAAATCCCAGGGGGTTTGAGTGAATTCTACGGCTTCGGAAAGGTCGATATCGACCTTGTTTGATGCACGAAGAAGATATTCAAATGTCCGCACGTTAAGCGAACGCCCCCGACTGGGTGCTAATTGCAACGGAAAGCACCTCGAGTCAAATTGTCCGTCCAAAGAATAGAATAGAATCGAATGAAGAATCTGAATCGATTGGGAGATATCAAGCAGCCGACGAAGGTTAACAAACACATCTGCCAACTGTATGCACCCAGGTCACAATTTAGAACCTCATGCAAGAATGGTTGCAAAGAAAGGGATATGTCCCCGCGCCGCCACTCTCATAAGGCACGTCGTAAACGTAATCTAAGAGATCCCAGGCGGCCAAGACCTAACTAATCCGAGGATCAGCGGGTTGGGAGAGAGATCGATTCCAGGCTGTCTCAGTTTGCGAAGGCGTTGGGATGTACCCTGACGGCACAGCTTGTGCAATGCAACCTCTTAGTGGAAGAAGAGGAAGTGATGAGGGGGTTGCTTATAAGCAGTGGCTTACACTGGGATTTTATGAACTTCTCAATACGGTTAAACTTACTAGATACCTAACACAGTCACTGGCATAACTCATACAATGCAACGATTGAGGATAGTCCGCTTTGTCGGCGCAACTAGTCAAGACGAGAGAATTCATCAGGAGGAGGATCGAATGGACGAGGATCGGTGTGACGACGGCTAGATAGTGCTCTTGACAGGGTCAGGGTCGGAACATTCCGTACTTTTGATCGCCTAACGTCAACAACCTAGACTAGTGTCCGCAGTACTAATGCGGAGCGGGTGCCGGGATTGAAATCCTGACCGGAGCCCTCTTCAACCAGCGATATGAGTTTGATGTTCGAATTCTCGAGAAGGACACGTCTCTATGCATTGAAGGTTCTCATCACCAGCATGTCAATCCATGGTAACTCAATGCCCTCAAATTACGATAATGAATAGGATGCCCATGCAGCTAGGCTAATGCGAATATTCAGTCGCTGGGATTCAGCTGCATCCGAATGCAGTCCGAGTGCTCGAGGACCCGGGAGCTCACGAAGGATCCAGGATACATATACTACCGGAGTCCATCGTTCTCAATGCTCATAAAACAGACCGGGTGCTTCTGCACCCCGAGGAATTAGGGGCAGTCGTAGACATGTACAGGGCTCCGTTCATCTTCGCCCCCTGCGGTCACTTGCGGGGGATTCTTTGCACGATGCGATCGCACATAGCGTCCAAACATGGCATCGGATCAACATTGCCTTCACACGGTCCGGGTCTACTAACCCGGAGGAAATCCTTTTGGGGTGGCAACCCGTGGACATGTATCGATTGCGGGCAGAGGCCGCGACGATTGGGACTGGGATATCCCTGGCCCCATTGAATAGAGCCCGAGGGGCCTCGACTTCCGGCTATTTGCGCCTAAATTCAATCGTAAAGAAACGTCATGGATCAGTTCGGTGGGTAGGTTCTATCTGTTCGGCAATGCTACCCACCAGGTTCTGCCTTACCTGTATATGGCAGGCCTGCTCTGCAAACTTGAACTAACTCATCCTTCTCTGTAACGTCTGATTACTCGAGAGGTCTTCAATTCTTTAATACGAATCCTTTCTCGCAAAGACAGCACAAGGTTCTGTCATAAGGTTGGAGTCGGTGTCTATGCTCGGCCAGACGATGGCCAACCCGTAGACGTAGGAAAAGAGACTAGAACGCTTGGAAATCTACCAATAAGTATGCAACGAACCAGGGCACTTCAACTAAGCGACCTTGATAATTGGCCGCAACTGGTAAATGCCGGACGGGCCTCAGCAGGGAGGAAGCAATAGGGACATCCTAGAGGATGCAACTTCGGTTGCTTATCCCAATTTGCTCGTGAATACTTTCTTGCAAGAGTGGCTCTAGGCGTTCGACGCGGCAGCCGCAGCCGAAAAGACATGGGCGGCACAGTAAGGGGGGGTGGCGAGCGGGTCTTAGAGGGTAGATACCGAGCCAGATCAAAGATAGCCCGCATCCCAAGGTTCTTGCAGTAGAGTCTGTATGTACGCAGGTCTCGGCGGTACAGTGACATCAAAAGAGTGGTACATGAAGCAGCAGCACTGTGTGGCATGTGGGTGAAGTGAATTCGTAGCTTTATCTTTGACAAGCGTCCTTCAATTCGCAGCGCCTCCCGTCTTACAGCTATAGAAAGGATTACTCGTTGATAAAGTCGTAATCAATCATTCTCACTCTTCACTTCGCAATCTGTAAGATAAAACCATTACGCAACAACCGCCAGTATGCCTCTCGACGCGCAGAAACTCACCAACCGTGTCATCCTGGGTCTAATGACATTTGGACCCAAGGCTGAGAAAGGCGCTCGGATTACAGACATCGATACCTTCAACAAAGCCCTCGATGTCTTCCAGTCTCGCGGATACAACGAGGTGGACACGGCCCGTGTGTATGTTGGCTTGGAGCAAGAAGCGTTCACGCGCGAAACAGGATGGAAAGACAGGGGTCTTACCTTGGCCACTAAGGTCATATATCCCCTTCCGCCATTCGACAACACCCCCGAGAAGGTGGTTCAATCGGTTGAGTCAAGCTTGAAGGATCTGGGCACGGACTGCGTCGATGTGAGTGGTTCTCCCTTTGAACTATTCTACGGCTCAACGCAAATCACAAACATCGATGTATGACTTTATATATGCAGTTGACTGACGATGGACTTTTCGCAAGATTCTGTACCTTCACAGTCCGGACCGCGGGACGCCCTTTGCTCAGACCCTGGAGGCCATGGACAAGCTCCACAAGGCTGGCAAGTTTGTCCGCATGGGTTTGAGCAACTTCACGGCCTATGAGGTAGCCGAGGTTGTTATGACCTGTAAGTATAACAATTGGGTGCGACCTACCATCTATCAGGGCATGTACAACTGCATTACACGTAACATTGAGGCCGAGGTATTCCCCGCGTGCCGCCGCTATGGGCTCGATATTATCGTCTTCAACGCGGTCGCTGGGGGCTTGTTCTCTGGTAAGATCAAGTCCAAGGACATCGTCCCAGAGAGCGGGCGCTTCTCCAACGTCTCCCAATTCCAGGGCAGTAGCTACCGTGCACGGTACTTTCGCGAAAGCACTTTCAAGGCGGTGCAGATTATGGAGCAGGCGGCTGAGAAGCATAGCCTAACTATGATTGAGATGGCTCTGCGGTGGATGGTGCATCATTCGGGTTTGAAGGTTAAGGATGGAAACGATGGCCTCCTTATTGGCATGTCAAGCGTGGAGCAGCTAGAGCATAACTTAGACGACCTTGAGAAGGGTCCGCTGCCGGAGGAAGTCGTTCAAGCTATAGAGGAGGCATGGCAGGTGTCTAAGGCGGACTCTGTCAACTACTGGCACGGCGATCTGGAGTATGGTTACAACCCGCAGGAAGTGCTGTTTGGCCAGGGCGCTAAGTAAACGTCGGGTCAAAAGGGTGAGGCCAGCCTGGGCTTAGAATTAGCCACTGCCAATAATGATGGTGATCAGCAGATGAATAATAAGCGCTGTGAATACCTACTTTTGACTGCAGAGAACTGGGTATGGTGGATTTCGGAAGGACAGAAATCCCACATCGATATACAACGTGGATTTCATCGAGACACTGGGAGATGTACGCAAACCCCTTCAGATCACCTTGACCTAATCCAGGCATAGCAAGCTGACTTCTACGGTGGCGACATTGATTAGGAGGTATCGTTGGACATTGAATTCTGAATGACTATCGCTTGCATGGAGAACATCGTCGTACAACTCGATCAGAAAGCTCCTGCAGATGTAAGGAACCACCATTGGCTTCGAGGATGACGGACGCCTTATAGAGCTCAAATTCACAACACGAAATGCCGACATCCGTGTTCCCTGTCCTTCTTCTTTGATATTTTCCAGGAAACATCCAAGTATTGTACCAGATGCAATCGTGGCAATGCCAAAGCATGGCCCTTCTCCACCATTGTACATCATCGTTCCCTCTTGCCATCCCTTCCCCTGAGTCTTGAATTCTCCACCATCTATATGTTCAAGCTTAATTCGCCTATCTTTCGCATGCACAAGAACATTGATTGAAATGCTTTTGAAATCTCTGAAGATATGTAGGTGATGTTGTTAAACAAGCCGGAGGCGAGCTATCGTCAGCAAAGTTACGGTTTCCTACATGCTGTGTGTAGGGACCTCATTTCATATACAACCAATTAACGATAATGTCAGACGTTTTTGGAGAGTATAAGATACAGGATCAGAATGGCGCGGGTATTTGTGACAACATCTCATGAAACGACACATACTTAGCAAGCCTCTATCGTCAACTGCATCCTGCGATGACCGAGGCGGATGTTAAACCTCATCGAAAACGATGCTCTATAGCTTTATCAAGGCGGCTTTCCAATTTGAATTGCGTGAGCTTCGACTTTGGCAGAAAGAAGAAGCAGTGGGTGAACTGCATAACATCGTCAAGTTCATTAAGGCTTCTCCGCAACGACTAGAACTCATTGTGCCATTCGAAAAGGAGCAGTCTGACGATTCCATCACATATCTTGACATCAAGGCAGCAGAGCCCCGACCGCAGAGGCCTGCGGAAATCCATGCAAAGCGACTGGAAAAGATCTTTGTCTTCTGAATCATCGCTCAAGCACAGTGTGCCTTGACGAGTGCTTCCTAAGCCTAAGTACTAGTAATGGCCTACATAATCTTGTCCGGCTGCTCGAGTTTGGGGACGGTACTATCTAGATTATGCACGAATAACTATGCGGGACCACGTAAGAAACGGCGTTTCCTTTGCAAAGTGAGGTTAGCATAATAACTCTTATTTGTCATTGGATGAGTATACTTGTTCCTTATAAGGTTAATGCCTATGACTCAACAAGCGTGGCTTTCATCCTTATAGGAAGTGTCGCTGCAGACATCAACAAGAGCTACGTGGTTTATCAGGGACAGATACACTTCGAGCATCGCCCTCTCTTCTTTATAGAGGTAGCTAAGATTCATGTCTGTTCAGTCGCTTCTGCACTGTGTCTTCCACGCTGATCTGTTTATAGCTCTAAATGGCATCGATTCGCCTCTCATCAATAGGTATAGTCATCAAAGACTCGGGCGGTTGGTACGCAGTCAGCCTTTCCCCACACAATATCGTGCCTTTTCGTTGAGCAATCGACTTTATTAAAACTTAGTCTAGATATAGTTGTTCCCTATCGTGCGTAAACGTGGTTGACAGAAGCCTATCATCACTCTTAAGGTCCAGATTGACTACGTCTATGTATTCATCCCCCTGATAGCTTGACTCATCAGCTAGCAAACTGATCACCTGCAAAGACGGATTGTTGCTCATGAAACGCGCGTATCTATTTCACAGCAACGTTGTCGTTGACTCCATGTTTTCCTCGACGCTATCAACCCACTGACATCCGAAGCTTGCTTATGCACTGCATGTGTACCCTAACCCAGGCAAGTTGTTCCTCTGACGAAGTCATTCGATAAATTCAAAAAGAATATCTACATAGATTCAACAAAGTGCGCCCGCGCAATTCTAATCTTATGAAACTTCGAAAAATCTCGTGACTTTCGTTCCAACGGGCGCGTTATCCTTATCGAATCAACGGTTCGCACTATAGTTGCAGAATAGGTCGAGAAACTAAATAAAATAATAATAATTAAGTAAGCCTAAGATACATCTATTTGATAAGAATTATTCAAAAATTTGAGTAAATTTCTCTTAAATTTTTAACCTCATGATAGTCAGGTTAACTTGGGCGGATGAGTTAGTTGATCTTAACACTGCCATGAGCACCGGAACGGCCCCACATCGGACCCTTATTCTGCTTGTCTTATGTCTTACTTTCCCATACAGCAAGTCTGGCTATTGACCGGACAACTGACTAGAGTTGCAAATACCATGAAACCGATTTATTTATTTTTTAATGAATATTGCTAGCCACATGCAAAATCGGTAGCAACACGAAGCTTGTCCCGCTCCAAGCTCTCGCCATACTGTCCATTCTCATAACCGTCGCAACCCTCGAATGAGCCCGCATAATCAATCTTATACCATAATAGGCAAGTCGATAACACGGCCACACAAGTCGCCACGCAAACTCATCACCTCTCGTCATACGATTCTCAGGCACTGCTCTCGCTGCCTTGACGTATTACGAGTACTACGCTATATTCAGCCATAAATCGTCAGCTAATTCATCTGCCTGTTCGTCCCCCGCATCATTCAATACAAGATGCGACGTCCAACTCCGCCTCACGGTAAATCTGTCAACTTCAACCCCTCATCGTTCATAGCATCACTGTTACTACTGATAAGCCTCTTTGCATCTCAAGCCAGCTGCTCTTCTCATCAAGCAGCCATTCCTCACTCATCATCATTCTTCGGCGAAACCATCTACCAGGATAACGATACCGCCAAGATGCCCGTGACTATCCGCACAACTAGCAATCCTCCCCGAGCATGGAGCATGGGATTCTCCCGCGACCCCGAAAATCTCCTCAAACAGGCCTGCAACGAGAATCACAAACGCCACAAGCGCATCCTGCAGACTTCATTCAAAGGTTTGGACGAGTCTGCACATGTCAGTCCCTTTGAGAATGGCTTTGTCAAGGCTGCATTTAAGGCTTACAGCGACCACCATCACCTCGTTATTCGTCCGGACGACGTTTGGTTCTCCATCTTATCACAGATCAGCTTTTATGTGAATGCTCACGCGGAGGAGCTGCGCGAATCTTTTGTCGCGCACAAGGGCAAGAAAGAGGTCGAAGTCACGGCCGTCGGCAACATTCAGACCGTCGATGTCGGCAGGCTAGCCGTTGAGATGACCTCGGAAATGGAGAAGTACCTCAACGACAAGACCCTCCGCGACTGGATCCTACCAGACTTTACCACCACCACAAGCGACGACACCATCACCGCCGCAGTCATGATGATGGGTACCATGAAGAAATATTTCACCTTCACAATGTCCCTCATATGCGGCATTCCTTCCGTCACGCTACTCGGCGAACGCGAAGACTGGATCAAGATCCGCGAGCGCCTCAACCGCATCACCAAACTCCTAAACAATGGCAAAGACGACCCAGAAAGTGAGCCCGCTCAATTCGAAACGCAACTGCGATTCGTACTGGACAACTTCATCCGGTCCATCGATACGCCTGAAGATGAGGACGTGCTCAAGTTCTGGTCGCACATTGCGAGTCACATCGGCGGTGGTTCTGGACCGACGTGGCTATCCGGCTGGATCACAGCATTCTGCTTCTGGAAGTCTGACGGCAGTCGGCCAAAAAGCAAGGGCATGATGAGCGATAAAGCGGTCGTGGATGTATTGGGCACGACGTTCCAGCCTGTAGATACGGCTGACATTCCAGAAGGGTACGTGGATGTTCCAGTGACGGTGAACGATAACGGGTCGGTGCTCAAGACGGAGATGGTGGCGGGCTCGGTCGGCGTGACAGTGTCAAGCAGTGGGCAATTTTTGGACGAGGCGAAGGGAAGGGCAGAAGCGCAGGTGGGAGAGAAGACAGGGTTGGATACCGTACAGCCGAGGTCCGGGTGGTGGATGTATGAGCTAAAGGAGGGGGAGGAGGCACAATAATCGGAATCGCATTTTCCATATTCAATGGTCGAGATGAATCAGGGGTCCACGAAAAGAAGACAAGAAGAAAATTGTTCAAGGTTTAAAGTCTGTGCGTATTTGGTATACAGAGAACGGGCGTTTTTGCCGACATAATTGTAACTCAATCATTACGAGTAATACAAGTACAACAGAATAAGCTGTCATCCGGCTGTGTTGCCCCCGGCCACGTTAATAAAAACATAGACAAGTGAACCACTAACTTGATTCCCTTTCCGAGAGATGAAATAGCTCGATGCCATGAATAAATAGTAACCCATTTACGATATCTTACATCCGAAAGTCCGGAGCTTGAAGGCTGACTGACCCCAGATCCCTCCGTGTCGGGAATCGGCACCCCGATCGGGAAAAGTGGATACCAGGAACGACTCAATGTGGATAACAGATCGTCCTGGACCAGTTGAATCATGACGTTTCCGAGGTTTGCTCTCAAATTGGCTCTCCCTCTCCATCTCCACGACATTAACCCATCACTTCTTCTTACTTCGGCACTTTTCACTTGACAAATATCCAGCTTGGGTCAATTACACAGCCTCAAGCGCGCAGGACTTTTAACAGTCTCACAAGGGCGTTGGATCAATTGTGCTACCGGCCATTCGGGGCTTGGCAACGCCCGATCAATTGTCAAAGCATTATCCGGTGACAACAGTAAAGCCTATCTCCGACTCATTGCTGGTTACCTTGTTTGTCTTGATGGATGTGTGTGATACGGCGCGGACGGACTAGTGAATCATAAGACAACCCCGACATGTATTCACCATATATAAGGGTCATCAACCTTCCTCAGATCAGCTGGCAGATTCAGCTTCCTCTTCTCATTCTTCTTCTTCTGTTTGGTCGGATTTGCATATATTCGCCCATCATGGTTTTCACCTTCTTCACCCGCATGCGGCAACAGATCTCGCAGATATGGCCCCCTAAGCCGGCCTTTAGCGAGGAGCGCCTGCCGGACCTCGCAGATAGGGTCAGTATATCGTTATACTCATTGTCTTGAATGCAACGAGAATCACTAACAATATACAGGTCTATATCGTCACCGGTGCCAACACTGGTGTCGGGAAGGAGCTTGCCCAGATCCTCTATGCCAAGAATGCGCGCGTCTACGTTGCTGCGCGCAACGAGGAAAAAGCCAACGAAGCCATTGAAGACATCCGCAAAAAATGTCCCTCCTCCAACGGCCTCCTCCACTTTATGTATCTCGACCTGGCCGACCTCACCACCATCAATGCCTCCGCCGACTATTTCCTGGATCGCGAGTCTAAGCTGCATGTCCTCTTCAACAATGCCGGCGTCATGGCTCCCCCCAAAGGTAGTGTCACGAAGCAGGGTTACGAGTTGCAGCTTGGTGTGAACAACATCGGCACGTATTACTTCACCAAGCTCCTCACACCTACCATCGTCCACACTGCTTCACAGCGTGAAACACCAAAGAACACCTGTCGCGTCGTCTGGGTATCTTCCACAGGCGCAGAAGCAAGCCCTAACGGTGGCATCGACATGTCCAAAGTCGACGACCACACAAAATTCTCCCCCATGACCGCCTACTTCCTCAGCAAAGCCGGCAACGTCTTCCACGCGCAAGAATACGCGCGCCAGCACAAGCGCGAAGGCGTAGTCAGCGTGCCCGTCCATCCGGGAAACCTCGACTCAGACCTATACCGGGGGTTCGCAGGGCCGTTGCGCACATTTATGCGGTGGACGATACTGTATCCTTCCAAGTATGGAGCGTACACGGAGCTGTTCGCGGGATTGTCGCCGGATGTCACGATGGAGAAGAGTGGGGAGTGGATTGGGCCTTGGGGGAGGTTTGTTAGTCTGAGGAAGGATTTGGTGGATGCGGCGAAGAGTAAAGAGCAAGGGGGGAGTGGGAGGGCTGTGGAGTTCACGGATTGGACGGACGACCAAATTTTGAAGCATACAAGATAGAGAGGCGTGGTGTTGTGTATGCTCAAGGAAGGACGTGGGAAGCATAAGCGGATCGCACCGGCGCAAGATGTATATAGGCGACTTAATCAGATCATCTATGTCAAGAATGCGGATAAGAGTTTACGGACGGCTTTGGGGACCTGAAGTCATGTGTATTAAAGCCACGCCCGAAGTACAAACGCTGACTCTTCGCGTACCCCCACAATCCATCAAGCTATGGTTAATTCTGAAGTGAGAGTACCCTTCATTATAGATAGATTCTAATTCATCAATCATACAACTTGGTAAATATGAGTGGTGGAGTATGTATTCATGGTGGTGCTTAATAATGCTACCCGGGACAAGGACAAGAATGCCTGTCAAGAACCCCGGCCACTAGTTGCACGGTAATTTTTTACCGTTGCTGAGCTCAAGTAGAGTTAAAATAGTCTGCAGCAATAGATCAGGGTCGTAGTCTAATTATAGGGCTTGAATGTAATTGTTATAGCTGGTGTTTATGCGGTTTTAACTAAACATACCTACATAAGCTTCATCAACGACAAAGATTACCCAATAAAAAAGAATCTTCACCCTAAATACCGTCTTGTGTATACTTTGATAAAACAAATAGATTTCCAAATAATAGCATTGTAGTTTGAGCATGAATAAATCCCATTGTGAGTATTACAGTGTGTGTAAGACCCTGAGTTGGAATATGCCGTTTCCCAAAATAGAACTCCGGCTAAGCGCAGCGGCAGCGGCAACGGTAAGCGCAACAACGGAAGCTTCAGGGCTCTTTCTGCACTCTGCACCGTGACGTACCTGAACCCGAACTCGAACCTGCACCTGAACCACTTGCCCGCATTGTCCTCGCAGCCCCTCCACCACCAAACAATTTGAAATTGCTTTTACTCGCATATTACTATTGCTCTCGTGACAACCAATACGAGCTACCGCCTCAAGCTCCTCCCATCTGTTTCTCTACGACCCAATAAACGAGGGTGCGAACTCTCCCAACGCCGAGGCTAATCTCTCCACGATCTCCCTACCCCTCCGACTCGCGAACTTTGCTCAGCATCGACATCACCAGACCACCAAGCTCCTCCTCCTCCTCCTCCTCCTCGCCCACTACCCGCGCAACCACCCAACCGCCCACCATGGCGTCCTCACGAGACCGTCGTATAACCAAAGAGCTGCAGGACATCCAGTCCGACCGCGACAACTCAGGCGTCTTCGCTGTCCCCGTCGATGAGAGCTCCCTCACCAAGCTCCGCGGTACGATCCCGGGCCCGCCCGAGACGCCGTATGCGGGGGGAACCTTTGAGGTCGACATTGATATTCCCGATATGTACCCGTTTAAATCACCGTCTATGAAGTTCCGGACCAAGATCTGGCATCCGAATATTAGCAGTCAAACGGTACGAGCTCACTTTACACTGCTTCCTGTCTACTCCCAAGGGACAGTGTAGTAGGCGGATACAAGCAGAGAGAAAGAACAGAAGCTGACGACAAGGAATTTGGAAAACAGGGAGCTATTTGCCTCGACACTCTCGGCACCGGATGGTCCCCCGTACAGACCATCAAGACCGCCCTCCTCTCCCTACGCATGCTTCTCGAGTTTCCCAACCCCAAAGACCCGCAGGACGCAGAAGTTGCCTCCATGCTCGTCAATGAACCCGAACATTTTGCCCGTGTGGCTCAGGAGTGGGCTGTCAAGTACGCAGGCGCAAAAGCAGGTGGCGATCTTGATCTGAGCAAGTTCCAGAAGGACGGGAAGAAAGAGACTGACGAGTCAGCGTATGTGGCTCCTGTCCTTCCAGAGATTTACTGGATAAGCTGTCTTTTCTCTCTCTTCATAGCTGACTGATAATTGTTCTCTAGATACCTCGGCTTCAACAAGAATCTCGTCGATCGATTCGTCAACATGGGCTTTGAGGTGGAAAAGGTAGTACAGGCATTCGTTATGGTCGGTGTGCCTGTCAACGAGGGTCGCGACTATGCCTTGTCGGAGGCTTATATGGGGGACGTAACGGCATATCTGCTTGGCGAGAGCTAGATCGGATTCCCCTGCCGGACATAACGTTAAACAAGTAAAAACGGAGTTGCATGGATAAGGAGTTATACTTTTCTGTTTTTTTTTTTTTTTTTTTAGACCCTGTTTCGAGGGGCCAGGGACCATTATATCTTTCGCTGAATGGGTTCTAGGGACGGGCATCAAATGCATGGGAGACGCTACAATAGGGGAGCGCTGTGGGCAAAGGTGGGCGTTTAATGCGGTTCTGCATCTCACGGCACACGCATAGTTGTTTTTCAAACAAGGATGCAATTGTATTTATATACATCCCATCCAACGGCTCTTCGCCGTGCTCGTCCCCGCCGCATTGCGGGCCGGCAAGTTCTATCAAGATACGTACGGTAATGGAACAAATTAGTTTAAGAAAAAGCCCGCGCTCCGCAGACAATGGAAACCCACTCATACAGACCGGCTCTCTTCACACACCTCCCACCATCTTCTTGTTACATCCCTTCCACAACATACAAGTTTACAGCAGATCCCGGCGGACGAACTCGTCGTACAGAGCCTTGCCGAGACCAGCAGGGGAGCGCTCGACGATGACACCAGCGTCCTCGAGGGCAGAGATCTTGGAGTCGGCGCCGCCCTTACCGCCGGAGACAATGGCACCGGCGTGACCCATGCGACGGCCGGGAGGAGCAGAGATACCAGCAATGAAGCTGACAACGGGCTTGCCACCACCAACAGTGTTGGCCTTCTTCAGGAACTCAGCAGCCTCCTCCTCAGCAGCTCCACCAATCTCGCCAATCATGATGATACCGTCGGTCTCGGGGTCTTCGGTGAAGACCTTCAGGCAGTCGATGAAGTTGGTGCCGTTGAAGGGGTCGCCGCCAATGCCGACAACGAGAGACTGACCCAGGCCGGCCTGGGTGGTCTGGTTGACGGCCTCGTAGGTGAGGGTACCGGAGCGGGAGACGATACCGATGCGGCCGCGCTTGTGGATGAAGCCGGGCATGATGCCGATCTTGCACTGGCCAGGAGCGATGATACCGGGGCAGTTAGGGCCGACGAGACGGGTCTTAGATTGGGTCTTGAGCATGTTGGTGATGCGGACCATGTCTGCGCTTAGAGTTAGATTCAGTCGCTTCGAGCAGGATGTAGTAGATAAGGCGTACCATGCTGGGGGATACCCTCGGTGATACAAACGACCAGAGGGATCTCGGCGGTAAGGGCCTCCTCAATACCAGCAGCAGCCAGAGGAGGTCTGTCCATGGTTAGCCAATCCGTACGTTCGTGAAGTTATAGAGGATCATACGGGACGAAGAGAGCCGTGGCGGTAGCACCGGTCTCCTTTACACCATCGCTGACGTTCTTGAAGACGGGCAGGTCGAGATGTGTCTGGCCGGCCTTCTTGGGGTTGGTTCCGCCAACAACCTTGGTACCTAAGCTTCAGTCAGTTTCGGCCGCGGCGAAGAAAACATCGTAGGTTCGTAGGATCCGCACCATATTCGATAGCCTGTTGCGCGTGGAAACTACAAAAATGTCAGCCAGGGGCAAATCCCAAAGTTTGGACCGACGGGAGCAACCTACGTTCCCTGCTTTCCAGTGAAGCCCTGGAACAGGACCTTGGTGTCGCCGTTGATGCGCAGGTTATCGATCGTAGCGGCATAAGGAGAGCTGCTGGAGCTGTAGGCGCGACGAGAAGCCTGGCGAAGGGCCGGACGCGCAACTCGGGGGATGGCTTGCATGGTGGCGGCGGGAAAGAGAAGCGAAAAAGATGGAAAAGAACTTGATGCTAGTCTCCCGGTAGAAGGAAGATACAAAGGAGCGAGAGGAGAGGGAGAGGAGATCGTGAGGCGGGTTGGAAAGCTGATGGGAGGTAGGTGACGATGGAGGCTTCTGATCGAAAGCTTTCCTTTCTTTCGCGATACGTATCAGAGGATTCCCCAATTTGGTCGGGTGCTACCGGATGACCGGTGGGTATTTTTTCCGAGTAGCCGTCCAGGCCAGTGGTTACCGAGCGTGCTGTGGTTTTTAGGGCGCCGTTATTGATTACGGTGGACCGTTTTGAAAGTCACGTTTTGGACGGCGGTCATACAAAAATTTGCCCCACCAACGTCAAGCTTCGACACAATTACGAGGGGCATGGCTCCCAAGATCTTGAACTTTTTATTCAGTTGTCTGGAGGCTGTCAGTCGGAAATACCTTTAATAATGGCGACGGCTACTATGACGGCCACGACCGGCGGGTCGAAAAAGAAGACAGTCGACCTGATCCCAGAGAGCGAGCGCTTTCTACGATGCTGCGCAGATGTCGCAAATGCCTTGATCGAAGACCATGAAGCAACCAAGGATGGCCGCCCATCGAAAGACGTCAACCTAAACTCCTTGCGCGGGAAATTCTCAAAGAAGCACAAGCTGGGATGTACACCGCCCTTGACAGCCATCATTGCTGCCATCCCAGAGCACTACAAGAAATATATCCTGCCGAAGCTCATTGCGAAGCCGATTCGAACGTCCTCTGGCATTGCTGTCGTTGCTGTCATGTGCAAGCCGCATCGATGCCCTCATATCGCCTATACCGGAAATATCTGTGTCTATTGCCCCGGTGGACCCGACTCCGATTTCGAATACAGTACACAGTCATACACTGGATATGAGCCGACGTCAATGCGAGCCATCAGGGCACGCTACGATCCTTTCGAGCAGGCGCGAGGGCGAGTTGACCAGCTCAAGTCTTTGGGACATTCAGTGGACAAGGTGGAATACATTCTCATGGGCGGTACCTTCATGTCTCTGCCAGAGTCATACCGTGAAGACTTCATTGCGCAACTTCACAATGCGCTAAGCGGATACCAAACGTCCAACGTGGACGAGGCGGTTGAGGCTGGTGAGATGAGCAATGTCAAATGCGTTGGTATCACGATTGAGACTCGGCCGGACTACTGTCTCCAACCACACCTGACAGATATGCTGCGGTACGGCTGCACGCGACTGGAGGTCGGCGTACAATCTCTCTACGAGGATGTGGCTCGTGATTCGAATCGCGGACACACTGTCAAGGCTGTGGCAGAGACATTCTGTTTGGCAAAGGATGCTGGGTTCAAGGTTGTCAGCCACATGATGCCAGACCTGCCCAATGTCGGTATGGAGCGGGACATGGACCAATTCAGAGAATATTTCGAAAACCCAGACTTTCGAACGGATGGATTGAAAATCTACCCTACTTTGGTCATCCGTGGCACTGGGTTATACGAGCTGTGGCGGACGGGGCGATACCAGAACTACACTCCCAACGGGTTGATTGATCTGGTGGCGAGAATTATGGCGCTCGTTCCCCCGTGGACTCGTATTTACCGCGTCCAACGTGACATCCCTATGCCGCTGGTGTCATCAGGTGTTGAGAACGGTAACTTGCGAGAGCTAGCGTTGGCGCGAATGAAGGACTTTGGCACCTCGTGTCGCGATGTACGAACAAGAGAAGTCGGTGTCAACGAGGTCAAGAATAAGATCCGCCCGAATCAGATCGAGTTGGTGCGACGAGACTACACTGCTAACGGCGGCTGGGAAACCTTCTTGGCATACGAGGACCCGAAGCAAGATATCCTAGTTGCCTTGCTGAGGTTACGCAAATGCACTGAGAAATACACATACCGTGAAGAGCTAACAGCGCAGCCAACTAGTATGGTGCGAGAGTTACATGTGTACGGTCTTGCCGTGCCTGTGCATGCTCGCGACCCGCGCAAATTCCAGCACCAGGGCTTTGGCACACTCCTCATGGAGGAGGCGGAGCGCATTGCTAGAGACGAGCATGGAAGCGATAAGCTAAGCGTCATCTCTGGAGTTGGTGTTCGAAGCTACTACCGAAAGCTCGGGTACTGGCTTGATGGGCCATATATGAGCAAATGGCTAGACGGCAGGGAGCAGCCCGAGGAGTACTGAGGGATGAAGAGTGTGCTACGTCAAAACGCGATTTGGGATATGAGCATTTACAAAAGGGGAGGTGTTCAAGGCGTTGGATCTGAAACAGTTAGTAGATATCAAAAATCATATTTTGGCTCTTCTATTTCAAAAGCATCTTATGTTATTGGTTGGGGATAGGCTTGCAGAAGACTCGGATGTATTGCAGGATGGACACTGCGACCGTTTGAAACGTGGAAGCCCTGACTATCTACTCTTCACGTTCTCATGTTTTACAAATACCTAGGAGTCTACAAAAGAATGACGACTATCACGAGACTTTAACTCATTGGTATCGAAGAGCATAATCAAGTCCAGGTGATGGTATCACGCTCCGCAAAGCTCCGACACGTTGAGGATATGGCCAATCATTGAGCTCGGAAACGCTGAGTCAGCGCTCATCTCATCCTCATCTCAACGGCCTCAGGCAAAGCCCCTTTGAAATTCATCATAACCGCCTTCACTGATAGCAAACAACTCAAAATTTCACAGCAGACCTCACAATGATCTGCCAAAGCCATGTCTTCCGGCCGCAATGATGCGCAGCCCCAGCCCGCCGCGCCCATCGTCCGCCAACCCCCGGGAGACCTAGACGGCGTGCCAGACCGCAACCCGCGCAACAATGCAGCAACAGCTGCCTCCGCCGCGTCAGTCCGCGCTCTAAGCGCCCAGGTTGTGGCTTTTTACTTCCGTGCACCGGCCAAGGCTTTCTTCCGTACGCGTGTGGATTATCTTGCTTATGCGCGGACGTTGCACTATGCGCAGACTAAGCGCTTGATGCAGGCTGTGGCGCAGGATGCTAAGGCTTCGAGACTGGATGTGTTTATGAAACAGACTTGGCTGTTGTTGCGGAATACAACGCCTGGTGTTTTGACTTCGGCTATTAAGCATCAGGGGTGGAGCGTGGTGCCGCAGCAGATTCTGCCTCCTTTAATCGCCAATGTCGGTGTGGGTGCGGTGCTGTACACGAGTTATCTTAGTATTCTGGGTCAGCTGCATGAGGAGAGTTCTCGCGCCACGAAGCGAGTGTATCCTCCGCCTTCGCCGTCGCAGACGTTCACGGCAGGTCTCATCGCTGGTGGTCTACAGAGCGTGCTGGCCGCGCCTTTAGACGCCCTTCAAGCAAGATACGACCATCGGGATCTCATGCCCAGCGATGGCAGCGGCAAACCACGGAGCATGTGGAGCTTTGGCGCTGAGAAATTACGTGAAATTGGTCTAAAGGGTATTTTTGCCGGTTGGGGGTTATCCTTTGCTAAAGATGGCCTTGGCAGTGCTGTGTTCTTCAGCACCTTCGAGTACGTCAAGGCACAGGGCTACTATCGCTTCGTTACTTGGTATTATGGCGGACTAGCGGATGATATCGTTAATCTGCTTGCGATGAAACGCCCAGCACATCGCCATCCTGATGAGGAGACCAAAGTGATACGGCCGCACTACGCTTTCGAGCCTATGTTCCTACTGATTGCCGGCACCAGCGCATCGTTTGCCCAGCAGCTGCTTTTGCATCCTCTCACGCATTTCCAAGTAAAACACTGGGATCATCTTGAAGAGGTTGATGCCAAAGCAAAGAGAATTCGCGAGGTGCCGATACCTGCTGCTGCCGACGGCCATGAGGTGGCGCCACGCCGGCGATGGCGCATGCTCAGGGCATATTACCGGGCCTATCAAGAGTCATATGCTGTATGCTTGGCTGAGGCCAAAGCGGACGGTCTGAGTTTGACTCGCTGGCTGTATCGTGGTTTCTGGTGGAACTCGATTCGACAAGTGCCTAGCACAAGCGCAGGGCTTATTATCTTCGAGCTGATTCGACGGAAGTACGGGTATGGGGAGGAGGAAGTGAGGATAACAAAGCATGGCTATGATATTCTCCTGAAATGATGCGGAGATGAAGCAGCAGAACAATGCTGCAAGTTATGTGTGTGCGTGGCGTTGGGGGGTTTTGGCTTTGGCGTGTTCTTGTTCGTCGCGTATTGACTTTTTTCTCCCCTCGATATCATTGTACAGCCATAGAGGGCCACCACTTGTCTAGAGATATATACATTAGAAACGATATAAAGACAAAGAGATTCTCTAAAACTAGCTTATGGTGATGACTGTGAAGTACCTGAAAAGGATCTTTCATGAATGCGTGCAGCATGAAGAGCTGCCACATGAAATGATACGTAACAACGCTTAGGTCCAATTGCACACTATGGGACGAACGACATAACCGAAGCGCTTGCTAGATATCAGACAAACAGCAAAATGACCCTGCCCCCGAAACCACTCTGATGGACCGCTTGAGCTCCTCTCTCCTTAATGCAAACTCCAGACCTTATTTTGACTCCAAGTAGCCCATGTGTACGAGCTTAAGATACGTGCTCATCCCTCGTTTTTCTAGGGCTTCTTGCCCCAAGCAACCTTGACGTGGAAATAGCCGTGTATGTTAGGGTTCCGGAACTCGCGGCGGAGGCGAGCTGCATATACCGTGATTTCTTCCTTGCTCCACCCCTGGAAGTTGGCCATGAACGACACATAACCCTCTGCGTCTTGCTCAATTGTAGCTTGTGCAAATCGCCCCATCTCCTTCTTCTTGGGATCCTTAGGCCAAGAGCCAAACGGAACCTATCATATTCATTGGTCAGCAAATGGGACCTGGCGGCACAATCCTTGAATTCCGGGAAGTGTCGAAGGGGAGTGGTAGTATCTCACCTTCACGTCGTACTCCTGAATGTCCACGAACCCAGCCTTCTCCATACCGGACTTTTGAAGACCATCATCTACCATGGTAAAAGTCCGTCCTAGCTTCTTGCTGCCTGATACAAACAATGGACCCCACTGGCCCATGGCGCTGTCGTCTGTGACTGTGCCGTCGTCGCTCTGCATGTACGGTGATGCTTCCAAACTTTCTACATAGCCTCCGGACTTGCAGCATCTGAAAGCCTGGACGAATAGGTCGTCCCAGTCGAGGATACTGCCGGTAAGGTAGCGCATGTGTACAAAGTCAAGACTTTCGGGGGAGAATGTCCATTCCTGAGTGCAGTCGTCGATTTGGCTAGCAAATAATCAGTTTAAAAATTCGTGCTGGGAGAACCATTGGTGCCGGGGTTTACAATTCTAGGTTTGGCGGGATCCAGCTTGGTTGAATAGGGGAGATATCTGTGCCCACGACCTCGCAGCCAGGATGATCATCGGCAAAGTCACTACCTAAAGTGTCAGTGTAATTTATTAATACAGAGAGAAAGAGAGACTGTAAAACATACATGGCCCATATGCCGGTACCGGTTCCAATATCAACTACTTTCTGGATCACCAAGCCTCGTCAGTTAATTGAAACATTTGTAACCCCAGCAAGGTATTGGTATGTTACTTTGACGGACCTTGGGGTTCTCTATCGGTGCCAGATGAAGCTTATCACCAATGGAGAGCGTCAAAACGTGGTGGCTGGCTGTGTCAGTACGCCATGTTAAAGCCTTGCATACCTATGTGGTTGGTCTTACTTCATGTCCATTGACTCAATCTGGCGATCATCGTTGGATCCCCTATATGCCAATTAGTATTGTTGGAGAGTTAATCAGATAAGCGCACAATGGAGTAGACATACCAATAGAGGGCATTGCCTCTCTCACTGTGGTAGGTTCTGCCGAGGATCGTTCGGTAATGAAGAACGCTAGAATTCATAGAGGCTGTGGACTCAGCTTGGTCTTCGCCAAGATCTGAGCCATTGTCATCATCTGTGTCTCCGGGATTGGCCGTCTGAGACCACGAAATATTAGTTATTTTATTTTCCCAACACTGACTTTGCGGGACAATGGCGCTTCAATCATACCCAATGGTGGCCCGGCAGAAGGTTGTCTTCGCACATCGTGGTTGAGACTGACAGCTCTGGTGGTGTAGATAGATTGGCGCTTGTTTCTCCAATTCTATTAATTGCAATTTGCTACCTGCGCAGAAACGAGAGTTGTTTCGCCCGGTCTTTACAGCAAGAAAAGTCAATGGAGTCAATCACCAGTGTGGACAAGGTAGGAATCCCAGTAAATGGTCCTGGGCGATCGAACCTAGTTATCACGTGGCGCTAGGATATGCAAACCGCGGAAGCATGGATCGACAATCCTTGTGTGCAAGGATTAAACGGACGGGTCATATTGTGCGTTGTCCGTGCTGCCGGGGGATTTTGCCGGGAGTCCGCGATCAGTCAAACTCTGTGGTCGGGGTATTTGTGCAAACAAAGTCCGAGGGGCTAAGCAAGCATTAATTACGTAGACTTCATACAGAATTGACTTCACCCTTTCCAGCTCGATTGACGTGGATTGTTGCTTGAACAAACCAGTACCCATTGTCAATAGCCTGGAAACTAGATAGCTTTCACGGCGGCTCGGCCCAGCCCGTCATCAGCCAAGATTCACTAAAGCGGACCGTGATTCTTCAATACCGCCATTGTGCTGGAGTACTGGCATGACGTCTACCACTACTAGCCACGTCAAACCGTCGCGACCCCTCACGTTGGTCGCTCCTCTTCCCCACTCCGTACATGTATAGCTTGAGTTACGTGACTCCTCGTTTGGAAGGTGGATGCTTATTTTCCGGCTGAGTGACCGGGTAAGTGTGAAGAGTTTCCGCCGGCCGCGTGGATATGTAGGGAAGTGGGTGATACCTACTGCCAAGAAGTCAGGGAAATCATGACCTTTTGTTAAGCTTAATTTTCTAGATTAACGATGATCGTATTGTACATTTTTATTCTCAAATTCACCTCTTCATTGGGTTTTGCTGTTGTAGACTAAATAGGGACTAGTGGTGAGGGCTATTAATTGCCGGACTGCAATGATAGCATGGGAAAAAGATGGATGCACGATGGGAGGTAGGTAGGTTGTTGTGACTGTATTGATCTCTAATTCTCCCTTAAAGTGCGAGAGGCCTTCTATTTATACCACACAAAGAGGGTTCCCGGTCTTCTGGTTAGCCAGGATATTAGTGCTCTGACAACTGTTATATTTGCAGTGGCTGTATTCGCTGAAGGTACAACTTTGATGTCTTTGATATATTGATTTTTATTGGCGATGAAAATTAATCTTATACATCTAGGCTTGAATTTCAAGCATCATTTTACCAATATTCTTACCATTAAAGACATCCATTAATACGTCAGGAGCCTTCTCAATTCCGCCCTTGACTATCGTCTCCGTTCTCTTCAACTTTCCATCCTTGATCCATTGTCCTAATTGCTTATATGCAGCATCCTGCTCAGCAAAGTAGGTATACAAGTTTACACCCTTTGCGGTAGCGTCACGAAGTGCGAGCTGGAAGTAATTCTACACAAATTAGTTTACTTGGAGAATTTGATAGCCTCTGAGGACTTACCGTAATTCCATAAGGCTTTGAAGTCTCGTAAGAACTAATATCACCGCATATAGCAATTCGACCCCCAGTATTAAGGTTGTCGATTGCTAACTCAAGCATACGTCCGCCCACATTATCAAAGTAGACGTCAATCTTCCCCCCAGTAACATCCGCAAACTTCTGTTCGAAGTCTAAGTCCTTGTAATTAAGAACCTCATCCAGACCGACCTCGTCCTTCAACCACCTGGCCTTCACCTCACTGCCAGTAATGCCCACAACTCTTGCTCCCCTGTTCTTCGCCGTCTGCGCGGCAACGCTCCCCGTCGCACCAGCGGCCGTGCTTACAACTACCAACTCTCCCTCCTTAGGCTGACCGCATTTTTCCATGCCGCAGTACCCAGTCAGACCAGTGGGACCAATAGCGTTGAGAAAGTCTGCTGCCTTGATACCTGGATACAAAATTCTCTTATCGAAAGCTTTAGCATCGAGGATAGCATGAGTGGTCCATCCACTGAAAGCGGTGCCGATGTCTCCCACTTCGATCTCGGGTACCTTAGAAGCAGTGACTCGAGCAACAACCATGCCTGGCATTTGAACCCCTTCTTGAAGATCCATGTACTCATACTTCTTTCCTCGAATCCAGTAGCTCATAATAGGATCGAGCGAGAGGTAAAGTGTTTCGATAAGAATCTGGCCATCTTTAAGATCGGAGTCTTGAGGTCGAGGGACTGTAGTAGTAGTAAAGACTTCGGAGGGAACGATGTTAGTGCCCGGTCTTTGGGCGAAAATGATTTTGGTAGTTTCGGGCATGATGAAGTGGAACAAAAGGGGCGAGGTACGTTTTAAGATCAATCTTTCAGTGCTATCGTACTCACGTGTTAATAGTAGGATAATTCTAGGCACTATATAAGCGACACTTATCATTATATACTCTTCTTTTTATGGAGCTATAATCTTAGCTTTACGTCACCTATAATTCCTATAAGGGTATACTATAAGTTCTTGATAACAACATTATCGGACGAATCTTCACCGAGGGATGATCAATAGGCATCAGAGTTTGAGTAAGGGAGGTCATACTACCTTCCATATTTAGTTCTTATGTTTATTTCAGTGACTCATAGTCACTGATTGGTAATCAGAATAGTAGAGAGTAGACTTCCACGTTTAGTTAGTTTTATCTTTATTTCAGTGACTCATAGCCACTGCTTGGTAATCGGGATAATAGAGGGTAGAAATTGTACCAGGGTAGTTATTATACAAAAGCTACAGTATTACCCAAAGTGGTGCCAAGAGGCACAGGGAAACGTTTTGTTCGAGAGGCAGTGCATCACAGAAGTTCTGGGTGTACTGTATGCCTATTTATTGCCGTTAAATCTGTCTTATCAAGGGCATGAATTGCTTCTGCGCTACCCACACCACCCACAGTGCTCGGTCCTCTCAAAGCGGTGATGTTCCGCCAGATCTGACCGTCTAGACTCATATCTGGAAGAGCCTTGAATGTATTATCATCACCTGGGAGCTTTGGTAATTTGACAATGATGGAATAGTTTCAAATGTTAAGTAGTAGCTTCAGGCCACCTCTTCCCGACGTGTGACACGTACGGGGAAGTCCTCCATAAGCCAAATTCCCTGCGAGCATGATTAGACTTGTCGACAACGTTGGAAGAGGTCACACTAACAGCGTTAACAATATCCATTGGGTGTTCTGGCCGGGCAGCGGTGAAATCGAAACGCCTCAAAAGCTTTTTTCACGAATTAGCCAAATTCCTGATCCTTAAGAGTCCCAGGGATGGAAAAATTACTTCAACAAACACTTTGTTTAGCTCCATGTAAGCTACCGGCTTCCCAAGACAGAGGTACTTGCCCGAAGAAAACACAAGATCTACGACGCTGCTCATTCTACCGTATGATTCTTTGTCGACCTCCATCCAGCGCTCGGGCACGAAGAGACTCGCATCCTCACCAAAGGTTTCTTTGGACTGATATATGTTGAACGGAGAAGTGCCAATATGCGTACCACCGGGAATGAACTTGCCATCGATGGTGTCGCCTTGTGGGGGCACAGTCTTGTACAATGGACCAGCTGCTGGTGCCTTCATGCGCAGGCCTTCTTTGATGGTGGCTTGCAAATATGGCAACTGCCGAGCTTCGGCATCTGTGATCGGCGATGAAATCCGCCCTTCTTCAATGCCATCATCAATCTCTTTTTGGAGCTTCCTATATGCGACTGGATTGGTGAGAAGGCTCAACGTCATGACGCGGATCGTGGTTGCTGTCGTATCACTGCCAGCAACTACATTCAGCAACGACTCCCGGGATGCTTGCTCTTGTGTGAGGCCATGCCGGATGAAAGACCCAAGCATATCCGGATGTGATGTAGCTGTGGCTTCAAACCGCTCCGCAACTTTTTGATTGGCGACACTGATTGGGAATCGTCAATTTGATGGTCGGGCCTGAGAATGTCGCGAAGAAACCTACCCAATGAATGCGCCAAACCCAACCTTGTCTGTGGATTTGGGCAGCAATCCACGAAATATAGGTGAATGAAACAGAGCGACAATCCACGGAACGTTAGCCATAAGAGTCGCAATTGGGAAAAAGTCGCGGGTGATCTTGATAAAGTCGAAAACATCTGCGTCTTGCTCCATGTACCCGAATGGCTGCCCGAATGCTAGGTCACTAATGACATCCAAGGTGAAGTATTGGATCTTGCGAGCAAAGTCGACCGGGCGATAGTCGTCTCTTGTTGAGAGATATTTACTCTCCAATAGATCGACCAGTCTCCCGATGTGCTCATTGATCGTTTTCTCAAGCGATTCATTCTCCTTACCGGAATACTATTTCCATTATCAGCGCCTATGCTCAGAAGAAAGGGATACGAAATTTGTAGTACCCCTGGGGCCATCTTTTGACGGAGTTTAGTGTGCGCCTCCTCATCGCGCATCGAGAAGAGATTATCCTTCCCAGGTTCGAATCGAAGAGCATTGTACCCTGATTTGTGTAAACTTCTTGTCACTGTTAGGGCTTTCCGTGGTCAACTTACATGGCCCTCTTGAGTATCCTGATCGGACCGCCATCATGCGGCGCAGTACTTCTGGATCGCCTGTTGCCAGCTCGTTTGGCCCAATACGAGCGAGCGGACCTGCAAGTGCTTAGTTTCTACCTGCAGTAGCTTATCGGTCTCGCCTTATAACAAGCACTGCGTGTCTGACAGCCACTAGCGCGTCACGCAACTCACCATATTTGCTGACAACCTCTTGAACAGCATAAGGCTGCCTTCCCTTGAGCGATTGTTGAACTATCCAATACTTGGACACACTGGCCCAGAACGGGCCTGGTACATGCGACAGGCGATACCATGATCGCAGCGCATCTGCCAGAAATGCGGCTAGAACAAAGCTAACGATAATCACGAACAAGGTAGAGTCTTGAAGGCGGCAAAGCTGAGACCAGAAAGAGCCGAGTAGCGAAAGAGTAGTGCTTTGGAAGCCCATAATGAACGGGAATTTCTTTCAATTTCCACCAAAACGATGATGAAATGAGGGGAAGTGTGTGAGTTCAGATATGTAGCTGCCATGCGGCGGAGCCAAGGGTCTGGCAAACAGTCTAACCAACATACATGAACCAGGGTTGCATCAGGTTACAGTACAACCAACACCAAAGTAAGAAATAGAGCCAACCAATTCACGCTCACATTGCCTCGAGGCAGTGTGACTGCCCGACAACCGATGGGAATTATTGGCCTTAATGTGAGCATCACCGCAATAACGTCAAATGGTTGTTGGTCGATACTGATAAGTGGCCTCCATGTATTGATTAACATTTCATTGAGGTCGCAGGCAGTACTGAAGATGTCGACTCCTCTATTGGCTAGGTAAGCATTGACCTATTCAGCGCAGGTTGCTCCCAGCACTTTGCTGGCTTTGCTTCCCGAAGGTTCTCTTGAACAAGGTCATACACTATGTCTGGAAAGTTAACATTAGGATTCATGCCTCAACTCGCCCCAATGCCTTCTAGCATTCTAAACTACTAACAAGTAAACGGCAGAAGCTGCCACGGATTTAGTCGCGGAAATACTTAAGCTATTTTACATGAACGCAGTTAGTCCTTCCTGAATGGCCGTCGTTATCTGAAAGCTCATTTGAAGCCAGAATATGTTCCTTATTGACAAAGTTGGCTTACCCTGAGAGTCAACTTATCGATGTAACTACGTAATAGCATCTAGGACACCAGCTGGCTCTAATCCCTTAGCTCCGCGGTAACTATGCCTTACGTTGCAGGTAGGTGGGCTAGAAAATTAATCAATGCTTGTATGTCCCATCTCTAGGCGAGAGCAAGAGGAGACAAAGTATCAATGAATGACTACCGCGATAATTTAGTGTTTGCTGCATATGTATCGTATAAGGTCGGCAAGAACATATCTGGACTTGGTCTATTGTAACAGCAACCAGATTACTGGGGCCCAGTCCAGCCACTTCGCTTCAACCACTCTTCAAACGAGCTAGCAGTCATCCCAAGACCATCATCAACTGAAGCAGGCCTGGAACCATATGCAATCGTGTCTTTTGGACTCTCAATTGCCCATTGCATCATTTGCATCGCATCCTCCCTGAAGGGTTGTCCTACCAATGGAGCCGTTAAGTCACCAAACTCCTCCAACGATGTCGGTTCATGATACGCCTTCTGCCCGGTGACACGGGTAAAGGTCTCGGCCATTTCCTTCGGCGTGATTGAGGAGGTCAATGGGTAGTAGGTCTTCCCTCCAGTGCGGTCAGGGCCCAACTCGAATACCTCTATGAAACAGACTGTCAGTATACTTGTTCGCCTGATGCTGCTTCTTTACGATTTTAACTAACTCGCCGCGTAGGTGCCCATATCGTATTCCGCGTCAGTCCACTGAGCAACGTGGTCCGATGGAATGGGCCAACAGAATCTAACCACGCCGTCTTCTACAAGGTTTCGTCAGTAATCAATCCACTGGAGATAGGAGTCAATTAGCAAATCACATACCTTGACGTCGAGAGTACTGAAACATCTGCAGATTAGTGTAAAAGAACCCTGGAATTAGGCAAGTAACCTTCTGTTGGAGCCTCTCCCTTGCAATCTTCTCCACAACATGCTTGTTGTTCATGTGGTAGAGCTTGGGGTACCGGCCAGATGTGACTTTCTCCATGTCAGGCAGACTGCTAAAGACAAAGTGTTGCACATTACATTCCCCGGCAACTTGGACTGCATTGCGACCAGCTTCGATCTCGTGCGTCATCTCAGCCTCGTCCTCGATTTTCTTATCAGGATGTCTCTCGCTGGTGATGGCGAAAACTCCATAGGCACCGACAAATGCCTTGCGCAGAGTCTCAATATGGTAGGGGTGAATTTTTACCAGCTCTATCATGCCATTGCCCTCGCTCAGAAGCTTCCTGGCCTTTGCCGAATCGGGGTCCCGGGTTCCGGCTCGGACGTGCCACTTTCCAGACTTGGCAAGCTCGCGAGCGACGGAGCCACCTTGGAGTCCCGTAGCTCCGAGAACGACAATGATTTTAGAGTCTGTTGATGATGCCATGATGTTTAATAAGAGTTTTATGAGGGGTTCCTAGTTGGGATGCTTGGGTTGATGTTTCGCTGCGATGAGGTTACGAGATGGTCTAAGACGGAAGAGAACAGTAGCAGACGACCACAGATTAATATAGTCACCAGGTTAAGAGTTCCGAGGAATCAATTCCGCAGATTAATTACAAATCACAAATCTTTGTAAGATATGCAGGCCTGCGTATGTGACATCCTGTAACTCTAATCTAACACGTAAAAGATCCATCTTCTAGACTAACCATACATCGTCCTCATCCACCCTCAGAGTTCTTGCGACCGAATTATGGACCATGCACACAGTGAGACAGGTGCCACAACTCCCGATATGATTCGTCAAAAGCGCTGATCCAGGGCATCTGCCTAATCCGCGTTTTTGCATCCGTCCAATCTTTAATCCCCAGAGATTGAGCAGTGTCTGCTGTGAACTGCGCCATCGTTGTCCTCTGGGGGGACCCAGGGAAAGAAGCAATGCCCCCAATGGCGACGAGCCATAGAAACACAATCAAAACATCATCAGAAGATTCCGAAGCAAAATCTCCAGTCCGGTAGTGCTGCGAACTGAGCAAATGACACAGATCTAATAGGTACATCATAGGAGACCCAGGGTACGAGCGCGATCGCTGCTTGACCAGTATGACCCAAAGTATTGTTCCCAGCCGGAGCATCTCTACCATCCGATCTATTTGGGAAGATCTTTTGATGTCATCAATACAGCAGCTAAGCAGGCGATGTACGATAGGGTTGAGCCGGAGTCCGAGGAACATTTCGTCCTTCCACGTAGCATCCCCTCTCTCGGCGAATCGCAACTCAATATCTTCGGCCACCAGGCTTAACTCGTCTATGCAGGAAGATATGGAATTGAATCCTAATACGTCATGATACTTATGAGTCTTTATAAGTCTGGATACCGACGTTGGTGGGGCGGTTCTTAGCCCTGCTTGTATATCTACAGGCATAGAGCTCCAGGGCAAAGGATAATTTGGGGGCGTGTTGAAAAGAAGCGAGACTGTAACATCGACCCTAACACGGAAAGATTAGCTTCAAGCAAGGCCGTTGGAGAACATGCTTTACTTACCAGAAAACCATCAGTCCGAGGTCACGATTGGGTTGTAGACCTTCGATGCCGCCTCTAGCGGCGATGAGTGATCTCAAGCCGCTTATGTGAATGTGTGCTTGTTCATAATCTAGATCTACGAGCTTTGGAGAACTTTAGAAACATTCAGACAGAGACTCGAGGGCACTCCTTAGAAACCCACATTAAAGCATATGACACCCAAGACAGCGAGGATAATATTGTCCCCTGCAGCAATGTCGGTTTTAGGGTTCGCTATAGTCCCTTCAATGCACGAGATAGTGCCCACCAAACGCTGAATTGCCATTGATTGGGTCTTGGTAGATGACTGATGTTTGACTGCGTGGAGCAAAGTCGGGCTAGCGTAGAAGGGCTTGAAGTAACGGAGGAACCCAGAGGAAGAGAAAGCGAGAGGGAAATAGAAACTTCCCACAGGGAAGCATTCGCCTCCTGAGCTAGGTCCTTCCTTAGACTTGGTGCTTAGAAGAGCGAGGCCATACGCTGCGAATACATCCATTGGCCATTGCTGGTCGATGACGGCGAGCGGATCTTGGTCCCAGAAGGGACGCATGAGAGATCCAAGATCATCCAGACAAGGATTTTTCTTCTTAATGCGGCGAGACTCGCCGATTTCGCGCATGACATGACGACGCATGCTTTTTTTGGTCTGCTCATCACGGCGGTGGACATGTGTCGGCCCCGTTGAGTGCACGAACATAAGCCGGGGTTTGTTTTCGGCATTCATGGCACCTGTAGACGACCTTCTATTCAGCGATTAAGAACGTAGAGACATAGGAGATTACCGGATGGCATATTGAAAAGTGAAAGACCGAGTCAAGCAATGGACGGGCGAGATTCCGTGTGTTGCTATAATAATCAACACAGCCATTACATGAATTCATGAACCATGACAAAGCGAGGGTGGAGAGAGTGGAGGCTAGCGGAGAAGCTCTTGTGCCTAACCCAATACGGTATCTGGTCCCTGCATGCTGCAGTGCGGTCTGAATTGCGGAGTATTATCTTCTGACCCCAGTTAATGTAGGGGTACTCCGTACAGATTACTTGATTGCTCGAATATTGACCGGTATGCTTTTACAGGAAGTATCCCCATGAAAGAAATATTTATCTTCGGAGAACGGAGTATGTGTCTGGTATCGTCCACAGAGGCTGATTGAAGGCAATCTCCAAAATCGAAGCCTACAAGTATAAACACAAGGACACTCAAATGTTACGAATTCTCAGCCTCCGCCTTCTCGAGACACATCAACATTCTCTGGCTCTAGTAGATTCCATCCTTTTTAGCCCGTTATGATTATATATATTGTTATGTCTTTTCAGCTCCAGAACCGTGAAACTGGGCGCTCTCTAATTAGTACATATGAAATTAGTACATAGCAGTCTATTTGTGTTAAGAATAGGGGCAGTCAGATGGAGCATAGATGTGTGGAATGCATTATGCAGGCAACAATATCCCCCCTCTTCCTCCAGAAACTGACCTTACAAAATAAGACTCTACTGCATTTTCTTTTCGTACCCCCTCAGCTATCTTGGTGAGTCTTGGGAACTTCCCATAGCCACGAATCTGTGAAATCAAAAGATTCGGAGTGTACAAACTCCATATCCATCATTTGTGCAAAAGCGAACATCTGATTGTCTGAAAGCCAGTATGATCGCGGAGTATCAGATCCGTATTCGGCACTGCGTCGACTTGGAGAGGGGCAGCTTGCTGAGGCGTTTTCGCTCAAGGAAACTTCTGATTCCCCAAGCACTGAGGATGAATTTTGTTTCCGCCACGTATTAATAAGACTATGTAATTGATCGAGCTCTGAGCTGCGATACTGAGCGGGGATACATCCTCCATTAATAAGCTGGTGGATGACCAGAGTAGATTCTCTGTGGACGTCCGATTTGCTCTCGATGTTTCTACTAACAAATTCAATCATAGAGAGTGTAAAAGAGGCAGAGAATATCCTGTCGAGATCAAACGGGAGAAAAGTCTCTGCAGCGATTGTCAGTGAAGTATTTCTATGAGCAATTGGGAGCAATACCCAGAAGCTCCTGTCTTCGCAAAGTGCCAAGTGTCCGAATCATGATGTTACATGATTCTGCGCAGGTTTGTAAAAGCGCTTTAGTGGTTTCTGAGTAAGCTCGTTGGTTGCTCGTTTGCTCTTGGTTTTCCTGTAGCCGCGATTCGAAGAGGTGCATTAAAAGGGGATACATTGCGTATAGAATGGACTTGTCAGGATGTGAGAATAATCCAACTGAGAAGGCTCTGGGTTCTTACCTGGTGATATTGTAGGTACAGATGTGCTGCTACGCGAGAGATACCAGCGCCAGATCCATCCGGTGACAATGGGATGCACTCGTTGAGATCACTAGCTAGGGCGGCAATATCCCTCAAAACCTCATGCACCCTTGGAAGAAAGCTGTTTTGAATCCTCCCGTCAATACCATAAACCTCTGGGTATCGGAAAGTCAGCCATGATCTATATCTGGTAGCGAATAATCAACTGAGGATGACTGACTGTCTACAACCTCGGACGCTATATTTGCAAGACGAACGTTTGTATAAAGAGCTCGCTCTCTTGTTGAATTATTTCGTTCGGGTATCCGTGCAGTGATATCCTTGTCAGGAATAGAAGTAGGCACACCTAAAGACACGGAGAACGTTCGATCCAGTATATACACTGTCCACCAAATTTTGCGACAACGGCTGACTAGAGGAGGGCTCCAGTAATCGGTAGGGCATTCTCTGTGAAGGCCAAAAGCCAATGCCATGCGAACTGCTTGACCAACCTAATCTCGTAAATATGAGCTTCCTGTGGCTTATAAATAGTGATTTACCTACGTATATGTAAGCTGCGTTGCGCATATCTGCTGCTTGCAAGTACAGAGCAATTGTACATAGTAACTCGATAGCTGTGATAGAGTCATCAAACAACGACGAAGGATTAGGAAGCAACTTAATAGCTCTCTGGAAGAAATTCTTCCCAGGAAACTCGCACGATGCTGTAGCACCAGTTGGAGCAACCGTCTTTGCCAGCGCTAAGACTACTAGATACTGGATGAACCAGATCTTGTTGGCAGATGCATACACGGTGGCGTTCGCGTAGAATGAGACAAGGTGAGCCATGAATTCCTCTTCATCGAAAAGATAGAACAGCTGACCGATGTGGAATTTGAGTCCGTTGATGAGATATGTTGCGTGACCTATAGTTGGTAGGTCTTTCAAGTCGGAGGCTTCACCCAACTCTTGAGTTCTAAAGGTGAGATCCCAAGGTCTCTTCATTGATGGCAATTGGTGGAATGCTAGGGTCCCCGAGATAGTTCCGCATCAGGAACAAAGTTTTACGGCTAAATGACCACGTAGAAGAAGTCCCAAGACATCCTGGCTAATGAGCTTTGGGTGAGGTTCGGGATTTCGAATTGATGGGTACATACTGGGACGTCCTTTGTCGTCAATTACGTAGGATGATATGCCGTTGTTCAACGGATTTGATACGACAGCGGAATGATCTCATGGCTGTTTAGTGCATGTAGTATGACAGCTTCAAAACGAAGAAGGCTGTGCATACCTGTAGTGATGTTTGTTGATTCATGCTTTGATGATGCATTACCGGATGGTTCCCGTGCCGCTGCCGCGTTTTGAAGCTGCTGGAGATATCTGCCAGCTGTCAGAAGCTGACTTTGATGATAGGCTGTTCTTTCGGGTGTTGAATTATTATAAACCTTTGCGAGACTATAACCTTTTTGCCCTCCTCGTCGAAATGGCAGTGATAATTTCTTGTCGAGCAATTGCTGCATGGTTGGGTTCCAGAACATCGGATTTTCCGTCTCCTGCATCTTTGACACCTGAACCCAGTTAGCTGCTGAATATACAAGCTCGGTCTATTACTTGCGCATTATTTGCTCGCTTATTGCGCCTTGTACTACTTCTGTTCATTTTGACTGTAGAAACTTCAGGGGCTCCGCGTTTAAAACAAAAAAGGTGAAAAAATATGGCAAGATATAGCTAAATCTACTAGGCACATGGCTACATTTATATATGCGGGGCCATCCCCGTTTCTCCGCAATCGGCCTCCGTGGCTCATCGCCGCACGGACTAGCGAGGAGGGAGTGAACTCTTTAGTCTTATCTGTAAAATACCTGTAAAAGAAAATGAGTTCCACATCTTCAGGCCCAGACCTTACTAACATTAAGCCATGAACTGTTCTCATGAACTTAAAAACTGCCTTTCTACCTCATCCGCAAACTCTCCTATAGACTTGAATTGCCAATCATATGCTACTCGCCCCCGGTATTTCTCGATCTCCGCCTCTCTTCCCGAACTTCCATCTGTACCATCCCTCATAATCCAGACGCTTCGCATTCCGATATCCTTGCACGTTACATGATCGGCGTAAAGGCTTCTGGCTACATGGAGCAGCTCGCCTCCGCAGCTGGCATCGATGCCTAGCTCCGCTTCCACATGTTTGTGAAGATACTCAAAATTAGCAATGGAAGGTTTAAACGACCCAATTTCTTCAGCAGTGTAGACAGCATCAAACTGAACCTGTTTCAGTGGCCCCTTTAGCATTTCTTCCATGCATTTGTTGTCAATGTTGGACAAGATGATAAGCTTGTAGTACTTCTTCAACTTGAGCAGCCCAGTGACAGTGTCAGGGAATGCAGGATATGATCCAGCGGCAAGACCAAACGCACGGACAGTCTCATCAGAAACAGTTATGCCATGCTCCTCAGCTACTTTGCGCAATGCAATCTCCATTACAAGGCTTTTAGTAGGTGGATTGGGGCTTTGTTCTATCTCGCGGGAATAATCCCACAGCCTGTGAACGGCGAGATCAGGATCCAATCGCCAAGGATGTTCGGATGGAAGTGATGAGATGATAAAGCTAAGGTCTGTTTTTATAGAAGAAACCCAATCGACAAGAGTTCCGTAGCAATCAAAAGATAGGGCTTTGAAAGACTTGAGAGAACGAGGTGTAGCCATGTTGATAGAAATTTCTTGCGCGGTAAAAAGCGTAATGATGGGAGTCTCTGGGGACTTTGATAAACATAGGCGCCAGGGACACTTCTGGTTTAAATAGTCCTCAATAGAAGCTAAATTGCAGTATTAGTAGTAGTAGGATTGGTGGTGCTGCGGAATCCTATCCCGGTGGAAGCCATTACAGTGTAGCCCAATGCCACGATCTCGTCATCACATCTATCTCATGAGTACTCTCGATGCTATGTTCAACCTTTGCGGAATGTTGCGTGAAACGTGTATGTACATGTAGCTATGAAATGGTGGAACCACGGGATCTCAAGCCGCTCATGGTATGACAGAAAGTGCTATATCCATCTTATTATTTCCATTATGTCCAATTAGGCCAACTCCTATTTAGCCCAGAGCGCAATGCGAGCATGCAGGTGCGGGATGCGATCCCGCTGGACCCACCGCCATAATTGCCACTCCTTTTATATTTGAGTAGCTTACTTGGGTTCATGACGTTAAAGAATGGGATAATCATATCATACTCCTCTGAAATAGCACGCGAAGCGTCCATAACGTAGTTGAAAGCCGTAAGAATAGCCGCGGTAGGCCGGGGGCGTCCGCAATATGTCATTCTAATCCAATTACGATATTCGCTAAACAGGAGAAACTAATGCTCCTTCTCGGCTCTAACGTAAGTAATTTCAAGGAGCGAATCTGGCAGCATGAGAAGATCGGCGCCGCACTCCTTATCATACCTGATCACTGGCTCCTGCCACAGTGTTCTTAAATCTGTTCTTCAGCAGAAGCCTTGTGTCCATAGGGAGTCGACATGATGATTGGTTGGCGCTGTTGACATAAAGTATCTAAAGACTCTGAAGAATGAGCCTAGGATGAGACTCACCGCAGACGAAAATCAGCAGTATGGGTTTACAATGATACATGTGAATTACTCCTCTCGTCATTGGGCGAGAGTCTACGAACCGGTGCTTAAGAGGATTCATATCTCGCTTCAAGAATTAAAGCAGTGTATCAGTAAATGACATTAAAATAGCAGCCTGAACTGGGCGGCACAGGTCCTCTTTCCCTGCGCTGAGTGAGTATTTGATGCATTTCCTCGAATGTTGTATCCAGATACGGTATATTGGTCAGCGGGCCGGGAGCTGCCAGTTCCGCCGTTGCATATTCTGTGCAGCGATTGAGCTCCATGGGTTGTTTTACCGCGGGTATCCGTCTCAAAACGCAGTTGATCGGCCGCCGTGTTCTTCTCAAGGCTTTCCACTACGTGAGGCTATGCCATGACCTGCGTGCATCTATCAAAGTGCACGCCTTATGATGCTGTTAATAGCACAGCCTAGTAATCGTTGAGTTAAATATGCAGCAACGACAGGATACATTCAAAAGAGCCGTGCTACTAACTAGTGCTTCATAGCGAAGATATGCTAGAACATCCCAAATAAGTCCAATGTTGTCCTCCAACGTACGAAAATAGGAAGAAATTATGGAGCGAGCGAAGAATCCCATTGCCACAGCGTGGTTGCAATCGCAGACCACCCGCAGGTTAGTGGCGACCAACTGCCGGGCGCATGAAGCTGGGTTCCGGTTACGTAGCGACACTAGAGTAAGCAGCGATGGTGTACAGGCATGCCCCTCTTCTAGAAGGCCAAGAACAGCTCATTGCTGGTTCTGCGACGGACATTGGTCGTCGCGCCTTGTCTATAAGTCTGCATGTCTCAAGGCGAGACCGAGAGAACAACCGTTAGCGTGTTCGACTACGGTTCTGCCTGGATGTTGCCCCTTAAAAAAACATTAGTTACAGTGATATAGGTTAGCGTTGACGACAATCTAGTCGTATTAGAAGCCGGCGAGTGGCCCATTTTGGCAACTCCTGATGAACTCGTGGTGATTTCGAGTCTCGAATGGCGTAGCGTCCCTGGCCTGGGCAACTCTATGGAAACCACAGCGTTTCAACAAAAGCATGAGGCAAACCCGGCGATGGGCGAGACATAAGTCAGACTGTAACGTGCGAACACGAACAAATGAAGACCTCCGAAATGTCTTCACGGGTTTGCTATAGACGAGGTTATGAATAACAGCTGAAGCGCGCCTCCTACCGGCATCGAGGTCTCAATTACATGTATGATTCATCAGCGCATTCATGTGTGCGCACAACGCACCCCTGACGTTAGCCCTTCCACGCGAGGCTAGCCAAACAGGCGGTAGTCCAGCGCCGTTCTCGCCGCCATACAGCCCCACGAGTCGACTCGGGGAGTTTGTAACCATAAAAAGAGAGATGCTCTTGCATTTTGACTGCTCTAGGAATTACGGCTAAAAGGCTCATACTATCACGAGGGAACATTTGAAACTCGGAGCAAGCTCGCTACGGCAGTCTGGTCATGAGCGACATTACATGCAATTAAGTGTCGTGTCTCTATCCGACAGACGCCGCTTAGGTGCAGAAAAATTACTTGTCGTGATGCAGCCTAGCGCTTGAACGATGGAGTGAGACTATATCTAAAGGAGGCAAACATGGGGGCCAAGCGGAACGGTAATTGCCCGCCGCGATGAACCACGGCTCGCCTCCACGAATTACTCAGAGAGCCGATCTATCATCTTGCTCTAGTTTTTGCTTCGTGAGTCTTCGTACTCGCACGAAATCCTTATATGCAAATCCGTATTCGGCGGTGCGCCGTCAACATCGGCCCTATCTCTACGCGATTGCTAGCTGCAGCCCAATGCTAAAAATCAAGGACAACGTAGCAGTGCTTCGCCATCTTGACATCCAATCGCCACTACTCACAAAGCCATCTGCCCTCCAACCCTCTGGTTCCCCGGCAGGGGTGTCCCCGTAAGATCGCCCGCTCAATAGCCGTCCAAACCGCCGATCTTCTGGCCATTCCCAGTGGAGCTGCATTTTAGTCCATGTGGAATGACCAAGATCGACCAGCCTACCACGCTGCTTACCTGCCCATATGGCCTAAGACAACGTGCGCCCAGGGGGGGCTAATGGCTTCTTCGGCCGGTCGTTGGCTCGTTCTTCAACGAACTCCAAGCAGGCTTTGCAGGGGGTACCCCCCATGATGGTGCTCGTGGACGCGCTCCCTTTCCTGCAATGGGATGTTATAGAATGCTAGGTCGTGTCTCTTATACCAAATAGCCTTTCCCAGTGCCTTGCCGGCCTTTCTTTCCGAATTGTCCATTTCTAGCGTTGGGTTTGGTTTCATTCAGTCATTCTTACAAAAGTATCTGCGTGTCCGCTTGTGACGCGGCGGAGGAGTGGGTTTCCCCAGACGAGCATCACTGCATGTGGTTTCCCCAGAGAACTTTCCCTCTCCATATCATTCTTCTCCTTTCACCAGGCCGTGATCTAGTGTCACAAGTGGTCCTCCTCATTTTCACTTAAGATGCTGGAATAGATCTCCGGGGTCATCAACCTTCTTCATCACATGCACATACTTGATTGAAGCCGCCTAATCCCATAACGATTCCAATCCAGGGACTTGACCCTTGCTCTCATTTTTAGCACAATCTTCTCTGCAGGGGTAAACATTATATCTCCTGTTTTGCATTTACCAAGCTTCATATTTTAACATGTCAGCAGTGGATGTGGATAACATCATTATCTTCTTGTACGGACGATCGCCGCATCGACGAGCTCTAGCCGAAACCATGAGAGGAGCCCGCTACTTTGCGCAGTAAGATTTAATATCGGGTACTATTCGAATGAGCAACATATCTCCTCTATACCGTTGAATACTCATAGCCATCATGGGTAAGCTCGATGAAGGACTCGAGAATGGCTCGACGAATGACCCTCTCGATCTTGAGTCGACCAGCCTGCCGATACACATGGCACTCGCCGCCTTCACCGGCATCGCATGGCTTAATGTCATTGAGCTCAATGTAGCAGTCTACATGACCTTCAAACGGAAGCGTGGGCTCTATTTTTGGTCTTTACTGGCGTCCATCTGGGGCATCGCTCTGCACTCCATAGCCTTTGTGCTCAAGCTGTATGGTGTCGTGCGTGTATATCAAGTTACAGTGACCATGATCACTATCGGTTGGTACGCCATGGTCACCGGGCAGTCCCTTGTTCTCTACTCGCGCCTTCATCTCATCGTTCAGGAGCGGCGTGTCATACGCGCTGTTCTTATCATGATACTCGTCAACGCGGTCACCATGCATTTCCCTACCACTGTTCTCACCTACGGCTCCCACTCCTCCCAATGGCGCAAATTCCACCAAGGCTTTCGAGTGATGGAAAAACTGCAGATGACAGTGTTTTGTGTGCAGGAGCTGATCATATCCGGAATCTATATTTGGGCGACGTTTCGCTTCCTGCGGCCAGCGTACCGTCGCCACATCCGGTCTGTCATGTTGCAGTTGTTGTGGATCAATGTCGCCATCATTGTAATGGACCTCGCTATGCTGACCATGGAGTATATGGGCAAGTATTATCTCGAGGCCGTCATGAAGGGTGCCATCTACAGCGTCAAGCTCAAGCTTGAATTTGCTGTCCTCAATCAGCTCATGCAGATCGCCAGCTCCTCGCGCAGCCATGCCCTTCGGCCTGGCGACAGTCGAAAGTCGACGTCGCCGAGTCCGGTGGGCAGGAATCAAGATAACGTTAATGATTTTAATAACCTTCGAAGACGAAACAGAACGAGGTCCAATTCTACAAACCAGCGAAGCGGCGTCCGCGCCTTCTTCCAGCGTATCTTACCCGGGCCGGTACCGAACCCTGTTGACGATAATAATTACTTCATTTCACCATCTGTGCTACAGGGCGCGCACTCTGCCCGACATCATCAACAACAGCGCAACGTGACGGGTCAGTACAATGGCTCTACTGACGGTTCCCTTGCGCCGGAACCTCCAGAAAGGGGCATCGCCCTAACGACCGAGATCCGACAGGAGGTTAGCTCGTGCGCAGACATCAAGGAGCCATCGAGAGACGACTTAGACAAATCCACTTTCTTCCATAGCGAGGGTCACACGCGAAACTCGTCTCTCGATATCGTCCAGCGAGAGAGAGGAATTAGCGTAGAGTCTGACGAGACGGCCCAGAACTCCGAAGTCGAGCTCGTTGACTTGCCCTCTCCAAGCTCAGAACGAGTCGCTCGACCGGTGCATTACAGCGAGCATCTTGCAGCCCCAGAGCCAGCGGCGCACCGCTGGTCTGCCAGATCTTACTCAAATCGCCTTGGCTCTCCATCGCATATTTTGTCGTCGAATAGGCCCTCCTTAGCCAACCTACGGAACGACCGTCGACCAAGCAGCGAAGAGAATTTGCGCGCGTAATGAATAATAAATGCATGGCGTTTTGGTGGGACAATAAAGCGCTCCTGGCGGGCTCAAGAGGCGTATACCTCTTCTTCTTTTTTATTATACATTTATAGCACTGGCTTTTTTCAATCATAATACTGTATATTACTTCCGCCGCTTGACTAATGACTCGCGCTTCCCTTCCGTACCCTGCTGGCTCGCTTAGAACTGTTACTAAGACTACTGTATTCTTAGTTCCATCATGAATGCGACCTGAGCAGCAGTATGAATCATCTACGCTATTTCAAGGCCAAGGGAATCTTTTGTAGAGAAGACAGGAGCAGGCCTTGAATCCCTATCAGGATAATTGTGAAAGATTTATGGTGGAGAAGGCGTCAATCAAAAACAGAATCAAAAACGCTTTAGAGACCTTGTATTCCCAAGCTAACCTGTATTTTTATCTCCTATTCATACCGCATCCTCAATGATATAGAGTAAGTCTAACCCACGCTACTAGAGACTTGAATGAATTATCACAGGCAAGATAATATTAAGTGTTCATACAGGATGTGTATATAAGCACATATAGTTAAATATAGAGTGTTTCTCTGTTACAAATAAGATCGTGGAGGATTACTTGCAAGCCTTGACACGTAATCGGGACTAAGGATCCAGAGCCATTAGGGGCTGAAAAAAACTCGTCCCTTGCTATTTAGGTACTCTTTAGTAAGTTTGCATGGGAACCCGTGGGAACCCAGCTACTTCTTTTGTTCCATAGGCTCATCAAACACCACTTCGGGGTATGCTGCGTTAGGTCCCTCTAGTAAGCCTAGACCTTTTCCATGGAGCACATATTCGAAAAAGTCTCTCGCATAGGCACTGAGAATCTCGATCTGAGTTAACCCTTCAATTGACCCTAGTGTCGGCGTGCTCACGCCTGCTAAGTCGGCGAGCAATCGAGTATCCATCATGCCATAGTGTAGTGAGCCTTTCAGCCTCAGCATCTGTCGATAACCGCGAATCAGCGGCCATGTAGCTATCCATTTTGGAGATGTCTTTCCGTCGTCGTCCTCGATAAAAACAACCGGTCGGTCGAATCCATCTGTTTGAACGCGACCATAAAGAAAACCGTCAAGGTTAATAGCGCCGTGGAAGCGCTCATCCTCGAGATTTGCCGAGACAGCGGTGTCGCCGCCAAAGGACTGGCCCCAGATGCCGACGCGCTCAAAGCTTTCAGCATGGACATGAGGCGAGAATACAAGGGTTCTGAGGGTGCAGTTGGATGATAGCTGGTCCAGGGTGAAGGAAGCGTCGGCCGTACGGACCAGCAAGTTTCGTTCGATAGCGCTCTCGGTCGCAGACGTGTCATTGGAGTAAAGAATAGTAGACCCGTCTGGGAATTCGACGATGTGCGAGTCACCGGGATGGTCCATAAGAACGACAATGTAGCCGTAGCTAGCAAAGTGCTGCATCATAAAATGATACCAGAAGCGCGGGCCACCGTGGCCCGGAGAAAAGAAGATAAGAGGGAAAGATGTCGTATTTTGAACAGTCTGTTGATCAAAGTCCTGGTCGGCTTTACCATGAGTAACGTCAACCGAGCAGATCTTCTGTTTGAACTGTGTGATATCAATGGTGATGTTAGATGGCGGAGGAAGCGAGGAGTAGAACTCTCTCTCGTAGTCAGCCACAGCCTCGGGCATGTAGATGGACTCGCAATTTTCAGAACCCTTGGGAACTGGCGAAAAGACGGAAATCATGATCCGACGATGATCGGCATCAGGGGCATATATTTCCTCACGCGAGAAGTCGTTGAGTTCTGTGGTGCGGATTGTAACGTCGTATGGTCCTAGCGACGGTGGTAGGAGGATGCTTTGGGCCAGCGATGCAGAAGCAAGGGCGAAAGCCCTAACAAAAGCTCCTCTGTGCATCATCTTGGATAAGCGGTTCGGAATAAGGGTAAATGGCTGTAATGTATGACTATACGACTTTCTGTCTAATAAGGCACACGAGATTAGAAACCGATAACAGTGGGATAACCTGGCTATATATATAATAGAGCTAGCTCCACAAGGAGGGATATTTGGACAGTGCTATTGATGGATTGAGAGTATCCCCCGGTGCATTGAGCCATAACTATACGGGTCTATGGTCTCTTGTCCATCGTAACGGAATAAAACCAAGAGGTTCAGCCGCGATCAATTAGCTGTACTGACAAAGACCGGCAGTGCTCGTAGAAACCCCACAAGAGCCGAAGATAATAAGGCTTAACCTCGCGGGCAAATAGGCGGTGCTCGTAAATGCCCCAGTATAAGCCGATCTTCCATCCGCGTCGTAGACTTAAAGTAGAAACAGGGGTATTAGACAAGGGGTAACTGTGGAGTAGCTCTAAATGTCATACGTAGCAGTAGGCAGTGCTCGTAAATGCCCCACGGCCTTGACTTCAAAGACTTCAATTTATGCATGACGGATCCGCAAAATGTTTGAAGCCTTCCCACATTGGATTGGAGATTGCGTGTTGCGGGAATGCAATGCATCCGAATCGGGCTTACTCACAATTTACCCCAGCTATACGTATACATTCCCGATTTTCTTGTTCTCAAGAGCCTTCTAACTTAGAACCTATCATCACGCGAAAGGGCTTCTACGCAAAGATACGATGCGCAGGCGGCACGAAAAAACCCGCACAGGGTGTAACACATGTAAGTAAGTATGATTTTTCTTCCTTCTACCATAGGGCCAGAGCTTCCGAGGCTTACCCAAACCGCCAGGCAACGCAGGATAAAATGCGATGAGGCACGCCCCAGCTGCCAAAGATGCGTCGATTCACGACGGGAATGTCGCGGCTATCAACTAGCACCTGTGGGCAACTATTCTTGGCAACACCTTCTTCAGCGTCGACAACCGTGCTTATCCATAGATGCATGCGAAAGACGTGCCTTATCGTACTACCAACAAGTCGTTGCACCATCCCTAGACCGAACGCTGCACGATACCTTCTGGATTGTCCACGTGCCTCGGGTATTACAACAAGAACCCGCCGCACGACACGCCGTTCTGGCTATCAGCGCCTTGCACGAGCAGTTCGTTATGACGTTGCCAAACCTAGCCTCCAGTCGCCTGAATAACCTCACCAACCTTACAGCCCGCTTGGGATCAGACACGACCATCTCATCGAAAACCGCGTACGCTTTGGAACACTACAATCGCGCTATAAAATTAGTCCTTGACGACTGTATATTCGACAAAGACGTTCTATTAACAATATCTCTCCTGTTTACATGTATCGAATTACTTCAGGGCGGTGTCGAAGCGGCCGCCAAGCACTGCCAACACGGGGTCCGTATACACCACAAACAGCCGCTATGTCCTGAGTTATCGGCTGCCTTCTACCAACTGGGCTTCTTTTCGAACACTTTTGACCGCTCCACCGCGCAGTTCTTTTCGAAATCTAATGGTCTACATGAAAGCCCTTCCCTGGCTGTACTCGATGGACTACACACAATAAGGCAGGCGTTTCAAACGTTGGACGTAGTCATGGCCCGTGGGGCCGGAGTACTGCGACTAGCAACAGAGAGCAGGAAGAAGAAAAATATGGGATTTTCTATACAAGATTTAAAGACCGAGCAGTTCCATGTTCGTCGTGCCCTTGGGCTTTGGTGGGAAGCTTTTAACACGTTCAAAGGACGCGTAACTCCGACACCTCTGGCACACGATGCAGATGCCGCAGCGTTTCGCCTGCTCGAGGCGCGCTGGGTTCTATCTAATATCCTGATAAGATCATGTCTTGCTGATAATGAAACTGACTTCGATGCCTATCTATGTGAATTCCGGCGTCTCGTCGAGCTTGCACAGCAAGAAAAGAGCGCCCGAGATGCAAGCAAATTATCCCTGCCAAGTTTCTCGTTCGACATGGGTTATCTGCCTCTTTTGCACATTGTCGGCATGAAGTGTCGCTATTTACGAACTCGTTTTCGCGCTCTTGTACTAATGAAGGATCTGTCGTGCGATAGAGAGGTCGTGTGGGACGCGTGCTTTCTGTACGCATCTGCAAAATTTGCAACTGAGATTGAGCACGGCCTGTTACTCGACGAGAAGCATATGAGGAACGCAGTGAGCTCCTTTTCAGACGATAAACTTCCCGATTATTCACAGCGTCTGATGAGATTCACTGATACTGGCAGTGTGAGTTGGTCCGTGGACTCTGATGGCAAAAGTATTATTCGTCGACGCATCCGTTATTATGTATCTAGGCCAAACGGAATAACTGGCCCCTTGTGGGATTACACAATGATAAAACCTTAGGTAAAGTTCACTTATAATAAAACGATACATTTAGCCTCTCAATAGTATAAACAAAAAGTCTTGTACAAAAGGGGAGGGGGGGTTCAAACCCTAAATCGGTAACATCAAGGATTCTATTGTTTAAGTTTAACAATCATACCCAGCAAATACTTTATCCTAATTGTGCCTCAGCGCATTCTCACTTCCTCATGTTGATCTTTCTGCGTATGCACATCACTCTACACGTATCACAGCAACCTGATCACGTCATCTGTTATCTTCTATACTACCAGAGAGCAAGTGATATCGAGCGAAAATGAAGAGACAGAAGCGTCGTGTCACCGAAGCGCCGAGCAACTCGAAAGCGACCTCATACAATGCCACCACATCAACTATTGCAGGCGACCCTAATCTCGGTTACAAGATTCGGGTGATTTTGTACGATATGCAAAAAGTCAGCGAAGACCCAAACTCAGAACGGCGAATCAACTCCACTGTGGATGAGCACTACGTCAGTCTCCCCTATTTCAACGATAGCGAGGCACATGTAATCAAATCAGCAACCGTCGACGTAAATCCAACTCAGCACAACCAAATACTCAATGGCAAATGGAACAGTTTCGACGATAACTCGGAAGACTATAGTGTTCTGAAACTACATGGCCAGACATTTGAAACAGCCATTCACAGCTTGTTGAACACATTTTTCGATAAGCGGCGTGCGAGCGGGGACGCCAGGCCTTGTGGACCTCATCATCTTGCTCCCTTGTATGCGTCGCTGTTTGGTATTCAGATGGGGGAGATCGAAGATTCCAAGTTTCTAAGTCGTTTACGAAAATGCGGTCTGTCATAGTTTCTGCTATCTGAGTCTGTGCCAGCGATCAGTGTTAGGCGTATATATATTTCGATTCACTTTGCAAAATACAGACATGAGACTGATTGTGTCTTATTATTATTTGCTTCTCCTTCTACAAAGAGGTGTTGCGAGCTAATGAGTGCGAGCTTGATTCAAGTCCTTTCGTTGCTAAATATTGCTTAAAACCTATGTAGGGGTGTGCGATCATGTCATTTCAACTTCTCACACAACGCTCTACCGCTTCTAAGGTTTCGTGATTACCACGGAAGCCAGTTTTTAACCGATTTTACATACACCCAAAGGTAGACTGAAAGATAATTAGTAGCCGTGAACAAGATGAAAATAGCAAGGCACGGCCAGGCGTCTGAACCTTCCACGCCTAAGATCGATAAATACTGAGCTAGTAAGCATCAAACCTTCGAAAGCTGATTTAGTACATGGGACTTACATCTTCGCCAGAGCCGTATTGACAGTATTTGCATTTGGATGTAGCCCCGGGATTTGCCAAATATCCCGTCGCTCCCTCGAGCCAATCCTGAGCATAGCTTCCGCATGTGAAGTTCTCAGGAGGCTCAAAGAGAACGAACTCCGATTCGGAACATTGAACGGTGGTGCGCGGGAGGATGATAGCCACGATGCCCGAAACCCAGTAAGTGAAGGGTCCGATGTAGTATAACGTATAGCGCCATACTGCGGGCATGAGAGATGCAGGTTGAAGGACACCTGTAAAAGACACTCGTTAGATAGAGTTAAAGTTCCCTCGAACAGTGTAACAAACCATTGAAAAGTTCAGCAGCTGTGACAAAGAGTGGCATGATATTAGCTGCCATAGAAGCATCGGTACTATTCCAAGGTCAGCAGGGAACGTGGTGATTATGACATGCCTGCTCACCTTATAGCTGCGATCCACTGGCCCCAAGAAGTCATGAAGAGGTGGAACAGAATCATCATCAAGAAAGTATACCCTGCCGCCACTCCAAGGGGGAAGCCAACCAGAAAATACACCAAGAAATAAAACACAAGCCCTCCAGCCAGCGCAAACGGAATCTCAGCAACAATCTGTGCTGTAGCAAAGGCTTGCCAACCGTAAATCCGGCTCGGGAATTCTCGACTCAACCAAATGTTTCGATTGTCATCAAACATCATGCTGGTTGCATTAATAATTTCGGGAACGATCATGAGAATCAGGAATGCCGAGAAAATGCGGTATTGCATAGAGGCAACCGTGTTGTCAAGCTGTAGAAATATGAGCCCGTTCAGGCCAGCGTGAACGAAGGAAGCATAGAGACGGGAGTAGACGTAGTTTGGGGTGCGCCAGTATTGGGTGAATGTTCGCTTTGTTAGCAAGGTGGTTTGTGTCAGGATGGATGTAGCAAATCCTTTCTCTGTTGTTGATGGGTTATGCGCTCCCTCTGACGATTCTCTCCTTCCCGCGAATCGCTCAATGGCAAGCTGAACTTCAGCAGCTTCCTTTGAAGCATCCCATACTTCTTCCCAGGAGCTCTCTTTCGTTTTCGGAGTCTCGTGGATAGGAATTTCAATCATCAGATCAGCAACGTTCTTGTCCTTGGGGGCTTGGACACCACGGGCTGAGAAGTAGTCAAGCACCTGAGAAACGGCGCCAAAGTAATAGACTTTCCCACCATGGCCGATGGCAAGAGCTCTGTCAAACTGGAATATCTCTGCGTTAATAATAGTGCTGAAGCGAGTGCTGGGAGAGACGTACCAAATCAAAGTGCTCTTGACTAGCTTGGTGTATTGTGCAAACAATAGCTTGACCTCCATCGGCTAGGCGTCGCAACAGTCTCAGAATACCCATTGAACCCTGGCTATCTAGACCCTGCATGGGCATCAGTACCATTCTATCTTCCAAAATATCAGGGATTGACTTACACTTGTGGGTTCATCCAGGAATAAGAGAAGGCTTGGTTTAGCGCAGAGCTCCACTCCGATAGTAGTACGCTTCTTCTGCTCCAGTGACAGCGACTTGATGACAATATTTTGCAACTCTTCCATACCGAGCACCTTGACAATCTTATCCACGTAGGTAAGTTTTTCAGCTCTACTGAGACTTGGATCTTGTCTAAGGAGAGCAGAAAACTCAAAAGCTTCTCGAACAGTGCTCGCTTCGACATGGATATCCATCTGCTGACAGTATCCGATATTTCGTCCAAAAGAAGCTCCAATGTGCTCGTTGTTGATGCGCATTTTTCCGGTGACGGTTCCAGTAGCTTGTTGTGTAAGAACGGTAAGCACTTACAACGATGTTAGTAAACGAGATCAAGTGAAAGGCTCTACAAAAATGTATCCAACTTACAAGTGCTCTTGCCTGCACCAGATGCTCCGACGAGAGCTGTCAGCTTCCCGGGCTCGCAATAGCCTGAGACATTACTGAGAAGCTTCTTGTCGGCGCCATGATGAGGAATACTGTAGTTCAGGTTTTTCCAAGTGAAGATCGACGAAGATTGTATGAGCTTCTCATTTGACGCGTCTTCGGACTCAGAGCTAGTTATGGGTTGATTTTGAATTTTGGCAGCGTTCTGATTCTCCTCATCCGGCTGTTGAGTCTTGGGAGTATTTCGTGCCTTTGCATGCTCAAGCACCGCTCCACCACTTTTCACCCAGTCGACATTCTCGACGACCCACATGTTGATCAGCGTGAATCCGATGCAGAAGGCCAGTAGAATGCCATAATTGCGACCGATATTCTCGTAGCGGAAGCCAAATTCCGATTGGAGGTAGTCATCGCCGTTGATGCTGAGCTGGCCCGGCTCGACTCCCGTGGCCGAGCACACCTGGAAGTTGGAGTTTGTATATGCTGGACCGTCGGGAACAACAGAGTCTGCGTCGCAGGGAAATGTTCGACCCGTAAACTCGGTAGCCATGATATTCTCGAACGTAAATGGGACAGGTGTGATATACTGTACGTATGCAGAGTGAGCCTCTGTTGGTCGTCTGAAAGTGGTTGGGGGGCAATCTTGAATCGTTAAGAAAAAAGAAATAACATACCGCTAGCCATCCAACCCAAGGCACCTCGCTAAGCATACGTTCCACGGACCTTACGTATCCTCCGCAAGCAGTGGCAATCACTAAATAAGCTCCACAAAACCGAAGAGCGTTCTCGAGCTGGGGCGACAAGGCTCCAAAGACACGATAGCCTGCTGTGAAGGCCGTAGCACAAAGGAATACGGACGAAAAGAATATGAAAAAGGCGCCGCCCTAGCACTATCAGCATTCTGATTCAAGGTTGAAGGTGAGAGGCAATATGAACTTACATCCATACGCATTCCGCTGAGGAAATATGAGATCAAGGAATACGTTGCAGACAGCATGGCCACCAGAGGAATATCAAGGAGCGACTTTCCAAGAACTACCGCGCTCGGGCGCAGCATAGCGTATCTCTTGTGCCTACTAACGACCGTTCTGTCATAGAAGGCGGCATCCAGCTCCGCCAACTGGAACCAAGCAACCAACACCGACGAGTAGAAGGAGAATCCTCCTCGCGAAAAGACTCCCGAGGTATCGTTCGGCATATCATAGAACATGGACGCCAGTAGAAAAGAAGATATTATGATACAAGTGTATTTGGACACTTGAGGCGTTTTGTGGCCCTTGAGCTGCCAAAACTCACGCACTGCGCACAGGTAGACTTGTCGAAGAAAAGATGTGTTATAGGATGACTTTGGTCGAACAAAACGAGATTTACTATTCTCTGTGTGTCGTTCCAGGGCGTTGGTAGCCGATGGATCATCCCCTTCTGGCGTACTCAGGACTGGCTTGTCTAGCTGGTCTGCCTCGTACGAGGCAATGTCCTCCAACACAGCCCTGAAGGCTTCACTATCCCGGAAGGCTCGCTCCAGGTTCTCAGCGCCCCGCGAAATACTTCCCCGTTCCTTAGCGGCCCCTTCAGGGATATTGGCCCGGTCACCCAAGGCAATGCTCGTGAGGAAGTCGCTCATGGTTTGTCTCGGAAGTCTCTGGTATCCAAGCGAGTTGAAATACGCTTCCGCCTCTTTGGCAGGGCCTTGATAGAGCATTCGTCCCTCGTCGATCAAGAGCACCTTGTCCATCATGTTGTAGATGTTGTCGGAAGCTTGATACAGCGACACAAGGGTTGCTCTCTGGCAAGCATCCGTCATTATACGTAGCGATTTAATAAAGTCGACTGCTGAAGACGCATCAAGGCCGCGAGTGGAACCATCCCAGGCGTTCACCGATGCATCGGATGCCAGGGACTCCAAGATAGATACTCGCTTCCGCTCACCACCCGATACACCCCTTATAAACTCGTTTCCGACAAGTGTATCCATGACATGTGTCATACCGAAAGCTTTACCGAACTCCTCTACGAATCGAGGAGCTAGGTGCAGCCAGCGTTTGGGGGTCTTATTTTTCAGGGCAAAATCGAGAGTTTGGCGGACGGTGAGCGTTGGCAGGTGTTGGTCGTCTTCGGGAATGTAAGTAACAAGCCCTCGGTGGCTTTTCGAAATTTCTTTCGGTGATAGGCCGGAGTAGTCGAGGGTTCCTTTGACGTGAAGGAATGACCGGTGATCGTTGCCGATAGTACGCAAGAATGTGCTACAGCCCGAGCCAGGGTTGCCTAAAACTCTAGTCTGTCATTAGCCATTTCCTTCTGTTACATTTCAACAAGACGGAGGAGTGTAGAGGCGAGGTATGCTTACAGCATCATCTGACCATTCCTCACCAGGCCAGAGAAATCTTGTATCAACGCCCGTCCATGCTCCGGCTTGACAGGCGAGATGAGCTTCTTCAGAGTGAGCTCATATATGTCTTGCAGTTTCAACGTTCTCCAAATAGCATCCTTAACTGTTTTAACCTTTGTGGCCTCCCCAGACCTCCCGTAAGTCGTCAACGATTTAAAGCATACGCTCAAAGGCGGAGACCTGCGGCTGTCAGGCTCATTCTTGAGATACTGCTCTAAACTTTCGTGGTTGGTGTTCTGGTTAGCCTCTGTGACAGCTCTATGGAGGTCGGCAATCATGTCCTCTGTCGCCTCATCGATATTGACATGGCAACTCTCCTCAGGGGAATGTTCGTCTTGATAGGGAGATGGCTCCGCATGGCTCGCGGAGTGGCTACGAACGCAAGCCTGTGAGGGAAGGGTCGCCGGCATGATACCCACGAAGAGCAAGATAGGCTCTCTGAATCATCTATACAATGATAAGACTGGAGGTCTCTAAGTTCTCTCTCAGGAATTGCTCTTTGATTCCCCTCCCTTATAAGTCGTTCCCTCAGAGCCTCCGCCGATGTCAGTTGTTACCCAAATGAGGCAAGTGGGCCTCAGCAGCATTTGCGGGATCCACATTATGGAGCTACGGTAAAACTTGAATCTCTCGGAACGGGGCCCGTAGTGCGTCGGTGAAAAGGCTACCTAACGGAAGCGCTGAGTAATGGTTTCTGACTGGACTCTTGCGATGACGGTGCTATGGTTCTTGTCTTCAATGTGTGAACACATCATCTCATCAGTTATACAACTCAAAAGATCATAAGCGATTCAAAACTAAGTTGTGATCTATGCCTGTAAAAGTTTCTCCCAAGGCATCCGAAAAGTGCTGGACGTGTCGCCGTCGCCGTCTTAAATGTGACGCCACCGAACCGGCCTGCCGGAAATGTGCGGACAACGGTCTCGAATGTCCGGGATATGGGAAGCCACTGAGATGGGTCGGCGGTGTTGCTAGCAGGGGCTTACTCAAGGATAGCTCCTTTCCTGTCTCTGGGTCCGACGCGAAGCATAGAAGCCCTCCAAAAGGCACAGGTACCGGAGGTGGCCTTGTCGTCCGAGAATACACGCCTCGCCACAGCTGCTCGAGTACTGTTGCTTCATCTTCGGCCTCTCCCTCCCGGTGCGGTATCGTCTCGCCTGGGTCAGATCTAGGGTCACCCCAGATGCAGTTGGTCCAACCTATCTTCCAAGATATGGGTTACATCGAGAGATACCTCCTAGATTATTGTGAGTCTCCTTTCACAATTCAGCCTTTTCTACTATTTCAGTCTCCTATATGTTGTAAAGACCTGCTCATCTCTCAAAGTTAATCAACAAATCTGCTCCATCTTCATCTTCCGCGATGAAGCCAAAACACCATATCGGGAGCTCATCCCCTTAATATCCTCCTCCTACAGCCTATCCAACGCTATGATGGCCGTTTCCGCACTCCACATCGTCCACAGATCAACCGACTCCCCTATCATGCTCTCCAAGATGCAAAGTGACTGTGGTCAACTTGATGTCGCTAAAGCCGAGCAACGCGGGCTTAACATTCACCAAGCCCAATTAATAGAACTTTGCCTTTCTTTCAAACAAACTGCCCTGCAGACTCTTTCTCTTGCTTTGCGAGATCCCGCCTCATTCGGGGAGACGCAGACTATGGGAACTGCCCTTTTATTCGCGCTGCTTGAGACCTTCGAGACAGGTGCCGGGTCTTGGGCAGCCCACATAGAGGGTGCTCGACGACTACTAGGCATGGTCATTCCGGATGGTGTATGTTTAAGACTCATGGAGGAGTTGACGCTGTAAGTTCAAGAAGTATACCCTTGCAGAAGTTGAAGGCTAATACATGTGTCGAAGCTTCGAGCTTTTCGGCTCAACTTTATCCTTGTCTAAGCTCGGCTCTTCGTCAGTGGCAGTTCAAACGCTGTCGAATCTTGCGGCAGGTGGTGACTGCCTCTTGAACAACAGCTTTATGTGTCCTATCGAAATACTAGAGACAATCTCCATCGCCACAATCACATCACAGTCCATTCGACAAGTTTCCCACGATTCTTCGACAAAGGACTTGGCTATTATAGAGTTGAAAGAGCTTCTTACCAAAACCCATCAATTCGACACTATTTCATGGATACGCAATATTCAACATGGGAAAGAGACGATTGCGTTCCTGAAGAATGTCCCGGACGATACTATCGCTCACATGTGTATCATCTGGAAACTCGCGGCGGGAATCTACATCTCTCTCCTTCTCTACGTCTTGACTAGAAACCCCGAGTATTTCTGCCTGCCTATTGAAGAGATAATCACCGAAAGCATGGCTGTTCAAGACCGAGCCCTCATCAAATTCATGGTTTGGCCGGCTTTTGTTGCCGGGATAGCATGCACACTTCCCCTGCACCGACAATGGGCACTTTCGACGCTGGAAGAGATCTGGTACCTCACTTTTTGCGCAAATGCCAAAGGCGCGATTCTGGTTTTGAAACAGATGTGGGAGAAGAAGGATGCGCGGGAAGAGGGTGCTGATAAACCCGGCTCTGAGGTTTGGGATTGGTTGCATGATCTGTCAACCCTGGATAATGACAATTGGATCTTGTTCTAAACGATCATACTTCAAATATTTTGCCTCATGAATAGAAATGTTAAGATTATTGACCCACGCCATGCTCACTGATAGTACAAGCCAACTAGTCCATACGAGGAGCCATCCGTCCAAGCGTTGCATACACGAGAGCTCGACATCGATGTCTCTATCTAACTAACTGTGGAGGTATCCTTTGCGTTCACATTTCGCAAAAATGCGAACGGCTGAAGCTTGGCAGCAGGTGCAGTAGTCCGCAGCTTGGACTTGTTTCGCTAGCCGCCGAGGCGCACATCATAATGACTCCGTTTGAAAGACTTTGTCTATCAGAAATTGCTAGAACAGAATTTTTGACAAGAGATACACATGCAAAGGTACATTAAGGCATTGGTCAATGCAAACTGTATTCTCCATGTAAGGCCTCAGCGCTATACCTGTCGGCTCGTTGTTCCATCTTGTCTTATTCAAGAACAGAGGCAATCGTGCCAAGGATATTTCACCCAGGCTAAACCAAAGGAAGGCCCATATCACACGGCAATGCACTTCAATCGCCGACCTGTATTCACCCATGAGTTCAGCTGTGGCTTGGTGTAGCTATGCGCTCTACCGCTTTATTGGATATGCGTGCCGTGCCTTTGGTTCTTTAACTTAGCATGTGAGGCAGATTTCAAAGCTAGCTTAACTATCGATCAAAAAGCCACTGCAACCCTTCCAACTACGGTCCCTTCCCATGATCAATCCTTTCTTCGTCTCTAGACTATTAGCGGACCACATACCGCTGACTACGTTGCAAATTGCAACCGTCATTGTAACTCTTATGTCTGGCCTAGGAGAAGCCCTTTCCGCCCCCGGTTCCATCGCTGGGCTGGTCTCACTCGGCATTGAAGTCGCCAAAGCCTTATACTCTGTCGCAGATGGCATCGCCGCAGCCGGCGAAGAAGTGCGCAATGTTGCGCTTGAAGTGGACATGTACACGCAGACCATGGAAGCCATCCAGGACGTAATCGAGCGACAAGAGTCAGTCTCCCCGAAGATGCTAGCTTTGATCGACCGTCTTGTGAGCATTTGCTTGCCCATTTTCAATCTGTACAAAAACATGCAGAAACGCCTGGAACCGCTCATCGAAAGCTTCCGAGACAGCAGAAGAAAACTCGAGCAAGTCAACCTCCGCCTTGCATGGTATTTCAAAACCAAGAATAAAGTTCTTGAGTACAGAAATGCCCTCAAACGCCAGTTTTCTCTCTTGACGCCTATTCTGGTGGCTTTAGGGATTGATCAGCGTCGCAGCTCGACGCAAACCAATAACCAGTTCGTGAATCACAGTCTTCTATGATCTTCCCAATCGCGACACTAAGAATCTGAACATGAACAGCGTCCAAAACTACCAGGTCAACATAATCCTCCAGAGTAGCATCGAGAACGTCAGAATTTTGCACACCTCCTATAACAGTGACTCTCTACAATATTACCAAGCTGAGGAGGCCGGAGAAGCGCTTCCTCCACCCACAGGCCCTTCACGCTTCATTGAAGGAGGGTCGACGGAGTCATTCTCGCGCGACATGGCTTCTGGGGTCAATGCTCAACGAGCAGCAGATGTGTTTCCCCAACTTATCTCTCCTACTACAAATGTTTCCAGCCAGTCTGCTTTAGTCCGGTACCAGCCACCAGACAATGATGATATAGAGACGCTTTCTATCGCGGATTCCGAGCAAATTGGACGAGATATTGAATTTACGCTTGACCAATGTCTTGATGACATATCTTATAGTAATGTCCAAGAGATTGTTCTCGCAACGCATTCCGCAGAAAGGCAGTTCCTGCATCTGATGGCAAGGTTTCAGAATGACACTGGAACGGCAGGTAGACATACATCTGATTCGATACATGCGTCTGCATACCATGCTTCGACAAATGATAGGCACCCTAATCTGGACACCTCGTCTTCGCCCCAGTTCGCCGGGCTCTACCCCCAGGAGGAATGGGTTACAGTTATCTTCCCGAATCGATCCTCTTTCCGATTCCCGTTTGATGAAGTCCAGACCGAACAGGTTAGCATCCATCTTACAGATGCATAAATTTCTCTATTCAGGCTTACAGAACTATTTCCAGGGTATCTACGACGCTCTTGTCTGCGCCGGGTTCGAAACTGTCTACCGTAGTGGACACTCTAGAGAGTGGGTTCTTGAAGGCGACATCGAAGATCTTCTGTCTATCAACAAAGTTCACATTGTAGATTCAAAAGGCAATGTGATTTTATCACAGGTCTGGTCGAAATTTATAAAGCCGGGAATGACTGTGCAATTACGGAAAGGGTCTCCTGACAATCTAGCTCTAAGTACGAGCGTGAAAACTAATACAAGGGGATTTATACGCCAGATATTTAAGAAGCTTCGTTGATAGAGGTCTTTAATATGATTTAATGGTCTTTCTTGGATAAGTTTATACTTGGCCATTTGTGTCAACATACTATTCACTGACATAAGAGCGCATCTTTACTTCACAATCTGTGCGAAAGTTAGGCAAGACGATATCTCTGGCCACAGTAGAAAGCCAAAAGATCTTCATTGACGACAGATAACAACAGGAATCTAGAGGCGAGATTGTTCCTTCAGACTTTTGGTCTTGTCCCTATAATTCTTAACCATTTGACGCATGGCTAAGTCAAGCAACACATCCTCGCTGCCGCCAGGAATTCGGACGCCGGGTACCTCACGATAAATTTCTAAATAATGACCAAAGTCAGCGGTGATTCTTAATGTTAAAGGGCGAATTGTCAAGCCAGCACTTACTCTCGGCGATCTCTCCTTGTCCAGTACGAGTAAATCCGTTGCCACCAAAGAGCAGCACTGCACACCTTGCGCACTCGTCGATGACAATGCCAGCATTCGCCTTGCATAAAGCTGTCAGGCCACCCAGCTCTCGGTCAGCGTCCTTTTTAGATAGCTTCGATAGCTGATACGCAAACGACTCGACCCATGTCTGCTGAGCCTCGAGCATAGCGGCACACTTGGCTAAGCGATGGCGCACTACGGGCTGGTCCATAAGGGTCTGATTCGAGAATGTCAGTCTCCAGCTCATAGCCAAATAAAAAGAAGCGGAGATAAGAGAATCACATATGTGCTTACCTTCCCAAAAGCCTCGCGCTTCATACAATACTCGAACGCCGAGCTCAGAGCCACACGAGCCTGCCTCGTCGTCCCCACCGAGATAAACATCCTCTCATGATTGAAATTATTCATCACATACTTCATGCCCTCTCCTTCCTTACCAATAAGATTCTCCTTAGGCACATACACATCATCAAGCTCAATGTACGTCGTACCCGCAGAAATCTGACCAGCGACCTTGATGCGGCGACAGCTAACGCCCTTCTGACCCTTGAGCGGGACGACTAGCATGGAAATCCCGCGAGGTCCTGAGTCTTCGGCGCCCGTGCGGACGGCCATGGTGGCGTAGTCGGCGAAGACGCCGTTGGTGATCCATTTCTTTGCGCCATTGAGGACGTAGTATTTTCCACATTTGCTGACGTCGGCTTTAGTCACGATGTTGGCAACGTCGGAGCCGGCTCTTGAGCATTTATTAGCAATCGCAATTGAATGAGGTTAGGTATAATGTATACTCAGGCTCAGTGATTGCGATACATGTCCGCTTCTTCCCTAGGAGCAGATCGGGCAAATATTTCTCTTGCAACTGTTTGCTCGCGTAATGCAGCAATGGCGGCACGCCGAACGCCATACCCGTGGTGAGCGACCCAGCAGGGCCAGCCAAACCAGCTCGGCTCATCTACAGTTGTATCCTTGTTAGTCCATTACAAGCCATCAAGGGAGAAGAAAGTGTTTATCCCCACCTCATCAGCATAAATCATCCCATGCACCGATGTCCACTCCTCAACGGGAATATCCCCCGGCATCTTCGTCACACCAACGCGACGAAGCCACTCCACTGGCAACGGCGCCGGCAGCGACGGTAGCAGGAAGTTCCCTTTGGCAAAATCGCCGAAAACATGCGAGGGAACATCCTCCGCCGTCTCCCACTCTAGCGCATTGCGAGTGAGATTCTTGCCAATAAAGTCGCGACAGGCTCGCTGCAAGCGTCGATGAGAGTCGTCGTAGTATGGCGAGGGCGCGCCGGTAAGCCAGGGAGGCTCGGACAGTGGCGCAGGGACGGCAGGGACTTGTTCTGATGCGCTGCTAGACATGACTGCTAACTGCAATGCGAAGTTCTTCAGTACTGTGCAATGGTTAGAAACAAAGGGGAGGGTTTTGATGGTTTCAATTGCTGGTATAGCTTCTTGAAATGAAGTCATGGCAAAGCTCGGTCGATCCGCGCCGCTTATAAGCTAAAAGAAGCCCGTTCCCTGGCGCCCGGCGGAGAATGCGGGGAATCGTGGAGAGCGTCCCCTGTCATTGGGAAATGCCGAGGCTCGCTCTGCTATCTAAGTAAGTAGTATTGCACTCAGTAGATGTGTCCTCGTAGAACATACAAACCCTACTATTATGGTAGGCATCTAGTAGACAAATGTCGAACTTGTTTAATAGCAAATGCGAACGTCAGCTCAACCGAGCTTAGAGGCCCGTCAATCGATAGAACCGAGAGAAGCTTACATATTCACCACGCCGCTGTTGTACCAAAGATACATTCAATCTATGCCATGTTTACTCCGTCCTACAACCCTTTTCACCCCCAAAATAATCGCTTTAGAAAAATACAAGACTCCTCTATTGCTCAATTCGGAATGACGGCCAACATCAGCCTCGACAGGGGGTTGTCCGATCAGGTCCACACAACAGGGTCCATAAGCCGAGAAAGGGAAACCTGTTCGTCCAGGCCTCCGCGCGATGCCCCTACCCGGTGACGCAAGATCAGAAACAGATTTTCACTAAACTCGGGGGAGAACATGGCTTTATCAGCAGAGCCGAGGCTTAATAGAAAGCAGAAGAATTCTACAGAGTGGAGTTATTGACCTCGCAACTTTTATTACCATGTTGTTAGTCTGTCGTAGACGGTCGATCGCAGCAAGGACAGGGCTAGGTTGCCTTTCCCCGAGCCCTGCATTAGTCGTTTGCTTGTAAGTCCAACCATATATGGCATTCCTACAACGTTTTGATTGAATATAAAAAGTCGTGAATTCATACCAATCGTATAATACCGAATTGCAAAAACCCTGACCGGTTCCAAACACCGTAATATCCAAAGCCTAAGAATTCGCACCTGTGCGCCTCGGGCCTGCCGAGTCAGTATCCCCCGTTGAAGTGTTCGCAGACGACAGTCCACCCATCCCTTCATTCTCATCATCATCCATCTCATACACGGTCCGCCACACAACCCGCCCACTACCCGGATCCATAATCACCGCGTAGTGCGTCTCTATATTGCTAATCTCCTCATCCTGCACCATTTTATACACGCCACTCATCGAGACAGTATCGTGCTGCGTCTTATGCTGCCGCCTGCATGCCTTGACGCACTTCTTCCAGCGCCCGTCCAGGTACTCTTTCCGACCTACTGAGAAGGCCACAATCTCGTTCATGCCAATGGGGTCATCCGAGTCAAAATTGTCAACTGTCTCACGCAGCTGTTCCGGGTTCTCCTCGTCGCTCTTGTCATGATTGAAGGCGGCGAGGTAAGTGTCCGACTGGAAGACTCTGGCAGAGCGATGGTCCTTTTCTATAACGTAGACCCGCTGCGGCTGGCATAATATAAGGTATGCAGAAGTCGATTCTGAATGTGACAACGTATCCAAGATCTTAGCCATGTGCTGCTCCGATACCTCAGGGACATCCCCCGCCTCCCGACTCGAGGTAGTCTTATCATCCATCCTAGTTTCCGGTAGCTGATCAAGAAGAAAGCCCCTAAGCACACTCGAGATAGACTGCTGTCTCCCCAGCAGCACCATAGTCTGATGCCATCGAAAGGACGCCCTCTGTCTAAAGGTCTCTTGCGCATGCCGCGGCCTGAAGTTCAAACTCATACTTAGCCCTTTCCTCACGCCTGTCAGCACGCCAATGTAACCAAAGTACGTGATCGTTGTAGCTACAACCGGTCCACCAGGGCGGCGTACAAAATCCAGTTCAACGACAATGTTTCGTAGGCGGTCCATGCCCCAGTCTAGTGTGCGGAAATGCACCATGCGCCCAGATTTGCCCTGTGACTGCGCTGAGGATTTCTTGGTCGAGCCATCGGGGTCATGAACGCGGACGCCGCCGCTAGTGCAGCCGAGCAATAAATCCAGAAGCACATTGAAGGCGACCAAGATGTACATAGGAACCCCCGAGGCACGCGAGATGCCTTTCAACTCGGCGGACTCATCAGAATCATGCAAGCGCCGCAGGGAGAGCCATGTGATTGTCCTGAGAATCTTACCGACGGTAGCGCCGGCAAAGGCGGAAAGTAACTCATCGAGCAGGCCTGGAATATTGCAATCCTTAACAGCTTGTAGAAATTCCGTAGCGATGTGGTCATAGCGGTGTTCCGGGGGCTTGGACAGGTCCACGACGAACTTGGGTATCTCCGACGGGTTGGACGCCATCGTTCCCGATAGTGAGGGGATCGCCGCTGACTATAGGATGAACGAGCGACACTTTAAAGAAAAGATAAGACGGTTGATATGAAAAGAAAAAGGGGAATACGTTGGTTGAATCATATGCGCATGATTCATTGAGTCACACCATGACGGGCGGTTAGGTTGGAGTGAGGCTGATGCTGATGCTGATGCCGATCTGTCTCAGGCAGACACCCAAACTAGCAGCTTCGTAAGGCAAACTCGCAACTGCAAAAACTGCACCAATGATCTCACTCATCAGCTGCAAGACGCTAGGTAACAGGCAGGATTGTACCAGGCGCTCCCTCTTCCAATGAGAATGTTTCTGATGGAAGGTGTTGATGACTACCTAGATGGAGATCTAAGGTAGGTAATTGATAACGTGTCATAGCGCTGGGACCCCTAAACACCCTGCTAAACTTTAAAAAAAGGGCTGACAGCGCCCTGATCGCCTGCCTTTTTTCCGCTTCGGCACTATTACTCGCTCGCCCTTATAAACTACAAGAATAACAAGGCAGAATTGTGCCACGTAGATATTTTCTTGTTGACTCTAAATGAGAATATTGTGTATGTTCATTTAAATTGTCATTCTTTGAATTCTCATCAAGGTTTTCCTTTATAGCCATTCTTTAAGTCGAAGTTCATACTCGATGAAGGTTATAATACACGGGCACCTCTGTCGTAATGAAAACTCGTTTGATCAAAGTAGAGAAAGCACCAAAAATGAACCGCTATTCCAAATGCATCCTCTCGTCATCTACGCACATTCTACAACTCACAAGTAAACATTGATATCGTGTTGAGGGGAGATAGGTAATGATCGAATTTTCTCCTGCACATATCGTGCGTAGAAGGGTGCCTATCCAAACCGCTTCTTGTGAACTGAGCATCCTACCAGAGGCGCTCTCTATCAAAGGAGCGTCCTGTTAGACGATTTTTCTTTTATCAAAGGAGTGTGTTGTCGAAAGGAGTGTGCGATCAAATGAATGTGTACGGCAAATATCCTAAGCGCTGGCCCAAAAAAAACCAACCCATGATCACCACCGTAATAAACGAAGTTGTAAAACAAGGCAGAAATTCAACGGAAAACCAGCCGCTGATTCAGCGCTGGAGTAAAGCATCAAAAGACCACTAGTCTCATGCAGACTCATAATCCTTTGTATTCCCTTCCCTCCATCCTGGCTTATGCTTCCAGGGTCCCATTCCCATGGACGCCCGCGTCCTCGTTTTCGGGCCCTGGCGTGGCAGATTTAGCCATGATTTGGTCCCTCAAATCCTTCTCCAACCGATCCAAATTCGCACACAAAATGTCCTCAGGCCAAGGGTCTTTAGACTTGTCCCCAAGGTGTTCCAAGAGCATTTCCAGCTCCTTGCTAACCTTGGTGTTTCGCATCCTGAGTCGCGCCAGCTTAAGGTCCCGCTCCAACTTGTCTTGCCTTGCTTCATCATCTTTCAACCACCGTATAATCTGGAAGTTTTCAATATCTTCCTGAGTAAAGCGAGTCAACCCTCCAAAGAAATTGTCAAACTCTCTTGATCTCCGTCGTTCCTTTCTGAGTTCTTCCTTGTCCTCCTTAGTGGGCTTAGGGAAGGGCCAGTACCCGTCCCCCGGCTCCGATTCCGGGGACGCAGGATGGTAGGATGGGCGCGGCGGCCAGGTCAGACAGTCCGGGCCCATACTCATTCTTCGTCTGCGCTTTCCTGCAGGTCGACAAGACGGCTCGTAGGTTAGTTCGGGTGGCCTTAGGTGGTGTGGTGTTTCGCTCATTGGTGAAAATATATCAACTCCCTCACGGGTGAGCCTTTCGAGCCAACCTTCCTCCTCTTTTACTGGCTCCTCAGTGTCGGAGCACCCATTCCACGAGTCATCAAAAGATGTTTGAGGCTCTTCTTCATCTCCCGAGACCTCTCCAGCATCGACATGAACGCAGTCTTTCTCTGTAGTGTCGACATGGATAGGATCTTGAACTTCAGGACGAGGAGGGCTCAATGTGCAAGCTTGTGAAGGGTTCAATGTGTGAGCTTTGGGGGGGCTGAGTGTGCGAGCCTTTGGAGGGCTCCGTGTCCAAACTTTTGAAGAACTCAACCTGCGAGCCTTGCGATAAATTAGTTTGCGAGCCTTGGAAGGGCTCAATGTGCGAGCCACTCTTGGAGCCTGTATCTGGAGTAGATAAAGTAGTCGATCTCTTCGTCCTTTTACTTTTATCCGATTCCTGGGTGGTTGCCCCAAGCAGCAGCCACGTGCTCGAGCAAGTTGCTTGCTATACAATTCCTTGAGAGATATGTTCTTGCGAGCCATGACTGTAACGATAGAAGAAAGTAAAAGAACGGATGTGTCAAATCTGTGACGGGGATAATGAAGTTAGTTCTGTGCTCGAGAGATTTGGGAGTGGTTGACAACGGTCGTACATAAGTAAACAAAGGGGGAGGTCGAGACTTGAAAAGGGGTAAGTGTTGTCAGAGGCGCTCCTTCTCCAGGACCTTCACCAAGAAAGAACAAGAGAGAGAGGAGATCTTCGAGGCATCCAGGAGCAGATATGGCGAGCTTTAAATATTCAATTTGAAGTCAATGTAATGCGCACAGCAAAAACAATGCTTCGTCGTAATCACAAGTTTAACGCCTCGTGATTTTGTGCAGATTCCTAAAGCTAAAACACTTCCTCGTGACCAAAATCAACTTACATTCATCGTCTTTGTCCCTTTTCGGAAATCTACAGAACGAGTTGTTCTCAAAGCTCGAGGTTGGACTGATCATAATACTCGGTTACCAGGTTAACAAAGCGGACATACATGCAGGATTAGCCTGCTCTGAGTCAATAGAACACGTCAAGTCAACGGGATACGCAAAGTCAATGGAACAGAACGGAAAAGTCAATGGGACAGACAAGGTAGGGTGAACTCGCTTGAGCATAAACAATTCAGCAATTCCTACACAGCCGCTGCCGGTACCCCCCTCCATTCGCTGACGACCTAGTTACATAGAATCAAGACAGTTGTGTATCGGGGCAGAAGACCGCCGCCCTTCTAGACCTCCACTTGTTGGTACCGTCCCCCAACCTCCGAACCGCCCTGCAAGAGTTACAGAAATTGAAGAAAAACGCAGATCCCTGAACTCCTCGAGTTTGCAAAAAGAACCAAAATGTTGAGCTTACATCCAGATTTGAGGCGGGAAAGGGGGGGGAAAGAGCCGGATGCAGCTCGTGCACCTTTCTGAAATATCAGGCAAACTCTGACCCTTTCCCAGCCTCCGCATAACGCCTGCATTCAACGCCCGCGTTTTGCAGCGACACAAAGTAGTGGCACTGTTTTCGCGCCTCCAATGTAGGTAAATCATGAACGAGAGTTTCCAGACCCGCCACCGAAGTCTACCTCGCGTTCTGGAAGATTCTTTCTATCTTTCCTTCCTTTGATAACGAACTCAGACATGATCTGAATGTGATCAGAAGGGAAGTGCCAGTAAGGGAAGGCGGGTATCCTGGAGAGGTAGCCAGAATCGGGAGGACCCAGTACGCTGACGACTTCCAAAGAGTTGGTGGAGTACCAGATGTAATCGATAGCATCAGTGAAGCCGGGAGTGTAATTGGTGAATGGCATCTCGTCAGCCGTGTTCTTCGTGTGAGCATATGCGTCCCTGAGGCTGAACGGATGCTCGATGCCGTCGCGCGTAAAGCTACCATACTGGTAGTTGCATATCTCCTCGTGATCAGGGGGCACACGACCCCTGGACATCAAATCATAAACCGAAGAATCTTCCGTTGAGTTGAAGTCACCACAGACGAGCAGAGGGATCTCGGTGTTGCTGCGGTATTCCTGGCTTGGGCCAGGCTCGGCCTGAGGCGGCGGTGCGACGCTATCATCAGCAGGAGGGACAGAGATCATCTTCTTGTCTTTAACGGCAGGCCACCTAGCGTACTTCTCGGCCATCTTGGTGACGTGCTCCATGAGAATACCGGTTTGGATTAGCTTCACATCAGAAAGCGCAATGTCCCACGTCAAATGGGCGTTGACTAGAATGATGCGGGCACCGGTAAGTCGAGATTCAAAGAAGCAGATAACCGCAATATTGTCCTTTGGCATCACTCTGTTGAAGACATCGTGCTGGTTCTTCATGTCAGGCCGGTTGATGGCAATTGTCGCGAATTCAATGAGTTGCTTGTCAAGCAGAATGAATTTGCTCTGCTTGTAGAACACGGCGCATCCGTCGACCGACTGGGCGTCCTTCTCGGACATGGTTTTTGCTCTGGACTTTGGCCAGTGCACGCCCTTGTAGTCCATGTGTGCTAACGGTGGGCTCAAATCCTCCTTAAAAGCATCGGTGGACACCTCTTGGAGCGCAAGGAAGTCGGCGTCTTTATCGCGTAGCTCCTCCAGAATAGAGTTCCTTCGATAGTCCCATGCCAGGGCGGCGGTAGGTGTGTAACCATATGTTTGCGTAGTAGCATACTTGTCGCAAAGAATATTCCATGAAAATACTTTGATTCTTTCCAGGCTCGGAGAAACGTCTTCTTGGATCACGATCGCGTCGCGAGGAGTTGGGAGAGGGGGTGCTAAATATGTGTTAGCGCCAGTCTTGCTCAACATTCAAAGCTCCTAGAAACTCACCTGGTGCGCCTTCTTTCAGCGCATTGATCAGACTCTTCGTCCCCTTCTCGACGATTTCCTGTTTAACACCCGCATCCAGCGGGTTGCCTTCGATCCCGAGCATTTCCAGTAGATGAAGGGATCCAAGTTCAAATGGCAATTCCGAAATGTTATTGTTGAATAGCAGAAGCTGCTTGAGATATGTGCACATCCCAAGCTCAGGAGGCAGCTCAGATATCGAGTTGTAGGAAGCATCTAGATGGCGCAGCTGTCGCAGCTCGCCGATTTGCTTCGGCAGTCGTGAAAGCTTATTTGACGCAATGTAAAGCTCGTTCAGAAACTGGTATCTGAAGAGCTCCGGAGCAAGGTTCCTAAGTCCCTGGCCACTCATGTCCATATTGTGCCAATCTTGCCGCTTTGTCTCTTCCGAAACGTCGTAGGGCCGTCTGCGATCAGCCAAGTCGTTCTCGTTGTCGGCCTGAGTCTTGGAGGACACCGGGGGCGGGCCTCCGATGCCCTTATTTTCCGAGGCCTTCAGTCGCGCATAGTAGTGTGGCTGCTGTTGATCCGTCATGGCAGAGTGAGCCCTCTCAGCCTCCTTGTGAAGTCGCAGCTGCTCTGACCACATTTCGTTCGGCGGCGCCTGGCCAGCTCTTGAAGCGGCGTTATGGCCATTAGGCATGTTGGTGTTAAATGGGCTTGAGTTAGACAGAACGCCGGACGGGAATCCACCGTGGTGACCGAGACCATTCGTGTTGGAGAGTCCATGGTCTGACGGAAGGCCTTGGTGGTGCTGGGTCTGAGATGGGTGCTGGTGTTGGGCATGCTGTTGGTAGTTGTAGAGCAGGTTAGGCATGCCCCGACCAGCACCATTCAGCCGGGCATTGTGGCCCTGCTGATGGTTTTGGGAGTACATGCCAGCAGAGTTCGGAGACTCGGCCGCCTAGATTCGATCGCGTCAAGTCTGCGATCTAGGCGCCAAGTTACTGGAAAGAAGCCCGGTTATACGGCGACACCGCTCGATGTTGGTAGAAGATGCTATTTTCGGGCCACGCGGAGCGACGTTGAGGAGCATCGGCTCTACAGCTGCGCTTGGGGGAGGCGGAAACGGGTTTAGGCGCGCTGTATGGTCGTCGGTAGATGAGCTAAGCCTTACTTGCGGCTGCTGACGGCGGAGGACGAAGGACGAGGCTCGTTTTCGCTCATGGGTTCGACCGAGAGAAGGCCTCTGCATAGACTCAGAGGCTCCAACGAACAGGACTGGTCTAGAAGCTTCCCATAAATTGTGGGATACTCGATGCCAAGGCTTGTTCGAAGCAGCAGTGGTGGGGGAGGGAACGAATGGTTGTCGCGACGGGGTACGACTACAGTAATGACCGTTGGGCTCGAATTCGTGCAACCACAAAGCAGAAGCTTGGATTGTAAAGGTGATCTGAATTGGACACGTTAGTGAATCGGTTGTTGGCCATTGCGTTGCCGATTACGCGAAATGACTGACGGGGCCAGGCTGAGACTTTGCGCGGCAGTCAAGGGAGGGGCGTGCACGTGGCAGCGAGGGCAAAACCAACGTACGTGAATAAGTGATCGCAGATGTTTGAATAATCGCTGAAGCTCCAACGGATACTGACTGACGGACTGAGGGATTGTGGCCGATATCGAAGTGAATCACTGATTTGAGGTAAGGTATGCCTTTGATGCAAACGGGTTCGGAGCGAGCGCCCACCTCGCTCGGGCCATCTGATACTCCGCACAAAAAGTCACGTGCACTTGCTTCCACACTTTCACCATGATCGACCTAAGATACTTTGCGCTATCTTAAGCTTCACTAAGCACTTACTGCGAGTACCGAGTAAGAGTACCTGCGTCGCTAAGCAAAAAGCGGGCCACATTTCTGAGATGATATGCTTGTAGGATGAAAGATAGCCAGGGCATGCTTGTTGAGGATTTTCTACGCTGTGTCATTTCTGATGTCCGGCAGAGACGCGAGACACTGTCTACTCCAGAGTCATCGGTATTGTCACTACTACTAGTAGTATCCGAGACTTGCCTGACATCGTGTGTCGTTCAACCCAGCAATGGCTAAGCTGAGGATGCATCAGCACTACGCGCCATTTCCAAAGGTATAGTTCGTGTTCATCGATAGGACTTTACACTTCGGCATATAATATTGCGGGGGTGAATCCCCACAGACCCGCAAGAGATCACCTTTCGACTCGCATGACCTGACAGACTTACAGTAACCTATACCTAGATCAGTCGCATATGCATTTCGGTATCTTGCGACAAAGCCGGGATCGACCTGGGCGTTCTGCTGAAGCAAGTTTCCTGACAAGAAGATACATGGCTTGGTGTTCAATGTCAAACAGACACCGCATTCAGTAAAGCTCACTTACACGACTTAAATTGAAGGCTGGGATTCAACGCAGATCTGGTAAGATGGCGTCTCTGCAACTGGGTTACAACTATTACATACACGCATCAAGAGCGAGTTCCTGATATGGAAATCTTCCTAGCAATATCTGTCGGTCGAGACTCACCTTGGATCCCGCCATGCACGATCCCGGTCAATCCTCTGTCGAACTGCATTGGTTTTGCTGGCGTTGGCAGCCATTTCGGTCCTAATCCACCAATGGCCAATTCTTTCTTGAGCGGTTTCTGTAATTGAGCCTGCGGCGTGCCGTCTCGCCGTTGTTGAGACGGTAGCGGTAAGGGAACCAACAAGTACTCTATAACCGAGCCGCAATGCCTGAGAAAGCGGGTGAGCGGACGTGGATGATAAATAACTTGATCCCACACACGCGCGCTCCTCTGCCACCATTCGGCCGTACTTCAACACAGAGCGTATCTGTAGACACTGTTGATACCACCCTCCCAGCTCTCGTACAGCTTACACCGCCAAGTCGACTCTCACTGGGCTTTTATCTCAGCACGGCTTTTGGCATTTGGACCAGATGTTGGTCCACCCTATACGACATACCAACACGTGAAGACGATTACCAACCAATGTGATCTGAATACAGCCGCAAGAGTGTAAAGCTGGTACATATTGGATGGTGAGGAGAGTCTTGAGGCCATTTTCAACTCTTCTCCTCCCATCTTCTCTTCATTCTGTTCATCACGCGACATAACAAATTGGTAATGGCTTGCGACCGTGATACGCCACATAAGCCATACAGAGCATAGAGAACGTATCAGATCTCGGATCCTCCGACTCATCTTGGATATCATTTCGGGGGTCCCGCACCACGATCAGCCAGGATTGCCGTTCTCCGGCGGGTCGAATTTGACTACGCGGGTCACAACTAACGGCAACTTCTGAAGGTCAAAGGAGGCACACATTGCAGCAACGTCTTACCCTGAAGAGCTGGCTTCGGTCGCAGTCGGGCAATTGGCGTTACATAGGAACACTTGGGCGACTGGTGGGATTTGGCCGTCTGATGCTCAGTTCATCGTCATCCTGCCTATCTCGGCGCGCTCCGACGTCCTTCCAGGTCGAATGGCCGAAGGAAACCATCTCGTTGCCGATCGCTTCCAGAGCAGGGTCCTAAAAAATTGACGATCCCTTGCAAAGAATGCTTAGATTCAATCAGCCAGAATCTTCAAACTAACGAGAATTACACGGCCAACCACAGTACGACCAAAGCAGCAGGCTACGGGGCGCACAACACAGCCATTCAACGTGCGGTGGCATTAGTGGGAAACTCGAAATCCTTCTTTTGTGAGTGAGCGTTTTTTGCGCCCCCTGCAAAGGACGTGGATAATTCAGCGCCTGCATACACCCAGCGAGTCACTAAACAACCCCGAGAGGGAATCTTGTCTTGTCTGTTGTTAGCTCTTTCGGGCCAACCGGCCTTGTTCCGCGGTGTCAGATTCGTTCTAGAAAAACGACCGGGACTTTCTTTCATACATGGGATTGATTGACAACTGTGCCGCCATTTCATCAAGCAGCAAGCGGTCAGCCCGCCATTTTCGTTATTACTGCCGCTGCGAGGTGACGAAAGGACAAGTTCAAGTGCGGGTAGCAATTCGTGACGGGTGCAGTTCCGAGACAAGAGCCGACGCAACAGTGAAGCCACCTCTTTCTCGTTCCAGTCACAGGCGGGAAACAAAGACACAAACGGGCGCTACCGCGGCTGGTCCTCGCAAAGACGCCCTAGAAGAGCCCAAGGGGTGATTACACGCAACCTGCAGCCCGACATTAAGACGGGCATCTGTGCTGCAGTGATTATTGGGCCCAAATTCCCGCCACGGCGCACTGACATAGCCCAAGAGGCTGGATAAGCATTTGTTTAGTTCGCTGCAGCAGGGTGCTTATTGTGCAGAAAGCTGCGGGTACAGCTTGTAGCTACGTGGTGAAAGACACCGACCAAGGATCACGTATCATCCGCCTTTTCAGCTCGACTCAGAATCAGCCCTCTCCCGTTGATGAAAAAGTTTGGAACTCCTCGGCGATTTTCTAGTTGATTCGCAGTCTGGCTTCTAGCAGTGGCATTTGTGATTTGGGCATTAACCACAGAGACCGTCCATCGCTGTGCTACCAGCATAGTAATAAGTTGGCGCCGCCCTGACTGTCTCCAAACCTTGCCAGGGCCACAGTTGCAGGGGCCTGGGAGACGCCGACGCAGAAACGACCGCTCCGATTCCACTACCATTACGGGTAATACAGACACCAGAGCTGGCGCTGCCCAGCCCACCATCAACAAGACCCTAGCAGGGTCGGTCGGGCCAGCACTAGGCTAGTACGCAGCAGCGCTAATACCCTTTCTTCACTTACTACGGTTACGGTGCAGTTACGGCTTCGGCCTGGCTGCTACCTTGCTTTCCTGCTGGCTTGCTGGTCGTTACCTGACCTGACCGGGGCTCCACAATCCACTTACTCGCAGCTCTTCAGGAGACCGCTCAGCACAAGGCCACGCATAGGCGCACAAAGCAGGCCAGCTTCCGACAGGACGAGGACGGGCCTGGGCCTGGGCCTGGGACGGTGCCTACAATGTCCGAATACATGTATACCGCCATCCCTCCTTTACCTACTTACTCCCACCCCTCCAAGCGCCGACCTTCTCAACCGTCCAACAACACCAATACCAACAGTAATTCGATTTCCACCGGCGCTGATTCAACATTACCCCAATCCGAGGCTTGCGAAACTACTAAGAGTCCTCGAACACGCCGTACTCTAGTCAGGCCGGCCTCCCGCTCCTCCGCTGGTAGCGGGACACCCAGCAAGGGCTCGTCATCCGGGAGCATTGCCGCCGGATCGGCAACCCCTACCGAATACACCACCACCACCACTTTCCAAGCTGGTCGCAGCAGCAGAGTCGGCGCCGACGACGAACCCAACAACGCTGCCTCGACTGGGCGTGACCCTGCGCCGTCGAGCGGCTCAAGCCACCGCCGCTTCACTCTGGCAGACCTACCTATAATCGGTCCCGGGTCGAACCCTTTCTTCAACTCGCGGTCCCGTACAAACTCCAACCCGGCACAACAAGTGCACGCACAGTCCCGAGCATCTGCTGCGGGAGGCTCGTCGTCCGCCCAGGGCCAGAAGAATGTCACAATGAGCTACGACCCCAACTCTAACAAGCAAGGCAGCTCGTCCAAACAGGCCAGCAGCAGCGGCGCCGGCCTCTCGCAGACCGAATCTGTCTCGACGACGAGCGTAAATACGTCTACATCAGCTCGAACGGTGACCTCGACCAACCCGTCCGATGACAACACTGTCAATGGCAGCCAGAGCGTTTTCGTGCAGCGTAATGGCCGCACATACCTTGCCGACCAGAGCTTGCTCTACCCGCTCCCATGCGACCTGCAGGAGATGCACCGACAGTCTTTGCGAACGTTGTTGTTGATCCAGGTTCACGGTGCGCCTGTAGCGAGCCCGCAGCTTATTACGAACCCGCCCATGAAGGTCCTCGAAATTGGCTGTGGCGCTGGCTTCTGGAGCATGATGTGCCATCGCTACTTCAAGGCACGCGGTCACGGGGGCATTGAGTTTACTGGCTTGGATATTGCTCCTCTAGCTCCAGGGAGCACTAGCTCTTCTTCAGACTCGGTCAAGCCCGACCCCGAGATGAAGTGGAAGTTTGTCCAGTACGACATCACAAAGCACACTACCTGGCCGTTCCCCAACGACGAGTTCGACATGGTGATGAGCAAGGACATGTCCTGGGTTATCGGGCCTGACGTTCACGACCATTTCACGGACGAAATCGTGAGGATACTGAAACCTGGCGGTACGATGGAAGTGTGGGAAACGGATCACTCCATTCGCATGCTACGGCCACACGTCCCCAACACCACAGCCAAGGGCCAAAGTCCAGAAGAGCAAGAAGCAGCATCTAGCCTAGGCGCCTACATTATCAACCTTAACACGCCGCTCTCCGCTCCACTCAACCCCTACCTCGTCGAGTACAACAACTGGCTCGGCAAAGCCCTCGAAGCCCGCGAGATTGTCGTCAACCCCTGCACCCTCTACAACCACCACCTCACCTCCGAAGCCGACCGCCTCACAGGCCTCGGCTCCCACCGCGTAGCCATCCCCTTCAGCGAAGTTCGCTGGGAGCGCGAAGGCGTCGGCGGTGTAGTCACCAAAGACGGCAAGTCGTACGTGGAGATGAAGGGGAAAGGGAAAGAGGACTGGAGGGCGCCGCATCAAAAGGTGGAGAAGAAGTCGTTGACGGCGGGGCAGGCGGCGCTGAGGAGGACGGCGTTGCTGACGCTGGTGGAGAAGATACAGGCGCTGGAGCCGGTGTTGAGGGAGGCGAGTGGGAAGAGTCAGGATGAGTGGGATGTGTGGATGGGGAAGATGACGATGGATCTGATGAGTGAGAATGGAACGAGTTGGGGGGAGTGTTTGGAGACGGGAGCCTGGTGGGCGAGGAAGAAGTGACAATGACGAGAAGAAAAGAGGCAGAGAATACTTTGCAGAGGAAAGGTGAAAAGGGAATTTTGTTTTCTAATGAAATATGAGTGTATTACCCATGGGAGAGCGAAGCATGCATATTAGGAGAATGGGAATGGCAGCATTAGGACATGGGATGGTATGGTATGGCACAGAGCCGGTAAAAAAATCTTCTAGGATACTTTGTTGTTCAGAATTGATTGAGCTGCTTATGATGCATTTATCTAATTTCATGTCCATTACCCCCAACTAACCAGTGTGTGTCTGAGGGTGTTACTTGTACCTGTCCTTGGGATCATCCTTCTCGAGGCGTTAAGCGTCGGGGTCATATCGTTTTCGCAGTGTGCGATATCTCTTGAGATAGTATCTAGCCAGGTCAGCACAATACTCAGCTATGACAAAAGCCCATTTGAAAGCCAAGAGGAAGGGAATGAGATAATGGCTCATAAGGAAAAAGGGGGTTAAGCAGAGCCACCTCAACAGTTAATGACGTTCACACTCACAATGCTTCTATCTCTAGCGTGAGCAAATATTGTTAGCAATAGGCTTTTTTTTTTTCTTGGTAAAATCGGCAACGAAATTCGGATATATTGACAGGGAGGACTCACCCTTCTTAACATATTCAGCTTGACTGATACCCTGACGTATCTTGTCCTCATCACGCTCCTCGGCTTTGCTCATGAACGCCTTGTGGAGGCGTGGTCGGAAGTAGTCATACCCAAGAGGGTACTCACGGCCTAGAAAGAGAAGTTCTGAAAGCTTACATTAGCTTAAACTTCCCCATTATCATGAATGTGATTGAAGACGAGGAGAATGGGCAGCCTTGGCCAAGAAGGGGAGTTAGGTAGGCCTAAGCTAACGACTTCCAGTATACTATCTCTCACATGTTGACCCTGCTATGTTGTCGGCTTTCAGTGAGAGGGATTTCGCTCACCTTTGTATATGGACACAACCTGTCTCCGGAGCTCCGGATTGGGTGGCTTCATTATGAGAGTCGCCAATACATGTCCCTCCTGTTGATGATGAAGATATCCAAGTTAGACTAACCAACTTTCTCGACGATGTCGCTTCCCCCAGGACAGACACTACTAACTTACTCGCCCCCACATGGAGCTCCCCCTTCAAGTCGGCTAATTGATCGACCGCCACATTCCAGCCACACTCTGCAAGGCTACCAATCTTACGCCACAAGAGCCCTTCCAAACCCTCCAAAGAAAGAACATCGCGACAACCCTCACCCACCCCTCTCAAAAGCCCAGAGGATCTCCTCCCCCTCCCAAAGACAACACCACCATGCTCCCCTCCAAGCCCAACCTCCCTTCCGCCTACAAACTCTTCCCCAAACTCCGTCAATGGATCTCCCCCGTCCCCCGACGCCTCGGCCAAGTCCCCTTCGGCCACCAAAGCGCCCTCGAGCCTCGTGAAATGTCAGTATGTCTACGCCACCTATACCATGACCTCGGCGTCCTGGCCTTTGAAGGCATGAATACGGAGCAGATCAGGCGCGTGGGGAACATCATACAGAGGGTGGTAAATGCGGGTGGACCGGGCGCCTTGGATACTTCGGTGAGGAGGGCGAATCGTGCGGTCAAGACGAGGATAGACCCATTGGAAGAGGATGACTATTTCGAAAGCTGCGATATTAGACATGCAGGTTCTCCTATTCCCTTTGTACCTGCTTCTCATCCTAATTCATGAGAACGTTCGCTAACCCTTTCCCCCTTTAATCCAAAGGCCGGCATCATCAAACCCACCTCCGTGATCCGCATCGCAGACACAACTCTCCGAAACTACATCACCAACACACTCTTCCCCGCCGAAGACATAGACCCATCCATCCACCGACTCCGAGACCGCGACATCCGGATCAACTCCCTTCTGAGACCCATGCGCGTCCTCCATCACGACGCAACCACCTCGCCAACCCTCACCCGCGCCTTACCCCTAGATGCCTACACCATCGTCTCCTTTAACTGCGACCTGGCCACCATCAACGGCCAAGTTAAGCTCTACACAGCCGCCGGCCAGGGTGCGTATGCAGGAGGCTGCGAGATAGAGTATGGGCTGTACCGCATCGATGAAGAGAAGGGAGAGATGAGGTTTCAAAACAAACATCACAAGTTATACCAACTTGGTCAAGAGACTCCTACAAGAAAAGAGTACAGAACGCGAGATCATTCCAGGAACGCGGTAGTGAACATATTCAATAAGCTGTTTAAGCTGGAAAGGGAGGTGTTAGGTAAGAAACTAGAAGATTGGGTTGCACAACATGGAGAAGGTAGGCAGCTTGAAGAAGAGGAGGAGGTGGAGGGCACAGACAATTGGAGCAGAGGAAGCGGGAAGTAGCAGTGGCAGAAGGATCGGCGACAGAAGCAGGCGGAGCCAGACGATTGGGTGTAAGGGGAGGAGTAAATGGAGACAGATATAACGAGGCACCTAACCGTCGAAGGAGCAACAATATATCATTGTAAGAGGTAATGTCGCAGGATAGGGAGACTCACAATACAGATACCATGTACATCAACTAATCATGAGTACTACTACAATGAACAGCGATTTAAATAGGACAAGCCAAACAGAGAGAAAGATGCTGCTAGACCAACCATTCGTGTTGTAATGAATAACGACCATACATAGTTACGAGCATCACATCACACATTTTCACAGGAACTCATAAAAGAACAACTACTTTTTATTCGCCTAAAAGCCGCTTAGGATCTCGCTTTCGACCACTCGCTGTAGACCAACAACGAACAGGCTCAGACAGGACTAGTGGGAGCACTATTGTTGCCACTCCCTCCTCCGCTGCTGCGGCCGGAGCTAACAGGACCAAACTTGCGCAGCGAAGCCATCGTCTCAGTAGGGATTGGAGAATCCTCTCCATCATCGGTAGACTGGGTGAAACCACTAATATCGCTCAGCATGCTGGAGCTACGACCGCGGGTCTTCATGCTCCTTGGCTCGAATGGCGGTGCCGTAGGCGGTGGCCAGTTGGACGATATCCCGGCCACCGAAGTCATGGAAGGCATCATGTCACCAGAGGAGCTAGGCCACATGCCGGAGGGGATGTGCGGCGGGGCGGCAGGGTTCATATTCCATGAACCGCTCTGCTGCTGCTGCTGCTGTTGCTGATGTTGCTGCTGCTGAAAGTCGGTCATGTCCATCGGCATGGAGCCAGGAGGGCCTCCTCCCTGCATAATAGCCGCCAGTTGCGCCTCCATGGCCCTAATCTGCTCAACCTTGCCGGAATTGGTGGTTCGAATATGAGAAAGGCGTTCACGATAATTGGAGTCAATGGCTGATGTATGTTCCTGCCAGTTGGCACGTTCTTGCCTGCGACGTTCCGCCTCGTCCAGCCCGCGGTTGTTGGCATCCGAGATGTTGGCCAGTTCCGTTTCCACTTTGTTGATACGAGTGCGAATCTTGTTGACTTTGCTGACCAGGTTAGATTGCTCCAGTTCCTTGGCTTTGACATCCTTTTCCAGCTTGGACTTGAAATCCTCAAACTCCTTCTTGCCAGCGTCAAAGGTCTTCTTCTCCGCAGCATGCGAGCGATCCATCTTTTTCTTTCGATCATTCAGTTCCGGAGCCGAGTCGAAGTTCTTGAGCTGACCAGCCAAAGTCTCCGTGTCGCGCTCGGCCTGAGCCTTTTGCGTTTCTTGCTGTCTGATCTTTTGGCGGAACTTCTCGTCGTGATTGCCTGCTGAAGAGAGCTGGTTGTCGGTGAGTTCAATGTCCTTCTTCAAGTTGTTGATGCGCATCTTCCAGTCCCGTCGTGCCGCCTTGAGCTTGTTCTTCTCGTCGGTCGAGCGGGATTCAGCCGCAGCGATGGATGTCTTTAGCGTGGTAGCAGGCGAGTCGGGCCTCAGCGAGCGATGGTCATTGGAAACAGCTTGCGATCCTCCCTCTTCGCGCAGGGGCTCGTGAATGGTGCGAATGCTAGTCTTGAAGAGAACCTTTTCCGTGCGACGGTCGACAAACTCGCAAACATACTTGGACGCGGGGCGAAGTCCATAAATATCACCCGTCCAGCGAGTTCCTTGGACATCCTCGTCCAGCTCTTCCGTTGCCTCGAGAGGAAACATCCGAGTAGGCTGCCAGAAGGCATTGTTGACACGGACGAAAAAGGGTCGTTCAGAGCTCTTGGTCGAAGTTGGAATCGCACCTCCGTTTGCCTCTTTCCCTTCATCCAGCTCCAAGTCCTCGTCTGGGAAATGGCTGGTATTGAAGCATACCTCATCGCTCCCGACATACGAGATCCAAATCTGGCGAGGCTGCTGTTCAAAGGGCGCATTGCCCAGGTTATGGACGTCCTTCGCATTCGATCCGACAGAGTCCTTGCATTTGTGCGAAAATTCGTACTCCTTCATCACCACAATCTTGGTGCTGGCGAGCGCAGCCCACAATGGCTGCTGTAGTCGTATCTGCGCGCTTTGTTTTCTCCTCTTCTTGCTCACCGACGCTGTGGACGGCGCATGTTGAGCGCTGCCCTCGTTGTCCGGTGTCACTACTCCCACCTCGCTCGCGGCACCATCCCCAGTATTCGTTTGCGATTTTCCCGCTTCTGGATCCGAGTTTCCATGCGAATGCTTCTCCCTCCTCAGGTACCACTCCTTAACATGTCTAATAACACCCTGCGTTAGGATGTGTACCGCCAAGAGACTCTTCATCCATCCTATGATACCCTTGGTCTCGTAATCCTCGGCGTACAGCTTGAACGGCTCGTGCAGCGCCGCCGGCACGGGCCAGTGGTCGGGGATGTGGCGCACAAGGCGTGCCCAGTGCGACTGGGTCCCGCGAAGCAGGTGATGGAGCATCACCCAAATAAAACAAGTAGTAAGACCTCTTGAGGCCCCATCACGCGCGCCCGTACCACCTCCCAGAGTAATAGCTATAACAGGTTTAGCCAGGTCCAGCATGACCTCCTGTAGAGGCTGCCATAGGAACAACCAAAAGAGGAGGAACAAAAAGTCGAGGCATATCAGGGTCAGCGGAGCAGGCGTCGTGGCCATGCCATCCAGCATCTCGGCGAAGTTGATGTTCATACCAGTGCTCGTCGTGACGGGGGGCACAAAGGTCAGGACGGCAAAGATGAAGTAGATGACAGTCAGGGACAGAGCCGGGACATGCATGAGAATGATGAGTATGGCGAGCGTGTCCTGCATGGGGAGCGCCTTCAAGACGGTGGTGATCAGCTCGAGAGGCCCAGAATCGCGGTGGACATCGACATTCTTCATGGCGTTAACGTCGATTTGTCGATGATTGGCATCCACAGCCGCACGCTGGTGACCACCCATGGTGGAAAGGCCAGACTCGGACGAAGTCTCATCGGCCGAGTTGACCACGGACGACCTCCTCACAGTATCCCCCATATTGTTGTTGTTGTTATTGAAACCCGTGCTCGATCGGTGCTCGGCGAGGACGGAGTCGGACGAATGGTGCTGTTTGGAAACGCCATTGAGAATAGGCTGAGCGGAAGGAGCGGCGCCCGAGACACCCTTCCTCGGCGGAGAGCAAGGCGTAGTAGAGACTTGACCGGCGCCAGGCCCATGATCAGTAGCCCCCGACCTCGTGGAAGCCGATACAGGGACGGAGGCGTCTGGCTGGGCCTGGCTCTTCTTGCCGACGACTCGCTTGGCAGTAGCGGGGCCTACAAGGCCATTTTCGTGCCTGGTGTCGCGCTGGCCGGCGGCGCCTGACTGTCGCTTGCTAGAACCTGAAGCGCGAGGCATGCGCAACGGCTCGGGATCGACTCTGTTGTGACTGCCGACAAGACCGCACCGCAGTGAGCAGGCCTTGGAACCGCAAAGGGGACCAGGACGTGCCAGAGCAGCGAGGCAAGGCAGGCAGGACAGAGCTCCTCACGGAAAAAAGATCAGAGCGGATTGGCAGAACGCCAGGAATTCAGAAAAAGAGTATGAGTTCGTAGACGGCCGAGCAGAGCAGAGAATCGGCGTGGATTCGAGGGAGTAGGTTGACGATTCGAAGGGAAGGGCGTGGGGGGCGGATCGGTGGTGGTCATGCGGCTCCGATGCTAGCAGGCTCACTTAGACGGCCGATGTTAGCGTCTGAAGTGGCTGTCGAGGGGCGTCGTGTGCCCGCTGCTAGCAATGAATTGTATTTCGAAAAAAGGCCAAGTCGTGGTGCCGTGTCGTGTCGCCTTAGGAGCAGGGACGATGGGTTGTTTGGCGGGATGCACTCGGTCCCGTTGGCGTACGGTTCCAAGTTTGGTGCAGATGGAGTTGAAGGGGTGAGAAATTCGGCGGCAGTCACTTCACTGAGTAGAAGGAAGTGGTAGCAGTGATGGGTACCTAAGGTAGGTACCTCTAGGGCCTGCCGCGGGAATAGTAAGAATTCGCTGGTGGAGCTGCAGGTCACGGTGCAGTGGTTTCAAACACGCTAATGTGCAGATTCAGCAGGGCCTTTTTTTTTCTTTACACGCTTAGACGCAGTCATATGGCGTTGTTTTGGGTGGGCACAGGCAGTCACCACCACTACTACCTTACTCAGTCATCTCTACCTTAGGGCTGTCAGTGGCCCAGGTTTAACAAAATGGTGCGCTGAATGTGGGGACATTTCTCAGCTGTGGGCCCCTGCCTTCAGGTACAGGTCCGGGTCCGGGCACGCTAGCCGCACTGCTCACAGGGCTTACAGGGCTTACATAGAGGACGTAAAAAGTTCTTGTTCAGTGGACATCCAGGACGGTTGCAGGCGATCTGCAACCCCGTCGCGGAATTTAGTGGGCAATGCAGCCCTGAAAGTTCCATCTGCATCCGGTAAGGTGCCATGTATCAGTTATTCAGTGCACTCACTGGTGGCTGCCTTACCTGTAATTACAGGCATCATGATTGCTTCAGGTGCGGGGAGTCAGCTTCACACGTGAGTCGCTGCAGTAGTCGATCTCCTGCACGATAATGCTGGATGAGTAAAGTCGGGCCATGCTTGAACATGATGATTTGGCGATTTTCCATAGTAGTAATAGTAGTAGAGGAAAGAAAATTTTATATCCTTAGTAGTAGTAGTAGGTAGTACTAGTCTAGTGTGAGAGATTTGTCCCGAGTCGTCGTCATCGGTGCTATCGATGGCGGGCCGGCATTTGCTGCTGTGAGGGTGTGAAGACGTGCATTGATGGGCACTAAACCACTTAACGCCGCTCACTACTAACACACTGCCGACTCATGCTGGCCTTTAACACTGTCGCTAATTCCTTCTCTCGTACTCGAGCATTACCAGTAAAGAAAGCGGCACCTAACTTTAACACAGTCTTGCCCCAATCCAACATAAGCTCAGCGCCGCTTTTAAACCTGTAGCTATGTATGTAAGCACTGGCTTAAATGCCATTGAATATGTCTGTCTGACTAAACATAGCGATGTGAGAAAAACAGCTTTAATTTTATCTACATGATAGCAAGATCGCGATGATGTACATTCTGTGATGTGCAATGTGTGTCGAGGCTGTAAGTTGTGAGGGTCGGAGAGTGCCGTTGCTTATACTCTCAGTACAACAAAGCAGGGCAGCACACAAACCCCTGGTTCTTCGCCTCACAAACAGTAGTACTTTCTGTCACTCTCGTGGGAAAAATTCAGATCCAAATCGTATTTCTCGTTTAGTGAATTTGCCATAGACCAAGCCGAATATAGCTGCATCGGACAAGTCATCCATCAATCCGAGGGCGCTAATCAGTATCTTTGTAATTGCGGCGTGGCAGCTGGAATATGCCGGCGTCTAAGTATTATTACTCAAAGCGGCACTACAAACCCCCCAATAGGAGGATCTCCCTTCGATTCCAACTAGTACTGGATAGGCCTAGCACCAAACAATGTTCAGACTTGGTAAAAGTCCTAGAATAAGTACCATGCCAACCATGACTCGCGCTTATGGTAGATGCCCAAGCGATATGGGCTGATTATATCTAATTTATACGCTGATTTCCATAAAGCAGAGTGTAATTAAGCAGCGAGAATAGATAAACAAGACTCAAATTGGCTAAGACTCATAAACGGCTACTAAACAAGTACCGGTATGCCTTCTGACATTAAACTCCCTTCAACCTAGCCTACTAGTCGATGTAAAGGACAAGGTAACACGGCGTTTATAGCGTTGCGACGGTGCGACCTTACCTATCCGGAAAGGACTTGGCTTCTGCCCACAACCGCGAGTCAAGCTTTTTTTTCCCAGCCGTAAGTCCCGTTCCTATCGCGTGCCCGCCTGTAATTTTCCGACCGTCACACTTGCATTGCTCCTTGTAAAGCATGTCATGGGCCCTTGGCACGCCTCATTCCACTTTAGCAGTAGTGCTTGTCTCGTTTTCCTGTTTTTACACGCAGAAACGAGTTCAAGGCTGCTGGTCATAGTAGAGCGGGGTCTAAGAATGATTCAATCCGCGAAACACACCATCAACGCATGATATGTGTATACACTTAGGCGCCAATGTTTTCCTAATTTGCTTTTTTCCATTGTAATTCGTTTCACTCACTAGTAGTCATGCAGTACTTATTCGGAATAAAACAAGAAACATAATAACAATGCTATGGTCGTGCCACCGACACTGACAAGTCTCTTTCACTCGTCCCCTCACCACATAAGCCGGACTCAATCTCCGTCCATTGGCAGCCGAACAGGGTCAAGAACTTAGAGACCATCGTGAGTCCTACATCTACATTCGTACTTCGTAATTAGCAGATACATATCACGATTTTCGCCTCGGCAGCGGGGCTTTCCAAGCCAGCGCAATCCCCCCGCCATCCCCCTCATCTCCCTCGTCTTTCCCCCCTCGCAATCCGCAGGAAATCCCCGTTGTCGATCATCAGCTTCCCAAGCACTCCGCCCGGGTCACACCGGTCTCGGCGTACCTTTCTACAACCACCGCAACAGGCTCTTTACCCGGCTAAATCTGTTCGACAAGTAGGAAAGCAACCAGTCCGGCTGTCGCCTATCACAGCCAAGAGATGCTTCTTGCATAAAGGTACCTTTTGCCGTGATGCTTCCACACACACACGCTTAAGCAAACTGCGGATGTTGATGGGCGCGCTATCCGAGCTCAATTCCCCCCTCCTTCGGCAGTTGATCAGTACCAGCGCATCCTTCCCCCACACGAGTGACAAATATGGTCTGATCCGAGCCTACCACGCTTTTGACATGTCAGAGAGATGGCTATTTCTCGTGTGACTGAATGCTGGGCTTGCAGCTCTTCGGAAATTTACCGGCTTGTTTTCCGTCTGAGGTGTGGAGCATGTCACCTCGAGTTGCTGGTTAAAAACAAAATATTATACTTAAGTAACTGTTGCCATTGTGTCGATGATGTTCGCTCAAAACCGTGTAAACTCAGGCGACTGTCAGTATCAATCGTATGAACAGACCGTATAATAGAGTTGTGCAAACAATTTGACTTCATCATTGGGGTAGGAACACAGTTTGAAATAATCGTTTTTGCTCTGATTGAAGACGACTGATAATTAAACATGACCACATAATGTCAAAATTATCTTCCATCAACACGGAACCGAAACCAAAAACTGATGCTTCGGTCACTCAAAGAACATTTTCCTTCCAATGGTCTGTCTGCTATTCTCGAAAACCCTCCATCTGTCTGGCAAAGCTCCAAAGATCCTCTTCCAGCCTCAGTGTATAGGGTAACTATTGACACGGCAATGCTTAACCATAAGGCTGTCAAGCCACAGTGGCTTCGCTCCGCTCAGATAATGCGCCACAGCTCTTCCATGAACGGGAGGCTCTAGTGCCGACGCCAAGGCGTGGAGCTCAGACGCGGCAGGGGAACTTCGCGACTCCAAGCCGACCCAAAGCCGTCCCCAATACTCAACCTCAACCTTTTGCTCGAGCCCTTCGAGCTATGCCATCACATACTCTGGCCTGGAGCCAGATCCTACACAGTATTCGGTCACGGAGATGATCTTGAAAGCTACGGATTCAACATGGATTTTGTGAGTTCTGACCTGTACCTCCCCGCATTCCTCAAACGTTTGCTGACCGAACATAGTGGTCTCGTCTCATGAGCCCCCTCTCTTCGGGAGGGACTCGTCAGGAACAGGCCAAAGACCCCGCCAAGCGTCTGCATAGGTTCGAGAAGGAATACGGGAACTTGCTGGTTGGTTTTCTACCCTTCTAAACCCCTTTTTCTGTAGCAAGCCAAGCTCACCAAGACAGTCGACATGGCGAACCTCCTCCAACCTCTCCCGCGACAGCGACGCTGCCGAGACCCTCGAGATCCGCCTCCAAGACCTCACCAACATTCTCAGCGACGAGAGCCGCCGTCCACTACCACATCCATGTATCCAGTTCGCCTCTCTCCGTCAAATCTACGTCCCCATCGGCAAGATCGCCACAACTTCCTATAACGAATGGATTATCAAAGAGGCAGTCCTCTTCTTCGCCACCCTCATCGAGAGCGAAGAAGAAGCCTTTGTCGAGAACCACACCTTTTCGGCTAGCTTGACCAATCTTCTCGTGCGCATCACTGGTGCCAACAGCGTTCGGCTAGGTCTCGATACGGAATCAAGAGTGGTGGAGCTGGCCTTCAACATCACGACCAAGATCCGACTGGACCCTGAAATCTTGCCAGCTTGGTTCAAGACGCAAAAAGATGGGCAGGATGAAGGAGGAACCCGACGAAATAGCCGTGCCAATCGCGAGACTTTTGCTGGGCGGACGCAGCGTGCAGATTTCCCCCTTTTCTACATCCTAATGGACTATATCCATCACGAGGGAAAGGTTGGCGACTTTGCGCGTACAGGTCTCCTCTACATCATCGAGGCTGCTTCAAGCTCAAAAGCTCTGGAGCAATGGATCGTCGAGAGCGACTTGTCAACACTCATGGCAACAGGACTGGGCGCCTTGTACAGCCAGTTGAGTCGCAAGCTGGTCATCGATCACCACCCTGACAACCTCCCTCCTACGCTCGCCTTCTCCGACTACCAGCATCCGACTTCGAATTTTGAAATTATCAGCTCCTGCTCTCCCGAGTTTCAGTCACACCTAGAAACCTTCCTCTCTCACCTACTCTTTTGGCAAGATGTCTTGAATCACTGCAAATCTGTCGAGGTCAAATCGACCCTACTAGAGCATTTTCAAGTCATCTTCCTAGAGCAACTTCTGTACCCGTCACTGCTCGAGTCCTCCGATATCGACGGTGGCTCGTCTGTAGCTGTTCTCACCTACCTACGCCGCATACTCGAATCCCTCGACCACCCTGACATGATCAATCTCGTCCTGCATTACCTATTAGCCTTGCCAGATTCTCCCGAAACGCAAGGTGGTCAACAAAGGAGTTCAATAAGTGATGCAAGGAAGCGCAAGTCCATGGATTTGGCTACGCTGATGGCCTCCAAGTCCGACTTGACGGCTACGCCGCTCCTGTTCAATCTGGTGGACTTGATCTTGGCGTGCTTGAGGTCGCGCAATCAACAAACGATACACGTCACCCTTCGGCTGGTGTCAGCCATTCTTAAGAGGCACCATAGATATGCTGTTATGACTCTGCTGAAGACCGAGGTTCTGCCTAATAACACTGTTCACAGGACGATAGGCGCTCATGAGCAGGAGGTGGAGTACTTTATGAGTCTTGCCGGACAGGTAGGCGGACAGGATAACTTCGATGAAGTCTACGACAACGTACTGCAGGACACCATGGCGAAGCTGGAGAGCCATCCCTGCTCGCTGAAGCTAGTGGCTCCAAAAGTAGGCCGGAATCACGGCCAAAAGGCCAACGCCGTTACGGATAGCCTGCCCGGCGCTCCCAGGGAGGTTCGGGAGCATACTCTGCGGCCGGATGACCCGCTTTTGAACGCAATGCTCGACCTCCTTGAAACGTTCTTCTTGAACTCAGTAGAGACGAATTTGTCTGTTACGGAGACATTAGTGGACCTAGGTGTCTGTGGATTTATGAGTATTGAGGGTTGGCTTGCTCGCAACCCAAATACCTATGAATACGATGAGGAGGAAGAAAACGGGCAAAAGCAGGGAGACACAAGCAGTGAACGGGAAGGCCAAAGAGCGACAAGTCATGCTGAGGAGCCCGGCACGGAACAAGGCGATCAACCCACTGGCAGCTCTCCCCAGCCCAGCGACGAAGACGCAGATGATGGAAAAGATGAGGAAGGGGAGAAGGAACCCGAGGAAAGCAGTGGAGAGGCGGAAGAAACTGCAGACACTGCAGGTAAGGACGTTGTAGAGGAAACCAAACAGCCGACCGTCGAAGAAGACGAGTCCAACAACGACGAGGAGGAACAAGAGAAAAGAAGAGCTATGCACGACTGCAGACGCAGGCCAAGATGGAGCCAAAAATCCGTCCCCCGGTTCCTCGACGTAATCAAGCGTCTCTGCGACCAAGTTTCAGAATTCAAGGAGACCATCCCTCGATTCGAAGAGCTTCTGCAGCAGCGTCGTGAAGCCTTCTACACCGCGGACATGATTCTGCAAAATCCAATGCCTGCTAGAAGGGATGCTCCTAATCGGTTGGGAACGCCCGATGCGCGCAGTAATTCTATTTCACGGAGTGGATCGCCCACTCGACCGTCTGCGTTTGAAGGATTCGCGCAGCGTCTTTTATCTGAGCTGGGAACGCCGAGCCGTTCTGGAAGTCCCCGTGGACGTAAAGAGCTGGGTCGCAGCGGCGGTAGTGGCGCATCAACGCCATCGCATAAGATCGATAACTACGCGTTAGCGACTCCTAAAGGCATTAACATCGCCCCGCCTAAGGACCCGTTCAACTACCATGATCCGAATAAGGGATATTTCCCGCGGGCTGTGTCACCTAGCCGTATCGGGGATGACATTGGGGTTGATTTGGATAACGCTGATGGGTCTTTGGCTAGCCGTATGGCTGACTTTGCTGCTGCTGATCAGACTGTCTTGGCAAGGCGCGTCGGGCTGCCTGGTGACAAGATTACCCCTATACCCCTGAATTTTGACAAACCGTCTATGCCGCAGCCACGGGAACGATCACAAGCTCCGGATGATGAGGAGGACGAAGACGACGAGGATCAGGCAAATAAAGCAGCGATCGGTCCCGATGCTGATGAGATGGACCAAGACGAGGAAGATGCCAAAGACCAGGGCCCAGATGCAGACGACTCGCCCACAGAGTCGGATGACCCCGAGATGGTATCAGTGTCGCACGTAATCACCAACGTGATGATCTTCCAGTCGTTTGTGTTCGAGCTGGCTAGCTTGGTGCAGGTGCGAGCAGGACTGTTCAATGAAGTTCGCTTCGTGTGATTTCGTGAAGAGAAGAGGCAAGGGAGGGGGCATTTGCATGGCGTCGAGTATGGGACTTAGAGGGGGGACATTCATTCGCTGCATATCCTACTTGCGAGGTATTATTATTAGATAAAGGGCTGTTGATACCCATTTTGTATTGCTTTCTCTTTTACTATCTGATGACTCGTCTCCCTGATGTGTGTTTTTTATAATGATTGTGAACTATCTCAAGAGCGAGGAGCATCGGCATAGCTAAAGCTACCTCATGTCTGTTCAGAATGGAGCCGAAACTAAGGGGCAGGCAAACACGACTATCGGCTTTGATAATCTCATTGAAGGTCTATGCGCGCTGCTGCATTGCCATGGTGCCTACAGCGCCGGCGTGATCTCCGGTCAAGCAGGCGCTGATGGAACCGGCACTTCAATCAACTGCCTCCTCCTGACGACTACTGAATGTGGCTCCTTGATCTTGGCGTAGAAGACGCCGGTCACACTTACCAAGCTGGCTGCGCTGTCTAGCAAGACCAATGTGAACACTACATATCGCTGTCTGACCTCTGGTCAACTTTGTTCAGTCGCCTTCTACATTTGACACTGGCCTCCGATCCCGCTTGGCCGTCTCCCGCGAGGGACTTTGCGCTGCGCTTCGGGGATGTTCGGCTCCGAATTCCATGCCGAATCGCTTCAACGAGTAACTACTTGACTTGATATCGTTGGAATCTGAAGCCTACAGAAGGATCTTCAACATATGAAGTTGTTGAAACTTTACCACCCTCAACTTCCCCAGCTCCTCATACCAGTCAGCACGTTTACCCCAAAACCTCACCCATCTCTCCTATCACCCTAAAAACTGAAATTCCCATCTTCCCCCATAATCTCTTTACTATCGGTCTTTACCACATGTCCGACCATCCGATGCCAAAAAGGCTAATTCCCAGACGTGCATTCAAATCATGTGTACACACTCGATCTATCTCGGACCAACTCCGATCGACCAATAGCAATAAAGTAAACTCTTCATCGGCGAAAGGAAGCGAAGAAGCCGTTCATACCAGACACGCGGAAAGGAAACGGACTGGGGAAGGCGGCGATCGCTTGTGTTGTCGATGTTTGACTCAAGATGGCTGGGTTTAGTAGGTATGCTTGATTAAGTGAGTGTGCACCATCATGTGAGAGAAGGTGGAAGCAAGGTTAAAAGTTTGAGAGAGACGGCTGATGGTTCGAGAGGAAGAGCGAGATAAGATCTTCCGTCTTAGGGCAAGCAGAATGGCAAAGCTGGTTGCTTCGGAGCCTGGGTTGACCTCCTTGCTATTATTATTGCTTTTACTACTACTATTGCTGTGAATTCTTCCATTTCCGTACAGAGACTCTTGTAAATTTTCTAAAAGTTGGAGGAAGAGTCTTCAACTTGTGCATGTCTCATCATCATAAGGCTGGTAGCAGCAATTAATGTGAGACATCTCCATTATCATCCGTCCGGGCACTATTCCCACCTTGATCCACCGCTAAGCGGAGGCGGAGCTTCTGTCCAGATTCTCAGAAGCGTGGTTGCAAGACGCATTCCACCCCAGAAGGATCTAATCTTATCTAGGGAAAACCCAAGCGAGAGCCGAAGCCGTCCTTCTTTCTGCACTTATGAGGAGGCCATCGTGAAGAAACGAGCACCAAACCCTACCACCACCACAACATTCCTAACCCGCCAAGAAACCAGACACACCATCCTCTATCCTTTAACCATCCAGGACTCCTCAAAAACACATCGCAAGGAGCTTCACTTCCTCGGAAGTAATCAAATTCCTTGTAAAGGGGGTGGAGTTGCTGATCTTTACCCTCCCCGTAGATAAGGTTATGCGCTACGCTCTTTTCAACGGATAGCTTAATTCCTCCCGCTGCACTTTGCTGGGGAAAAAAGGTGTTTGTTGGATCCATGTGCCTGGAATTCGGAGCTGGTTAACCTCCGGTTTTAGAGGGGCCTTACTGTCTGTCGTTGGTAGCGTCTTGATGCGCCCCATGTGGTTTGGGCATGATCGTAAGGCGTAGAAAACAACGTTAAGAAGGGTCTTATTCAAACTACTTGGAAGTTCACGCCCGCTGGATAATAGCGGAGGGATATTGTATCCAAAATGAAGATTACTAGCATGATCAGTCATTTCTGCGGAGAGAAACCAGTCATGAACGTGTTGAACTTACGACCCTTCGTTGCAAGGTCAATTTGGATGGGAAAGAGATGCCTGCATCTAACAGAGCATCCATAGGGCAGACAACAAAAGAGCCTCAAGCCACCCACCTCCTAAGTTCACCCGGACGCTAAAGTTGGAATGTTCCGAGAACCCGCAAGGAAGCATGAAGATTCTTCGGGTGATCGTCGCATAAGGCTGTTGACTTTGGCTTCCGAATTCCAGTCTTTACTCGTATTCCCGTTTCGGGCGGGGGGCGTAACATTGTCTCAGATAGGGCGACTTGGCATTGTGGCGTCCAGCCGCAGTGACTTTGCATTCACGATCATGGACGTGTGATATTATGTATCGTCTGTCAAGCATATTTCACCCGCGGGTTACACCCGTGGTGGGAACTGAGACAGACAAGTCTGCTTTTGGAAATAGTTTACGGACGAAAACGCTTGAGGATTGGTACACATCGCGCGCTCGTCCGGGGTTAATCATGGAGGAGCTCTTGCTCCGTTCTCAATGAGAGACCTGGATATATGGAATAAGCAGTTTTAAATGGATAGCCAAAATCACAGACGGCGATTGACTCAGATCAAAACCGCTCTAATTTAGAGTTACGACTATAGTACTAACATGGTATTCTTGATATCGAGTTTATACATATCATGGGTTGATGGTTGATGCAGTTCAAATCGACCATGCTGAGGTTATTCCAACATTAGGGCCGCCCGATCTCACAAATAAAAACTCAATGATCTTGAAAATGCATCATCCGACGGATAGGAAAAGCACTTGGCTTCCACTCCTGGGAAGGCCACTGGAATGTTGAGCTGGGAGGCGGACAGCCTCCCACATGAGGCTGCCAACCGTGCCGGAGACGGTCTATACTTGATACTACGCGAAAAGTGAAGCCCATAGTTATAAGTGTAGGCAAGGCTACCTAAAGGCCTTCAAAGTAGAGGCACCAATGCCATGATTCACCAAGGCCTAAACACGACGTTCAGTAAGACATCATGTTCGGGCAAAAGTGCTGGAGTTACGCAGTCACAGCAACGCTTGCCGTTGCTGCGGTTGCCGAAGCCCAGTCTACTATTTACGGCAACCGGATTGAGGTTAACCCTCCTCAACACGACGGAACATCACTCGATGCTGTCCTCACTGAGGATGGCGCCAGAGGCTACATTGGGCGCAGAGATGATGATAATCACGATGATACCCACTCTAAAGTTCTACGAAGCGACATTGGCATCAATGTCGAAGAATGCCCTTCCGGCAACATCTGCGTCGGAGAGAAATGTACTACGAATGTTATTGGAATCGACCCTGCTCATTGCGGGAGTCAGGATAAAGCTTGCAAAGCCGCAGAGCTTTGCGTCGCCGGTGATTGCTTGCCTTTAAACTTCACCTCAAACGACTCAGGCCCTTGCGGAAACTCAAAGAAGCCATGCAAGCCAGGTCAATGGTGCAATGGAGCCAGCTGCGCACCCATTGAAGTTATGGTCGATCCTCTTCACTGCGGGACTTCCAGAGAAAAGTGCAAAGCTGGTCATCTTTGTGTGAACGGCAAATGCGTGAAGATCGACATTGGATCCGACACAAGCAAGTGTGGCAAGGAGCAGAAGGCTTGCAAGCCCGGAAACTGGTGCTTCGAAGGCGAGTGCACGCCTTTTGAGCTCGGAACTTTCTCCAAGAGTTGTAAGGCAGACAAAGAATGCCCTTTGCGAACCCAATGCCGCGATGGTGCATGTCGTCCATTGCACATCGGCACCGACTCGAGCCACTGCGGCAAAAAGGACAGTCGTTGTTCGGCTGGTGAGCTCTGCGTTTCTGGAGATTGTCGGCAACTCAACATCACCACCAACAATGATCGACCCTGTGGATCTTCAGGCACGCCCTGCGACCCGGGATACATGTGCTATAAAGGGAATTGTATTCCCATCTACATCACCACAGACCAGACTCACTGCGGAAAGAAGAACAAGAAATGCAGGAAGGGAGAAGTCTGTATCTCAGGCGTCTGTATCGCTGATCTTGAAGACGCCAAATTTTCCGATGGCGGACCTAAATCTTGCCCTGGGGGCAAGAAAGGTAGCGGCAGCGGCGAGACCGCTAAGCCCGGCCAAGCAGGAGGAAGCGCAGGTCAGTCTCCAGGAGAACCCGGAAATACCGAAGGCGGAGATGCCTCATCTAGCGAAGGTGCGGGCGGCAGCAGTGGAGGATCACCTGAGGGCGGCTCGCAAGGACAAAGCGGCGCTCCTGGTGGATCCAACGACTCTGCAAACAACGGCGCAGGGACCGGTAGCTCCGGAGAAACCGGCTCAGCCCCCGGAGAAGAGAGCGGATTGCAGGATGGCTCCGGCAACGGAGAGAACGCTACGCCTGGAGGCTCTGCTGAAGATGGCGGTGCCGCTGGTGGAGAGGGCGGCCAAGGCGAGCCTGGCCAAGGTGAGCCTGGCCAAGGTGACAACGCTGCTCCAGGAAGCGGAGGCAACGCTGGAGGAGCTGACGATGGCGGCTCTGGAAATAATGCCGGATCACCTGATCAGAACGGGTCTCCCTTGGGAGAGAATGGCCAGCCTCAAGCTGGTTCGGAAGGCCAGTCGCCAGAGGGAGGAAGCGGCCGGGTTGGTAGTGTTCAATCTCCTGGAGGCGGGAATGGCCAGTCTCCAGAGCAAGGAGGTGGTCAGTCCGCTCAGGGCGGAAACGGTCAGTCTCCACAAGGAGAGAACGGCCAAGCCCCTGAGGGTGGTAGTGATCAATCCGCAGCTGGTGGAGTTGGTCAATCCCCTGAGGGTGGAAGTGCTCAGTCTCCTGGAGGAGCGAATGGCCAATCCCCTGAAGGTGGCAGTGGCCAGTCCTCTCAAGGTAGTGGTGGTCAAGCTGCAGGAGGCGGAAACGGACAATCTCCGCAGGGCGGCAACGCCCAGTCTCCCGGGGCCGGTGATGCTCAATCTCCTGGAGGCGCAGACGGTCAAGCAGCCGGTGGAGGTAGTCAATCTCCCCAAGGCGGACAGTCTCCTCAGGGAGGTCAGTCACCTCAAGGAAGTAGCGGTAGCTCTCCAGAAGGTGGCAGCGGCCAGCAACAGCCTGGTGGAAACGGTCAACCATCTGAAGGAGGGAATGCTCAAGGAGGAGGAGATGGCCAGTCTCCCGCCGGCGGCAACCGTCAACAGCAGGGCGTCAATCGACCTCAGGTTCAGGGACTTTCAGCAGCAAATCCAGCGTCGCAATGCAACCCTCGATGCGAAGGCAATAACATCTGCGACAATGGCAAATGTTTCCCCCTCACCGACCCGTCATCATGCACAGCATCCAAGGGTATGATGGGCCGTCTGATGGGAAAGAAAGAGCCCTGCCCACCCAGCGAGGTCTGCGCCAACGGACGCTGTATTCCCATCAATGCTCCTGGTCACTGTGGCCAGGCCAATTCCCACTGTTCCCCCGGAGAGGTCTGTGTGCAAGGGCAATGCGTGCGCCGAGGAGATCCAGGTAAGTGTAAGCAGGGCGGCGGCGCGTGCCAATCCGGCAATCTTTGCATTGGCGGACATTGTACACCCTCTGGACAAGGAGCACCAGGGAGCTGCGGTGGTAAGACATGTTCCAAGGGCCAGATCTGCGCTGGAAAGACAAAGACTTGCCAAACCCCCACAGATCCTAAGAACTGCGGCGGTATCGAGTGCACTGGCGGCCACACTTGTGTTGACAAGACATGTACACCCCAGAGCAGTGTTTGTGGAAACACCATCTGTCGAAGGGGAGAAAAATGCGAGAACGGCGTTTGCGTTCCCGGAGAAGGTCCTGGTGGATGCTTTCACAACGGCGAATCTACCACTGGGAGCGCTCAAAACCGTGGCTGTGGAAAGGGCAGTGTCTGTCGAAACCACCAATGCGTTTCTGGCAGTGGAACTGGAAGCTGTCGCCAGGCCTCGGACTGTGGCTCAGGTGACAGCTGTCAGGATGGGCATTGTTCCCCTTCTCTAGGATCGGACGGATGCTCTAGCAAAGCGGAGTGTGCCCCTGGAAAGAAGTGCGAAGGGGGATCCTGTATAACAAACCAGAGTGCTGGTACTTGTAACTCGGATGCGCAATGTGGTTCTGGTCGATCTTGTCGAAGCGGCTCTTGCCAAGCCTCTCAGACAAATCAATTGGCAGCAGGGAACAGAGGCGGAAAGCCTTGCTCCGAGAAGCAAGACTGTGGTACGAACAACGTTTGTCGTGACGGAACTTGCGCCCCAGGATCTGCTCTTTGTAGCGGTGACGAGGACTGCGATAACAACCAGACTTGCCGGACAGGCCAATGTACAAGTCGTCCGCGTTGCGGTGATGATACGGACTGCATTGCCGGTCATTCCTGCAAATCTGGAACTTGCCAACCTCGAACCCCCTGTTCCAACGATGAAGCATGCGGAGCCGGAAAGTCATGCCAGTCTGGTGGCTGCGTGCCTCTTGAAGGTTGCAGTAGGAATACGCATTGTGAAGCGGGCCGAAAGTGTTCCAATGGAGCCTGTGTCCCTGACCAGCCTTGCACCACTGGTCAGGGTGGTTCAAGCTGTGGCAGTGGTAAGACCTGCAGCAACGGAGCTTGCGTCCTGAGCCAGTCCGGAAAGTGCAGCAATGACAAGGATTGCGACGCTGGAAAGAAGTGTACATCTGGATCTTGCAAAGCAGAGACATCTTGTTTAGGCTCAGGAACTTCAAACTGCCCTGACGGTAAAACCTGCAGTCGCGGAGCTTGTATTCCAGAGGTGGGCTGCGGTTCCACGGCAGACTGCAAAAATGGACGTATCTGCAAGTCGGGTACGTGTGTTGTTACCAATCCTTGCACAACAAATACAAATTGTGGCGCTGGAAAGTTTTGCCGGGCTGGGTCTTGTGTTGCAGAGACAAGCTGCGGCAAAGACGATCACTGCGACGAAGGACAAGTTTGCAAGAACAACGCTTGTGTGTCTTCACGTTCTGGTTGCGAGGGTAGCTTGGATTGCGGATCGCGCCAAATCTGTCAGAATGGGAGTTGCGCGCCTGAGAAGTCTTGCAAGAACTCTGCCTCTTGCGGACAAGGCCAAGAGTGTAATAATGGAGCTTGCCAGGCTAGGAGCTCTTGTGCAGGAAATACACAATGCAAGAAAGGTGAACTCTGCAAGCAGGGAGCGTGTGTTGCAGGATCTTCATGCTCTAGCACTGCTGATTGCGAGGGCAAAGAATCGTGCCGAGCAGGCGTCTGCGTGCAGACTCAGAGCTGCAAGAGCAGTACCGACTGTCAATCTGGCCTCACTTGTCAGAATGGTACATGTAGTCCGCAGAGCAGTTGCTCAGACAAGAGAAACTGCGAGTCCGGTCATATCTGCCAGGCAGGTGCTTGTACTCCCCAAACAGGATGCAACGGTGACAGCTCTTGTGGAACAGGCAAGGTCTGTCGCAAGGGTGCCTGTGTAGCGCAATCGACATGTACATCTGATTCGAGCTGCGGTTCAGAGAAGAAATGTGAGGACGGGACTTGCGTCTCATCCGGTGCCTGTTCCGGCAAAGGCGACTGTCAGTCTGGATACGTCTGTCAGGCCAATCTTTGCGTTCCAGAGAAGGGCTGTTCGGGTGAAACAGACTGCGATTCCGGTAATGTCTGTAGGGCTGGTGCCTGCGTTCCTGACACAGGTTGTTCTCGCAACTCGCACTGCGACTCAGGAGAAACGTGCCAGAATGGCGCTTGCACTCTTCCCGGATCGAAGTGCACTAACAATATTCATTGTGATGCTGGATTCTCCTGTCAAAATGGAAGCTGCAAGTCAGACGGCAAGACATGCAAAACGACATCGGAATGTGATAAGGGCCAGACTTGTCAAAAAGGCTCGTGCGCAGTCTCCTCCGCGTGTGAGACGGACGAGAACTGTTCTACAGGTCAGACCTGTAGTTCGGGTGCGTGTGTCCGTAAATCAGGGTGCTCAAGCACATCTGATTGTTCAGCAAACCAAACCTGTCAAAATGGCTCGTGTCGTCCCGTGCAGGGCATAGCTGCCGGTGATGGCAACACCGCTGGTCGAGTATCTGCTACCTCCTCAGCTGGACCTGCTTCATCATCTGCTGGAAGCACTGGCGGCGATATAGGCAGTGATACCGGAGGCACCGCCACTGACTCATCATCAGCCGGTAGCACTGGCGGAAGTGATAGCGGCGATTCTGGCGATAACAACAGCGAAACTGGCAATGAGGGCGGCGGCACTGCCACTGGCTCATCAACAGCTGGTATCACCGGAGGTCCTTCGTCCACCGGCGGCGGTGAGAATGGTGATTCTGGAAGCGACAACAACGATGCCAACGCCAGCACCGGCAGCAGCGGTGGCACTACCGGTGCTGATGGTAGCGACTCTAATGGCGACGGCGATGGTACAGCCACGGCCACTTCAACAGCTGGAGCTCCAATACCATCAGGCGGACGCGTTGGTGATACTACTAGCGGCGATTCCAGCAGCAACGACAATGGTAGCAATGAAAGCGAAAACACCGGAGATTCAAGTGACAACGAGAACGGTGGTGGCAGTGCCTCCTCATCCGCTGACGCTCCATCCTCATCGACTGGGGGCACCGCTAGTACTAACTCCGAAAATGGCTCCAGTAATGATTCCAGTAATAATACCGGAAGCAGTTCCGGAGACTCCAATGAGACTGCTAATGCCCCGACTGTTAATAAGAACTTTGGCTTAGCTAGAGAGGGCGGCAAAGAGGGCTCTCAGTGCGGCTCCGACCAAGAATGCGGTAGAGGACTGTCTTGTAATGAAGGGCAGTGTTCCTCTTCGTCCAGCAATAGTCTTAACAATGGCGCCACCCAAGACAGCAATGGTGGAAGCAACTCTGGTGGTAACGACAGCTCTGCCTCGTCATCATCCAGCGGTCCGTCATCAACAGGTGGAAGCAGTGGCGGAGACGACGTTAGTGAATCTGGCGATGACAGCAGCAGCAACAATGACGACGTCGGCTCTGCTTCTTCATCGTCTAGTGCTTCTTCACCTTCGGGTGGAAGCAGCAGCGATGAGAACACCGAGTCTGGCAGCGACAATAGCAGTAATAGCGAAGGCAGTGACTCTGGTGGAAATGACAGCAGCGACGGCACCACCTCATCATCAGGCGGAGCCTCCGCATCGTCAGATACTGGTCCCTCCTCAACAGGTGGAGGCAGCAGCACTGACGGCGGTGACTCCAGCGGCTCTGGCCCTGGTCAAGAAGGTGATGACTGCGGAAATGACAGAGACTGCAGCCAGGGACTATCTTGCGAGGCTGGTACCTGTACTTTGGCATCCTCTGGTGCTGATAGCAGCGGCGGCACCGCATCGTCATCCGGTAGCAGTCCCTCATCGTCAGGTGGAAGCACTGGCGGAGAAGATGGCGGTGATTCCAGCAACAATAACAATGAGAACAACAGCAGCGAGAACAACGGAGACACGAGTGGCGATGACAACGGTGGCGGTACTGCTTCCTCGTCAGCCAGCTCTCCCTCATCCTCAGGTGGAAGCACTGGTGGTGAAGAAGGCGGTGACTCCAGCAGCAACAATAATGAGAGCAACGGCGGCGAAGGGGGCAGCGATGGCACTGCATCCTCATCAGCCAGCAACCCCTCATCATCAGGAGAAAGCAATGGCGGTGATGAAACCAGCGAGTCTGGCGGAGGCACCAGCGAAAGCTCCAATGGAGATGAAGGCGGCACTGGCTCTTCCTCATCATCTGCTAGCTCTGCCTCCTCATCAGCTGGAACCGATGGTCCTCAGCGAAATAATCTGTTACAAAGACCCAACTCTGAAGAAGGAAGTACCAATAGCGAAGGAAACACTAGTAGCGGAGGAAGCACCACTGGTGACCAAACATGTTCCAGAGATCAGGAGTGCGACGAAGATGAGACTTGCGAGGGAGGCAGGTGTACTGTTTCCAGCAGCGGTGACACCGAAGGTGGAGACTCAGAAGGCGGTTCCTCCGAGGGAGATGGCTCCTCCGGAAACAACTCTGAAGGAGGTGCCTCTGCTTCAGGGGGCGAGGCTACCGGAGGCAACAGCGGTGGTAGTGCCTCTTCAACAGCTAGCGGCCCCGAGTCATCAGGTGGTAACACCGGTGGCGAGGAGAACGGTAGCTCTGGCGACAATAATGATAGCAACGCCGGGAATGAAAGCGGCGGTGGTAGTGTTTCCTCAACAGCCAGCACTCCCTCATCAACCGGAGACACCGGTGGCGAGGAGAATGGCGGCTCTAGTGACAATACCAACAGCGAGAACGGTAACGGGAGCGGCGGTGAAAGTGTTTCCTCAACAGCAAGTATTCCTTCATCGACCGGAGACACCGGTGGTGAGGAGAGTGGTGACGCTGGCGACAATACCAACAGCGAGGCAGGGAACGAGACCGGCGGCAGCGGAAGTGCCTCACAAACAGGGGGTGCCTCCCCATCATCATCAGCTGGAAGCAATGCTGGCGAAGAAGGCACTGATACTGAAACCAACGGTAGCGATGAGAACAACACTACCGGAGGCAATGACTCTGGCACTACCTCCTTGGCAGACAACACTCCCACATCGTCATCTAGCGCACCCGCATCAACATCATCAGCTGCAAGAATCGGAGGGTTTGAAGCGTTTGCTAGACCCAACTCTGCAGGTAGTCAAAACAGAGTGATCTCGACAAACAAATCTTGCTTTGGTGATACAGAGTGCGGCAAAAACCAAAGCTGTCAGGACGGAAAATGTGCCCCTATCCCAGCGGATAGTATCGCCGACAGCAACAACTCTACCAGCACTGACACCGGAAACAATGGTAGCACCAACTCCGAGGGTACAAGTTCCAGCGGAACCTCTTGTTCATCGAATCAAGAGTGCGCTTCTGGTGAAACTTGCGAGAACAGCAAGTGTACGCCCATCACTGGTAGTGGAGATAAAGCTTCCGACGGAGATGGTACTGCCAACGGAAATGATGCGGTTGGCGGAAGCGATGGCTCAAGCTCAGGCCAAGTTCGTTGCACATCTTCCGATGATTGTAAAGACGGAAAGTCATGCCAGAACGGTTTCTGCGAGTTCGACTCATCAAGCTCCGATACAGACAGCGGCTGCATCGTGGATGACGATTGCGACGCTGGTCAAACATGTCGCAAGGGCGCCTGCGTTTCCGCCACCAGTGCCAGCTGTACCAGCGATGAGGAATGCGGCGAAGGCGAAACTTGCAACGACGAAAGCTGTGTTTCTGGATCTGGAAGTCAGGACGGCTGCCAATCGGACAATGACTGCGACGAAGGCCAAAAGTGCAATGAAGGAAGCTGTGACTCCTCGACAGGCTGCCAGACTGACAGCGAATGCGGTCAGGGAAGGAAGTGTAGCGAGGGACAATGTACGCCAGATAGCGCCTGCAACGATGACTCGGACTGTTCCGAGAACGAAAGATGCTCGGAAGGCGGCTGTGTCGAAAGACCGTCTTGTTCTAGTGACACGGAGTGCGGAGCTGGCCGGGTTTGTCAAGAAGGTCGCTGTCAGCAGGAACAAGCATGTTCTGCCGACGATGAATGTGGCAGCGGCAAGGTATGTCAGACAGGAAGTTGTGTACCTGCTGCTCCTTGTTCAGAAGACAACGAGTGCGGTTCAGGAAAGATTTGCGAGGACGGTACCTGTGTCGTAGCTTCTGGAACTGGAAGCGGTGATACTGCCAGTGCCTCTGAATCAGCTGGCGGTCCTTCATCATCAGCTGGAGCTACTGGCGGCGACGACAGTGAAGAGTCCGGAGGCTCTAGTGCCGAAGATGGCGGTAATGATAGCGAGGGAACCGGAGGCAACAGGAACGACGGTGCTTCCGGCACTGAATCAGGTGGCGATGCCAGCGGTTCCGGCACTGTCTCCTCAACAGCCGGCGTTGCCTCGCCATCAGATGGAGGTGTTGAAGACGGCGAGAGCGGTGAATCTGGAGGCGACGACCCTAGCAACAGTGGCGAGCCTAATGGCGATGCTTCCTCGACAGCTGGCGCTCCTTCACCGTCAGGGGGTAGCAACGACGGTGGCGAGAACGGCGACTCTGGGGAAAATAACCCTAGCAACACCAGCGGCTCTACTGGCGGTAGCTCTTCCACAGCTGGTACTCCGTCGTCATCAGCTGGAGCCTCCAGCGGTACGGATGGCGCCAGCACTAATGGTCCTGGCGGAGCTGGCACCATCTGCTCGGCCGACAAGGAGTGTGCCCAAGGTTATACATGTCAAGATGGCTCGTGTACGCCATCCTCGACCGGCACCTCCGGAAGAACCAACGGTGTAAAGAACCAAGCAGTTGAAGGCAACCGGTTTAACGCCCTAGTCCAGCCCGTTGCTGCCGGCAATCGTGGTTCCTCAGGTAAAACTTGTTCTGGCTCAGGAGAGGGACAATGCGAGACTGGAGAGACTTGCCAAGAAGGTACTTGCGTTGCTGCTGTATCTACTAGCAGTGCCAACAATGGCGGCTCTACCAGTAGCGCTCCTGAAGGCAGTGCCAGTGCCTCAGCAGCTGCGGGTGGTCCATCCTCGTCAGCTGGAGCAGCCGCCGGCGAGGGTAGCGTTGATGAAGGCAACAACGCTGTGGATGAGAATGGCGAATCTACTGGTGTTAACAGCGCCACTGGCATTGCCACTGGCTCCGAATCAGCTAGTGAGCCCTCGTCATCAGCAGGAGCAGCTGACGGCAACGGAAGTGGTGAAGAAGGAAACGACAGCAATATTGAGAATGGTGGCTCTGATGAAAATGGCACCACTGGCACAGACTCTTCAGCACCTAGTGGTCCCTCATCATCGGCCGGAACTAGCAACGACAGGGGCGATGATACCCTCGGCGTGCCTTGTTCCAGCGACATGAATTGTGGAAAGGGGCAGAAGTGCCAGCAAGGAGTTTGTGTAGAGGTTTTTGGAAGAGAGTTAGAAGCGAGCAGTGGTGATGGAGGTGCTAATGAGAACAATGCAGTAGCCAACAACGGTTCGGGAAGATCCTGTACAGGCAATGGTGGAAACGAATGCAACGAGGATGAAATTTGCCGGGATGGCGTCTGTGTTCGTCCGACTGGCGAGGAAAGTGGAGGTGAGGATAGCGGCGATGGAAACAACGGTGGATCTGGGAGACCTTGCACAGGCAACGGCGTCGATCAGTGCAATGAGGACGAAATCTGTCAGGATGGGTTCTGCGCCCGTCCAACTGGCGGGAACGGCGGCAGTGAAGGTTCCGGTAGACCTTGCGGTAATGATGGTCAAGAGTGCGACGAGGGCGAGACATGCCAGGACGGATTTTGTGCCCTTCCCAACAACGATGGAACTGAAAGTTCTGGAAAATCTTGCACTGGCGATGACGAGGGGCAATGTGATGCTGGAGAGATCTGTCAAGATGGGACTTGTGTTGTTCAGGGCGATAATGGCTCTGGAGTACCCAACACCGAAGGTAACCCTCCTATCACCTCTGGTGGACTTTCGAGTACTTCTAGCAGTATCCCTGGTAGTGCATCGAGCAGTCTACCTGGAAGTGTCTCGAGTAATCTCCCCAACAGCGTCTCGAGCAGCCTCCCCGGAAGTGTTTCAAGCAGCCTCCCCAGCAGTGCATCGAGCAGCGCTCCTGACAGCGCATCTGGCAGCATCCCCGCTGGAGCTGCCGCCGCAGGCAATGGAAACTCTGGAGATCCCTGTGAAGAGAGTACAGACTGTGGACAAGGCCTGCAATGCACGGATGGAGTTTGCAGGCCCGTGAGAAACACATTCAAAGGCGCCGCTCCAAACGCCCAAAGCAACAGTGCAAATGCCCAAAGCAACAATGTAAACGCTGACAGTACGACTGAAAACAACGCAAAGGCCTGCACCAGCGATAAGGACTGCGGTGACGGACAGAGCTGCAACCAAGGATCTTGCATCGATACAAGCACCGGTGGCAGTGCCAACAACAACGGTGCCAACAACAATCCAGGAGGCAAGCAATGCGCTACCACGGCAGAGTGTGGCCAAGGAGAAGAGTGCAAATCAGGAATTTGCGCTCCCGCAACATCTAGGTCCTGTACCCAAGACAGTGACTGCCTTGCCATTGAGCAATGCAAGAACGGGTCTTGTAGTCCAAAGCCAGCGGCCGACGGAACCCAAGCCTGTTCTACCGACGCAAACTGCGATCAGGGGCAGCACTGCCGCATGGGTGTTTGTACAGCAAACACCGGAGACTCGGGCGGTGGCCAAACATGCTCTACGGAGCGAGACTGCAGCGCCGGACATTCTTGCCAGAAAGGCATTTGTACTCCTTCGCAGGGCGCCACCAGCGGTCCCGATCGTTGCAACAACGATATTGATTGCGGAGCTCACAAGAAGTGCCAGAGCGGTTTCTGCGTCGCTGAGTTTCCTTGTACTACCGCAGGTGATTGCCAGGATGGGCGTACTTGTCGCTCCGGCGCATGCGTTCCTGAGGCGCCTTGCAGCGCAGACAAAGATTGTGCTCCCGGCCAAACATGTAACAGCGATGGAGGCTGTGTCATCAAGAACAAGTGCTCTTTGAATAGCGATTGTGATCTCAAGGAGAACTGCCAGTCGGGTGCTTGCATACCTCGTCAAACTTGCAAAGCAGATTCCGACTGCTCTACCAATCAACAATGCAACGGCAAGGGCGTCTGTGTTCTTAAGAGTCCATGTGGCATCGACCAAGACTGTGCTGATGGTCAGAGTTGCCAGGTGGGCACCTGTGCTGATAAAAAGAGCTGCTCCCAAGACACAGACTGTGGTACTGGTCAGGCTTGTAATCAAGGCAGTTGTGTTACGAAGCCCCAATGCAAGACCACAACAGACTGTGACAAGGGGAGGAATTGCGAAGGCGGGAAGTGTATTCCCGCAGAATCTTCGACTACCTGCCAAAAGCCCTCTGACTGTCTTCGTGGTCAAGGTCTATGTCCTTCTGGCCTGTGTGGCTGTAACAACGGACAATGCACGCTCAATTCTAACGTCACGCCGTGCGCTAAAGATTCGGCTTGCAGCACCGGCGAGAAGTGTCAGAACGGTGCCTGTACTACTCAGATTCAGTGCACGACTGACTCCAACTGCCTGGATAGGGTCAATCTTTGCAAGATCGGAGGTCTCTGCTCTTGTGTGAACGGAGGCTGTATTGTTCGACCAGCTCCTACGGAGCGCTGTGACGATAGTCAGGACTGCGGTAAAAATGAGCAATGCTCCAACGGTCGCTGCATCTTGGGATCCGGGACAGTTCGGAGGACCTGCTCAAGCAAGACAGATTGCAAAGCCTACGAGGTTTGCACCGCTGGTTTCTGCGCTCCAGCACCGACAACGTGCTCCAAGGACACGGATTGTGAAAGCGGACAGACCTGCCAGAATGGTAGCTGTGGACAAGACAATGGCCACAAGACTTGCAAGACCAAGGCCGATTGCAGTGATGGACAGGCTTGCGAGTCCGGAAACTGTGTCGTCGGTCCTCAGAGCTGTAGCCAAGACACGGACTGCGGTAAAGGCAATAAGTGTACACAAGGCCGCTGTGGTCTCGATTCAGGTTCGAAGTCCTGCCAGGCGTCCACCGAGTGCCAAACGGGGGAGACCTGCAAGGACGGCACGTGTAGCCCAGGATCTCGAACGTGCACCAAGGACACCGACTGCGGCAATGGCCTGGGCTGTTTCCAGGGAACCTGCACGCAGAAGTCTGGTCTGACAGGATGTTCCAAGGACTCTGACTGTGGTACCGATCAAAGCTGCCAAAGCGGCCAGTGTCAGCCAAAGAAGAAGCTTGGAGGACCCTGCAGTAAGAACGAGGACTGCCCTGATAGCACTACTTGCACAGCTGGCACTTGTCAAGTACCCACTGGGACCGCGTGTAAGTCAGCTGAGGAGTGTGGCACCGGAAAAGTGTGTTCAGATGGTACTTGCAAGCCCAACACAGGAGCGAGCTGCCAGAAGAACCAAGATTGTGGGGACAACTTTATTTGCTCCAACGGTGTCTGCGCTCCCCCAGCCGAAGATACCTGCACGCAGAACAGTGATTGCGGCAGTGGAAAGACGTGTCAAAAGGGAATCTGTGCGTCTGCGTCTGGGTTTACTATCCAGTCCCTTATTGCATCGTGCAGCGCAAGCAAGCCATGCCCCGAAGGTCAAAGCTGCAACAAGGGTTCCTGCACCCCGGACAGCACTGCCGGTGCTAAGAAGTGCGCCAAAGCGGCGGACTGCCCCGATGGCCAAACGTGCGGAACAGACGGGACATGCACCACCAAGACTGGACCCGATGGCTGCTCCAAAGACAGCGACTGTGCGACAGGACAGTCGTGCCAGAACAGCGTTTGTACAGTCAATGGCGGACCTAAAAAGTGTTCAACAACTGCAGACTGCCCTGACAAGCAAACCTGCAATTCCGGCGTCTGTACGCCGAGTACTGGCGCAACTACATGCTTCGCCGACCGCGACTGTCCTGATGGGCAGCAATGTCAGTCCGGGGCATGTGTTGCAGGCACCCCGACAAAAACTTGTTCAAAGGACGCGGATTGTGGCACAGGCAAGACCTGCGGCACGACCGGTACCTGTCAAGACAAACCCCCTGGTTGTTCAAAGGACACAGACTGCCAATCAGGATACAAGTGTTCTTCTGGAAGCTGTGTTGTCAACACCAATCCCACGGAGTGTACCAAAGACGGTGATTGTGGTACTGGCAAGGTCTGCACAAGTGGCCGCTGTACAGAGGGCGTCGCTACTCTCAAATGTTCCAAGGATTCTGACTGCACTGGCGGCAGAATCTGTACTGGAGGAGAGTGTAATACTGACCTGACCTCCCACAAATGCTCGGAGAATCAAGACTGTCTCGTTGGGCTGAGCGTCTGCCCATTTGGTTTCTGCATCTGCGTCAAGGGATTCTGCGCCTTAGACCCAAGCCTGCAGGCCTGCAAGACAGACACCGACTGCAAGAGTGGAAAGAAGTGTCAGAAGGGCGTATGTGCTGCTACCACTGGATGCGACGACGAAACGGATTGTCTCTTCAGTTCTAGCATTTGCACGTTCCCTGGCGTTTGCAGGTGTGTCAGCGGAGCTTGTCAGCTGTCGAGCGGTACCTTGGCCGCAGGCCACAGTCGTTGCAATACGGACAGTGACTGTGGTTCGGGCCAAAGTTGCTCAGGCGGCATCTGCGGCTCCAAGACACCATCGTGCTCAGCTGACACGGATTGTGTCGGCAAGAATATCGCTGGCAGTGGCATCTGCTCCTTTGGACAGTGCAGCTGTAGCAAGGGCACCTGTACCAGTACACCGGTCAAGACATGTACCTCAAGTAGTGGCTGCGACTCGGGTCAGAAATGTCTCAACAGCAAATGTGTCGCCCGAGACGGTAGCTGCAACGCCAGCGAGGACTGTGATGATGGCAAGGTCTGCACATCTGGATCTTGTGTGACTGGCTGCCGAAGCAATACTGGTGCCAACGGCTGCCCAGAGAATCAAATTTGCCAGAACGGCCAGTGCATTCCGCGCGAGTGTAAGCAGAGCTCGGAGTGTAATAGTGATGAAGTCTGTCAATCTGGCTTCTGTATTCCACACATTCTGACCTCTTGCACCACGGCTACCCAATGCGGAAAAGGACAAGTGTGCCAGCTTGGCAAGTGTCTGCCTAGCTTCCTCCCACTTTGTCTCACGCAAGCATCGTGTAACAAAGGTCAGGTCTGCGGTTCAGGTATCTGTTCCAGCTGCACAACCGACGCGCAGTGTGGTGATGGGAAGAGTTGCTCGAGCGGCTCCTGTATCGACAAGCCTACTCCCAAGTGCACAACCAATAAAGACTGCAGCAGCGGCCAGATCTGCAATGCTGGTACGTGTGGAGGCTGCACCTTGAGCTCTCAGTGTGACGGAGGAACCGTCTGTTCGGGAGGCTCTTGCGGCAAATGTACTTCCAACTCGCAGTGCGCGGGCAGCTCTCAAGGTCAAATCTGCCGCAGTGGTAGCTGTGGAGCTTGTACGGCAAACTCGGACTGCGGATCCTCACAGATTTGCAGAGCCGGAGCTTGTGGCACCTGTACCGCTGATAATCAGTGCAACACGGGACAAATTTGCGAGAACGGCGTTTGCCACGCTGGCTGTACGGGCACCGGCGGGAGCAGTGCCGGCTGCAGCTCCGGTCAGGTCTGCGACACTGGTCGTTGCCGTAGCTGTACCAGTAAGAGCGAGTGCGGTACTGGCCAAGCCTGTGTTAGCGGAGTCTGCAAGGCTTGCTCCATCGATAGCCACTGCGGCGACAGCAGTGCTAATCAGATCTGTCAAAACGGAGCGTGTACCGCGGGCTGCAAGGCGAATTCAGACTGTGGTTCCGGCCAGATCTGCTCCGGTAGCCGATGTACGGCTTGCACGTCCAACTCACAGTGCAGCAGTGGCCAGATCTGTCGAAGCGGATCTTGCGACTCCTGCAAGAGTGACGGCGAGTGTGGCGACGGTCGTATCTGCGAAAGTGGTGTCTCTATTGTCGGATGTCTTAGCAATTCCCAGTGCCCAAGCGGACAGAGCTGCAAATTATTCCGTTGCACAAAATGCAGTTCCAACTCGGACTGTACCTCAGGACAAGTTTGCGGCAGCAGTGGAGGTTGTTCGGCTTGCACTTCCAGCAGCCAGTGCGGCTCGAATCAGTATTGCAAGTCCGGATCCTGTATGGCGGGCTGTGATAGCGACGCTAGCTGCGGTACAGGAAAGGTATGCAAGAATAATGTGTGCATTGCGGGTTGCACGTCCAACTCGGCGTGTTCCAACGGCCAAGTCTGTACATCGGGCAACTGTGTAGCATGTTCGTCCGATGGTCAATGCGGCACTGGCCAAGTCTGTTCCAACGGAGCCTGTATCGCGGCCTGTACATCGACATCATGCTCCAACGGCCAAGTCTGCAAGAGCAACAAATGTGCGGCCTGCTCGGCCGACTCTGAATGTCCGACTGGTAAATTCTGCAGCAGCGGTGTTTGCGGTCCCTGTACCACAAATGCGCAATGCGGCGGCACTAAGATCTGCCAAAGTGGAACATGCCAGGACAAGTGCACTTCGTCTTCCTGCTCAAACGGCCAGATCTGTCAGTCGGCCGGGTCTTGCGGAGACTGCAAGGCGCATTCGGACTGTCCCACAGGCCAAGTGTGCAAGTCCGGAACAACGTCGAGCTTACGTTGCGGTGCTTGTACGGCCGACTCAGACTGTACAGCAAGCGGACAGATCTGCTCAGGCGGGACTTGTGTGGCCGGCTGTACTTCGTCCTCTTGCAGCGGAGGAAAGGTGTGTACATCCGGTCGTTGCGCAGCTTGCACAAGTTCAAGCCAGTGTTCAAGTGGTCAAGTGTGCAAGAACGGCGTCTGCAGCGCATGCTCGTCGTTATCCGACTGCTCGACAGGTCAGGTCTGCAATTCAGGAAAATGCGGCGCTTGTACATGCCACACGGACTGTGGCAGCGGCTCAGCATGCGATAACGGAGTCTGCAAGTCGAGCAGATGCACCACTGGATCGGATTGCTACAAGGGACTAGGCGTTTGTCAGCTCGGGGTGTGCTTCTGTCTCTTTGGACTCTGCATCTTGTAAGAAGAAGAGGCGGTGGTGGAGGTAATGGAAAAGCTTGAAGCTGTTGAAGTTGTTCTTATTGAGGATGGGTGTGGTTACGATTGACGTTGGAGTTGGATGGCATCGCAAAGTCCACGTGACGAGCATCGCGCTTGTTGGCGCTTCATGTTTCGCTCCTTCCTCACTCAACACCATGAAAAATATGCGATTTACGCGATATACGCGATGCAGGAGTATACGAAAGAGTCACGTGGAAGGCAGGCACTGTTTTAGCAGATGCGACCTGCGATGATACAATGGAAAGGTTGCAAATACCAATCACGGAAGGGTCAGGGTTAAGTTCTTTACCTTCTGCAAGACCAAGAGAAGGCTTCGATTCATCTCGTATATATTTACAAGTACACATTTTTTGTCATGCAAAAATATTGCAGATTTATATAGTCTTTCTATTAATTCAACTCCTTCTAAACAAATTTCATGGCCCATAAATCCGTTGGTATCAAGTATGTACATCATAACATTAAGTCTTTGACCGGGCTTCGACCAAAGTTGCGCCTCGGCGGGGTTCATCATGACATAACAAGTTTCTCTCCGTACATCTTTGAGCAGTCCAACATCATGGAACCGACGTCGGTGAGGTCAGATTGCGAACAGTACGGGGAATAATCGCGCTCTCCAAGGACATGTCCGTTGCAGTTGGTGACATCCTTAGCGTATAGTCGCACCACACATCCATCCCTAGACAGTTTGTTAGTAATCTGCTCCTTAATTTCAGGATACCTCCAAAAAGTCATGGAAAAACTTACGTCGAGTCGTCGATGGAGTGCGGTATCCTCTGTGCTTGTGTGTGGGTGACGTTCTGGGGGATTGTCATGCAGACGGCAGGCGAGTCTATTGTCGCCCATCCTGATCCTTCGGCGGACCAGTCGTCGTTAACGCAGGCGTCGAGTCCGGAAAACGAGCGGATTAACAACGGTCCTACTGTCCGCTCGGGGTGTAATTTCTCTGTGGCAATCTTCTCAAGTTTCCAAGGGAAAGGCTTAGGGGCGGCAACAGCTGAGGAGGCGAAAGCGCCCACGGCGGCCAAGAGGGAAAACTTCATGATGGAATCAATTTTGTTTTGTTTTCTCGAGGTTTGGTTGGGGATTTCGACATCAGACAGAAGAGGGAAAAAAAAAACGCAGGGTTGCAGTGGAGCTTATATCTCCCTTGACATGGAGAGTGATTACTCGTATCCTCTCCTCTGTTGATCCTCGTCTCGGGAGGGGAGAGGGGACCCCGTGCATTTTTTGCTGCCATTCTTGGCGTGATAAGCTGACAGGTACGGGCCCAAATACGATGCAGGTCCCTTAGGCTTTAGCACATCTGCACCCCGAAACTGCATTTCACGTTGTCACATTGTGTGAGGGTCCGAGGGAGGCTCCGGAATACGGCTGGAAACATACCGTGATTGCGGGAACGATCCACCAAAAGTAATAAGCGCTAAGCCCTAGTTGTACGAGGGCTAATCCCGACTCTGTCGTTAGCGCGCAGTTTCTGCATGGCCAATTTCCCGGTCAGCGAGAGGGTTGATAAGGCTGACGGCTGCATGGGAAACTCCTCACTGAAGTCGGATCCTCCGAGACGTTGCATCGTTTCTAGAATCATGTTCGTTCCTGTCGCGTCTATTTTTGCCCTTCATGTCCGAGGCCGTATCGATTAAAATCTACATCGCCGAGACGGGGTAGGCGGTGCGCAGTATTTAATTACGAGGACAAGCGCGGGTCCAGTGTATTAATTATACGGCGCGCCCGTGGCTTGTCAATTGGCGCGCTATCGAGCGGCCAAATGGCGTTAACGAAGAGATAGTTCCGAGCCTCGTACTCAGCTCTTAGGGCCTCGAATGCCAAGGGTTCCCCATTCTTGTCGGTTCAGATACGATCTGGCAACACGAAACAGCACTTCTGTGTGCTTATTTTGGTTCCTTTTCCCAAAACAAATTGCGGCCCAGCGCGCCTGTGCTTATTGTTAATACTCGTACAGTTGCACGTGGGCAGGGATAATCCATGCTCCCTCCCGCGCACAACTTGGTCAGTGCCACTAAATTTCACGTATCTTATGTCATCCAGGCCAGCCCTACAACTTAGATGCCCTTACTACGCCGTCTGGCCATCGCAGTCAAGTCAGTGTTTCTGGAAATCTATGTTGACCCTGTCGTTTCATGTGTGTGGTCATTTTATCATAACATGCAGGTTTCGGACTTTGCGCGGATGAGGGAGGAATAATCAAACAGGCTGCATTGGCGATGGCATTGTAGTCTCGAGCTCACCCCAAAGGCGAGACCAGACGAAGCACGCTTTGGGCTCTCATATTTAATGAAAGTACGACAACGTTAAGCCTGCGTTTGGATGACATCAGATTATCTTCCTCGGACTAGTCTCCCTCGAAGAGATCTCGGTCCAATTACTAATATTTTTCATTAAACATTTGGAGGCCTTAGAATCTCACACCTACCCTACATAGCTTGAGTATGAGATCTTGAACCTTTTGATTTTCTTTTTGGAAAAAAAAATTGGAAAGGAAAAAATGTTTAAGAAAGGAAGAAGAAAAATTTCAATAGAGAGAAAGACTATCACATATTTATGAATAAAGGAAATCATGGATTTGCAGGATAGTGATGAATCAAGTTCGCCCATTTGTATTGGGCATATTGTGAACATGATTAAACAATAGCACAAATTTGCAGTATTGGCCCGTAAGAATCCTGCCTTAGTATTTCAGCATCGCCCGTGAAGGGCTAAGAAGAGAAATATATACGAGAAAGAATTAATTATTTTAAATTTACAAGTGAACGCAGTACAAAATACAATGTATTAGTACTAAAACATAACCTTCTGAGGGTTGATAGGTATTCAAACAACTTGATCAGATAATTTCATAGGATTGAAATCGACATGTTATTTTTATTGTAACTCCTCGGAGTAAATATTAAGCTGAAGTTATACCAAGGTTAGAGAACAAGATCTGTTGGAAATTGCGGACTGAGATGTTCCCGTTGGAGCAAAACGGTCCGCGTCCCTTAATGCTGTTGGAAGGCATATAGAATACGAGCAAAGAGGTTTAATGCACGATATATCACAACGGGCCGTATTTTATTTTCATTGCAGCATATTATGATATTGCTACTATTATTTTACCAAAGTTAGCATCCATAAGCTGTGCGATATTTCATTCCATTTTCCAGCTACACAAATGCTTCGCTTCATCAAGAAGGCGCGGATCGATCAACGGCACTAACGATGCCTCTTCAGCCTAGTGAACATACTATCGTATTGCTGCGTTTAATAATTTTGTTTAGATGCGGTGAGTTAGCCGATCACAATCTGCGGATGATTTGTATGTAGTGTACCCATTAATCTACGAGTTTAGCACTGTTGAAATAACCTTAGATAGACGATAGGCCACGGGTGTTTTTATTGCTATTTGCGAGAAGGAAAGCAAAAAAAAAAAAAAAAAAAGAAAAAAAGGACGATCCGTTGGAATCTCGCTGTTATATAGGTACTGCTACTGTCTGTGCCTTCTTAAAATAGGCTGTGACGACGACCGACCTCGTCCTCAGCACCTTCCAGGGTCATTCACTAGATAATCTACAAAACGACCATAATACTCAGGATAATCAGAGCCCATAGTCCTCGTGATGACTGGCGCCAGTTCATCGCACCATCTTCGTCACCACCCGAGTCGTCATCCCCGTCAGCGCTGGCGTCATTCCCATCTCCACCCTCTTCCGTATCCTCTTGAGCGGACTTATCAACAATTCTACATAACGCGGTAGGACCGTCAGACTCTCCACGCTCGTCGCCTCCGTACTTTACATTCATGACAAAAATCTGCACAGCACTCAGAGAGCGATTGAACAGAGTCGAGTTATCTGTGGTGTAAGGCTCTGACGTTCTGTAAAACAGGGTGTCGCTGCGATTTAGGGTCTCTTTGACATCAGAATCCTTCAGTGATGAAGCAACGGCTTTACAAGTGAGCGTTAGCTTAGTATAAACTCTAGCGAGAAGAAGAATGGAGAATCTTACCAAAGCCAACGCCACCATCGTATTTAACACTGAGCGTGTCTTCGAGCTTCGAGAACGCAATAGAGTCTTTAGAAGCGGTATTGATCAGAGAATTAACGCATTTGTTGCCAAACATAGGCTTACAGTCACCCCCGTCATCGTCGCTATAGCGCTCAGTGTTGTTAGATGGTTGGTTGGTGGTCAACGCCGCAAACCAAATCTCATTAATCTTCTCCTCCCGGAGAAATGCAGGAAGGTTTTCAGTCTTTCCGGGCCAGTCAAGTTGCCATTGTGTATTTGCGACATGAAGACCGTCTGAGAAGTCTGCCGAGTCCTCACCAAGATCATCAACCCGGTTTGGCACAGGGAATTCGGTTACATTGACCCGCCACGTCCACGTCTCATCTCGGTTATTATACTTTCGTCGAAAACTGACTGAAGATGTTGCATTTGGGTCTCGTCCTGCCTCTTCACTTATCTTCCATGCTTCAGGCGTATAGCCGACACCTGGTTTTTCAGGACCAAAGGATGGAAGGCCTTGGTTTAGCGCCGAAGCCCGAAGAGCGTATAGAGATAAGGAGACAAATAAGGACAGCATATTGATTGTATTGTGAATACAGAAATTGTAAAAACCCGTCTCTACCGGAATGGTCGGGCCTGAGGATACCGTCGAATAGAGATGCACTCGTAAAACGAGCGGCGCAGACAAAGGGGGCTTATATGACCGTGAATTAGATCGACGATCGCCATGTATGCCTTACTTCTAAGTTGATGAGCTGTCGTACTGGATAAAAGAGGAAACAGTCAGCGATGAGGTTTTCTTATTGTCGTGCTTTATTCGCCTGTGCCTCTTTGTCCCACGATCTTTTGCCTGATCAAGGCCGCCAGTACTGCTCAGCATATCTTACTGGCCGTTCGTTAGAGTAACATGGGATATCATTCAGGCGAAGGATTGGGTGTCGTAAGGCTATGCTGTGTTACGCGTTCTGTTAACCAATTGTCCCCTACTATCCGCTGCCAAGGTCGGGTAGGACGGCATTTGGAAGCCTCGTGGCTTTTGACGTTGCACGATCTGCCGAACCCGGCAAGATCTGCCCCGGGAATGTGGCAGCGCTATCCTGATTTGTACATTTTAGGGGACTAGTGAATCCGCATTCCAGATCGCCACTCGGCTTCGGCAGACCTTCGACAGTAAGCTTCAGGCAACGGTTTGTTTGAACATGGAATTTTACTTTGGTAGGGGAAGAATTTGGGCATAGAACTTGCTCTGGGGCTGAAAGTAGCCAGTCCAAAAGGGTGTGGTGACGTGGTTGGTAGTTTGAATTTTGCCTAGATTTGGTAGGTAGTCGGGTTGAATAGCCGCCAGTCTGTGGGGAAGCTTGGCTGTGCTAACGTATTGGAAGCTTACTATCTTAAAGGTCCGAATCACCAAGCCATACGAATTCTTTTGGTATTCATTACTTGAGAAAATCGGCCGCCAGTGATCGACATGGGAGCTGAGGAAGAGGGCTGAGAAGACAAAAGCAATACTAAAAGCGGCAAACACATGTGGTCTAGTAGTGTTGGAATGTGCCTGTTTCAAACGTAGTGGCAATGTGCCATCACCACAAATCATGTCCATTGAAGTCCTGGATTAGTCCCACAACCCAGCATCATGGGAGCCTAGCTGCCGATCACGAAGCCCTGGCGGAGATCTAACGGGGACCAATAATAGCCATGTTGTTGGCCTTCTCTGGTTAGAGGCACCTGTCGCTTACGGTACTACCATGAGGCTAGTCGCGGAGAGCGGGTGAATCCCCACAATACAAGCCAAAGCTACTACAAAGGGACACATCGGCTCTCGGTTCATGCCTGCTAGTTAAGATCCTTCACGCGATTATATGTCTTGGACGGGTATATCGGCTGTTTATTTCTAAACTTTGTTTGGTACTTGCTGGGTTGAGGGTGGTCCGCCACTGTTCTAAGCCAACCTTCTAATTCGCTAACCTAGTACATTAAAACACTTTAATGGTTTATACGGTAGCTATGGTTGGTAGATGATCTGATTAGAGGAGCGCATTGAGAAGGAGCTTCTTCAACTACGTGAGGTTGACATGTCACGTTGAGTGTTTCGAGTGGACCACCACTACATGCGTTTTACCAGAGCCTCTTATTGGATGTGTGTTCGGAAACTCGGTCATCTCGTTTCAAACGTTAGAATTTATTACCACATAGAGATAGCTAACCAGGGAACTAAACCAAATCACTCAGGGGTTTGTCCTGAAGGTTCAAATCCTTGCTAGCCGGAGACGTTTACCGAAGTGGAGAAACAAGGACAACGGAAAGTAGAAACTAAGGTTCTGAACAGACTAAGCCATGGCCATAAGTTCCCCATGAAGGTTTCGCACGGATCCTCCGCAACTATCTGATGATGATCTGTACTTATTTTAGCTAGCATAGCTGACCACATGGCTGAAGAGACTGCGGCGTATGCTAATGCAAAGCCACAGAAGCAAGGGAGATCATCACGATCCTCCTCTGTTGCAGTTGCTCGTGTGAATCCCATGGTCAATTTGCTTTTCACGGGAAACCAAAACGATCTTAGCTTGAGGCATTGGCTCCACAGTTTCGACAGTTGCAGTCTATTCCTGGAGAATGTCTTCAGAGCCCTGGAGCCATAGTCTCTTACTTTCGAGATGAATATGTGAAGTAAGAAGCAAGACAAAAAGTATAAGTATTAGGCCTCCCAACATAGATTCTGTTATCTTTTTGTATCATCACAGCAGCAACAGCAGCATCAGAATCTCCATTCCTTTACAAGACCAGTCAAGATCACTTGCAACGAGTCCCTCCCTTCACAACCTTTCAATCACATCTATCAAAATGGCTCCTCGCTCTGCCTTTGCTCTCGGCCTTATGGCCACTGCTGCTCTCGCAGCTCCTTCTCAGAAGTTCACCATGAAGAGGGCTCTCGGCCCCCTTGAGGACGAGTGTGCCCCCGACAACGGTGATGGCCAACCCTACGTTACCAGACTTGGCTTCTACAGCGAGCATGACTGCAACGACCGCATTGGTGGTGTCTGTGTCTACACCTACCAGGATGTTATTGACGGCGGTTCGGGAAACTACGGTTGCAACCCTGGTCTCCTGCCCGACACCACTCCCTTCTACGCAAAGACCGAGGACTCTGCTTTCGACGACATGCAGATCGTCTTCACCAGGGACCAGACATGCCCTCCTAACGGCCCTGGCGCTGTCTTTACTTCTCTGGTTGACAACGGCTCTTGTGTTATCTTCAACCTCGGTGGTGACGACCCCGGTATCTCTATCTACCCTCACGGTGGATCCATCATCTCCCGCAAGAAGCGTGACGACCCCAAGTGCGATGGATTCACAATCGAGTCCCAGACCCCTAGCGAGTCGGAGACCGTGCAAGTCTCCAACATCGTTGACTGCACCAACGGAGGCACCACTGGTTGCCAGATCACTGTCGGCCAGGAGCACACCGAGTCAGTGAGCACCTCCATGGAGCTGTCCGCCGGTGGTGGTATTGAGGGTCTCTTCGAGATTAGCGCCACCTTCGGTGTGGAGTACACTGAGTCCTCTACCACCTCTGAGCAGGAGGGCTTCAGCGTCGAGCCTGGTCAGAAGGGATACCTCGCTGCCTACTCCTCTGCTACCCTCTTCAAGGGCAAGTTCACCGGCTGCGACACCGGCGACGCGGAGCAAGATGGCCAGGTTCTTGCCATCAAGGATCAAGGGTTCACTTACTCCGTGGTCTACACCGGATCTTAGATTCTTAACTGGTCTTGGCTTCTTTTTTCGAGGGATCAGACTGGCATTCGAAGACGTTCGGAAGCAATCTCGTTCTCTGTTTATGAATGAGTAGATGTCTGATTTTTGCAAACGGTTGCTAGAAACTGTGGCTTTTCATTTTATGACCTTGACACTCGCTCGATGGTATATACTTATAAGAATATATATATATCAATTCAAACTTCCGGAAACCACTATAATCTTTAAGGCCTCTTCGAGTAAAATATATTTTAAAGCAATAAGTAAGGTGTTATTGATAGGCAATTAAGCCTTTCATTGCAACGGAAAACCTCAATGTAGTTATCAAATTCGCCCGAGGAGATTTTCTGATAGTTATGAAGCTACCGCAGCTTAGAACAGGGCTCCTTTTATTTACACTATAGTTTGAAGGGTTTTGAAAGCAAATGTATGTCTCCATAGTATCAGAGTGTTCCTCTTAGTATTAATACTACTTGGTATATGCTTTTATCTTAAATATATCTATGTATGTACATATAAAGAAATAACATTTACACATTCACAAATAAATTTAGCAAGGTATACACATTTACATCTATTCAAATGATATACTGGTTGAATCACTCATACTATAGACTACCTCTTCTATTCAAGTACTTTCTTTTTTTTTGGACTAGTCCGCTACTTCTCATGACTGTCTCGTGAGGCACCGGGGATGAGAGGAAAACGCAAGTATAATCTGTTTAACATTGTCTTTTCTGAATCTATTGTTTAAAGATAAGTCAGGCCTATAGTTGATGTACCTGGCCCATCTTCTTGTGGATCACATAACTCTATGGACCGGGAGTAATCATTAGTAGCCTTCAGTTCCTCCGGAGGTGCTGACCATCTTTCCTCACATTCAGGCCACACGGTTGTTACCCAGCCCAAAAACGCTTCTGCCCTGGAGCAATGAGGCCTCGGGGTCCAGTCCATCCAATCCGTTGGACAGCGGCCCCAAAACTGGTGGCGGGGACTAACAGGCTTAGGCGTCTCTAAAGATTCAAAGCGACACCAGGGACGGCTATAGACAGCACCGTAGTTGAAATCGATGATTTTTACTATCGGTTCCTCTGCGTCCAAGTTCGAGCGGAGTAACATAACATTCCGAGGCGCAAAGTCGCGCTGATTGACGCCGTGGAAATCGAGCATCGTCCAAGCCTCCATTGCCTTGGCTAGAACGAGCAAACGTTGTTTGGGTGAAATATCGGTGTAAGTCTCTGTCGATAACATAGCCCCTAGATTATGGCCGTGGATACACTCAAGCAGGGTCAAGCGAACTGGCCGCATAGAATGCTCTTGATCAGGGAAAGCAATGCTAGTCGTCCAGGAACCGTAGTACTTTGGGGTCCATTGGCCAGCAACCCCTGCATTGTCCAACTCTTCATAAACTGCAGCTTCGTGGCTGTAGTCTTGATCAGCGGCGTGTGTTACGTCGACAGGGTCTCGAAAGGTACGGTGCTTATAGGCGTAGTATAAGGGATCGTATATCTTAGCCACAAGATAGTGTGTTCCTTTGTCTAAAACACAACGAACGACTTGTGCGCCGCGGCCATCCTCGCAGGCAAGTTGATCAACTATTCTCAAGCTATGGGTCGATTGATCAGAATGAAGAGGGGTATCCGTGGGCGCGTGGGTAAGGCACCAGTCGCTAGGAACGACGTCTTCGAGCACATCCTCATCAGCTTTCTTGCGAGGTGCAGCTTTCTTGTCATAGCAAAAGCCGAATGGCTGAGGCGGGATATGGCGGCGTATCTGGAACACTTCGTCAGCTGCATAAGGTAGAGGAGGTTTTCGTGGGTCAGGCAGAGGCTGCCATTCGTCGTATAGCATTGGCGGTCGGTTGGTGTTCATCGGGATATTCTGCGCGCGGAAATCTGTGTAGGGAAAAGCGAAATTTCGCGGGGGACTAAAATGAAAACAAGATTCATTCAAGTTGCAAGTCTCATTCTTCGTGCACACGCGCGGCTTAGTATCCAGAACGTACGGTGTGATGTGATAGAAGAAGGTGTGGGGCATTAGCTATGGTAGGCCCGCACAGGCCAAGCCAGGTTAACTCACGGTGACTGTTGGTCCCTGAATAGCTAGATTACATGAGGCCAGGGGCCATTAGAGAGAGTTAGATCAAGCGAGAAGTCCTGTCACCCAATGAGGCAGATAATTTGCTTAAAAGTAAGAATATGCCCAGTTCGTACTTTAAGGATAACTTGGAGATCATCTTGAAGCAAGCAGTGAACTACTTCAGAAGTTATGGAACTAGGTACATAGCACTGTTCAATTGGGGCTCTCTACTCTTAGTTATATTGTCGGATTCTGAGGATAAATATGGAGGAAACAGCTGTCAGGTTTCTCTGATCAAGGGGAGTAATCATATAAGATGAGCTCTCCTCTGACTTCTCTTTGAAGCTTATCAAGCACAAGCGAGATCTTAGCTATCTCCCAGCATAGCGGTGTTACTTGATGTTTCCAGTGGAAAATAGACTCTTTTCTATATTTCTACGGCTTATCTTGCTATGCATTTGCTACGTGTTCTGCTGTGTATTTATTCTGTTTGCTGCTGTGAATCTTATTGTATGTGTTACTGTGTATTATGTTATATGCATTGATTTATCTTTTATTATGTATCTTATGATGTATTCTCTCTTGACATGCTTTTGAATAACAGGCGTTTATTCCTACTAGTAAACCCTCATGGCCTTTCGGTAGTCAATAGGATCAAATAGTTTGTTACCAGAGCGAGTCAATTAGCGTAGTAACAGCCCTGAAACTATCCCAGTGCCAAACATGAAGGCAACAGTGATGAATGAGCTCAGTCCCATGCTCGCCATTCCACTGATACCATGACCGCTCGTACATCCTCCAGCAATGCGAGCTCCGAAAGTGAGGAGGAACCCACCGGCTAAGGTGAAAAGTAGAGATGGCTCCTCACTGTGAGCTAAGGCTTCTCGGACCGCAGGAACTTTGAGCATCGTCACCCATGATCCCGCCATGAGCCCGCATGCAAAAATAATGCTATGCGGAAGCGAGCCTAGGCTTTTGCCATGCATGATGTTCCAGAATATTCTGCCAAACTCCTCGTAAGCGCCGCTCACTCCAACAGGAGTGTCTGCAAGTAGAAGAGACGCCAGTTGCCCAGTACCAATGAGCAGGCCGCCAATGACAGGATGCAGTAGAGCCGAGCTTCGGGGCGCAAAGGCTAGTGTCGTACGAAGTACGGTAAACATAACGATTTCGTAGGCGATGAGGACTGTGCTCGCGGACCATCCAGTGAGGCTCATAACAGAATCCTTCTTTGGAGTGCCCATATTCTCTCTCGTGATGAGTTGCTTCCACTTTACCCAAACAACGCCGGCAATGAGTGAGCTACACAACAATAACCGGCTTTTCCCAATGCCCGCAGTAGCTTGAACTAGAACCGTACCGGGACAGGCGCCCGCCATGCTCATCCCTAGACCTATCATAGCGCCACCGATGATGTTCCCGTCGTACTTTCCAACCCATCCGCGACTACTTGCTGCCCTGGCCGGGATTTTCTTCTCTGCATTTCTGAGATTATAAGTGGCGAATACGCCAGCACTTGTTGCTGATGCTGTAAGGAAGGTGGCTAGCATATGGAAGTCGGATAATTTGAATTGGTCTTTGATGACTTGGGGGCTTGCTACCCCCGAGAGGGTTAGCCCGGTGCCAAAAGTGGCCCCAGCCAGAAGGCTAGAAATTATAGACGGCATTGTCAAACGAAGGAATTGCTGGTTTACACCTTAGGATTCCAATTCAATCGCGAGTTGAAGATCGAATTCGAGATTAGGCGGGAGATGGTACCTCTCAGTTGGGGCGAGGGTTAGTAGCCGTTCAATACTTGTACTTGATCCTCCATTCCGCGTGGTAATGCTGGCCGTAAAGCAAGGCCCGTGCGTTTGATCGCCGACCATTTCTCCCCTTACCCACGAGGTCGCCGAAGTTGACAGCGATGTTCGGTGACCAAAGAGTGGAGCATTCCGGTCCAGCGGCGAAGCAACGCTTTCTTTACTTGGCATGCAAATGTGTTGCCCAGAATGTCCCGAGGAAACTTTCGCAAGGAGAGTAATCATGGACTCTTATCGAGCTACACAATAATATTGGATTGATTAATACATGATAAGACTCTGACGTGTGAAACGTCTTCGCCTCTTTTGTGGTCCTTGCCTTGAGACTCTCCGACCAAATTCTCAAGATGAAGCTACTGCGCCAAATCCCGAATTCAAAGAAATGTCTACGGAGGCGGGATAGTAGATACTTTGTCAATGTGGTAAATTAATACACGCTATCTCAGCTAACTCAAAACTTCATCTGGTAGTATCACATCCTCACTAATGAGATCTTGCAGCCACTGATCATCCAAAGGAGGTATTCCCAAATCCGGCATAGTCTCTGTGTAAGCGTTGTTCGAAGACTTGCCCATGACGTCCCTTGCAAACCCGGCAATCTGACTCCGAACTACTCGAGCCATAGGCCAGATCTTACCAAGTGAATGAAGAGCACTCAACTCGAGTTGTATTTTCTCACTCAGGTACGAAGGCCTTGGATGTGTCTGCATCGAGTATTCGGAAAGTAGCACTATGGAGGAGAACGCCATTGAGCAGGAAAAGCAGGGAGAGAGCGTCGTTAAGCTCGAATGGATCGTCACCAATCTCGCCAGTGACTTTGCGGATCTTAGTGCGGCAGCTTTATGTAGATTTGGACTTTCGGATACTGTCCGGTTCATACCGGTGCCACACACTGTCTTGAAATCGCCGGCATGTGCTAGAGGTGACAAGGGAAGATGCAGACATATTGACGCCAGATGAATGATCATCAGTGCACAAGACATGATCTCGTCGACCTCACCATCAGCCTTCAGGCCATCTCGCTTTTCGGCGGGCAGTGCAAATAACCAGCTCGACACGGCTGCTTCGGCTGCTTGCTTCTCCGGTGAGAATGAATAGAAGGCGTCTTTGTTTGCGTCCAAGACCATAGATAAGATGCGCGTAGCCTCCACTTTGTAGGCGAACGAAGACCAATGAGTAGGTGTCTCGGCTAGAAATCGTTGCTTCATCTCTTCGACGTTATTCATGCGCGGTGATTGGCAAGCCTCGTAAGCCTCACAGTCACAAGGCAGAGTCAAGCGTGTTGGCTGGTTTAATCTTGTTTCAGCACCGCCAATAAGTGAGATCAGCCCAGCGACAGTATACAGCTCCCACCAGGTTCGCCGCCAGCTCTCCCTAACGAGGGGATCGTCGTCTTGTCTAAATGTGTCCGAGTCCAACTCAATCTCATATGCAACTTCAATTGCAGCATTGAGCGCTCTGTGGCCTTGGTCCCTTTCGAAGCGCGCGAAGGAAGCCAGTGTAATTAGTATGAGTGATTGGACCTTGAAGGCATCGTGTTTGACGTCAGGCTCAAAAACAGCGTTGCTTGCATCACGGAGATTCTCTGTATAGCCTGGGGTGTGGTGACTTGAAATGAAACACATAGCGCGCTTGAGATGATCAGGAAAGACGCCGTGGTTTTGCTGGTATAGCTTTTGCGGTAGAAGAAACGGGTGTGCTGGGTGGATAAACTGATAATACAGGCCGATGAAGTAATGGTCATCAGCAGAGCTACTGTCGAACTGTGATAGCGGGATAATGTTTTCGCTGCGATTATCTACCCGTTGCTGTATTATGTTGTTTGATTGGAGGCTGGATAATGACAAAAAGTCGGGCAGATCCCGCGTGCCACCGCCTGAACTCGAGGGCGTAGCTGGAAGCGGCATCTGCAGCATAGCAGTAGATGCATTGGCAGATGCTCGTCGGCGCCCTCGTCGCGATTGAACAAAAACGCAATCAAGGCCCGCGATTTCGCATCGATGGCATATTGGTGTCTGGCCGTCGCATTTGAGGTGCTTATCTCGACATGGCAAGCAGGCTCTTGAGCTTGGATTGACTCGTTTTCGCGGCAGCATAGTGCCAATTTTGTTTGACAAGTTGAAAATGATAGGCCGCTGCGAAGGCACCAGGTCTGCTTTCGCCTAGGGCTTCGTGAACTTAGCCGCTTCGTCTTGACGAGTAAATGGGTCGCTACCGAGAATGTAGGTGATGAATATGAGTAAATGTCGGAATCCTCGGCCGGATACCTTCAAAGTATATCTTCAAAGTGTACACGTGATGCACTAACCTATTTCTGAGCCAGGTTACTTTGATCGCACTTGAGCTATTACGAGTAATAATAGTAGGGTGTGTAAAAGAAAGAAGACGACTGTCTAATATCGGATATAACCATGCATAAATTAAATCAATAAAAATATAACAGCAGCCAGGCAAATTTTACCTTGGTCTTAGGTCCAATCTCACTTGGTCCAACCAGTTTAACTGTTCTTTCTAACTTTGCTCAGGCTAGCGACATCAGTCGTTGGATCTTGAATTCGCTACAAACAAAATTCTATACAGAGTAACTACTACGTCTCGAGTAATTTTCAACATGAAACCCCTCAAGATTCTGGCCATACTTCTTCAGCTGTTCTGCTTTGAGCTGGGTTGCTCCGGGGATTAAATCAAGCCAAGTCCCCGAGATCCCCGAAAACGCCCCGGTTAGACCCACATTTCCGGCGACTTTGGAAATACTGAGTCCGGATGAGACGACGGTGAGCCCGGGGGAGAATATTGTAGACATCGGTGTTACCATTTAAGTCTCGGCGGTCGCCTCGATGTACACCATGTCATTGAAGGTATTGGGGCCCTGGTATTGACTTAAGATCGTATCGCGATCGAAATGTAGCTAGCATTGATTGGAGCGGCGACCACGTTTCATTGCCTATTTGGAGCATTGGTAAATGTGAGTATAAATTTTAAAGAGTACTAGTTGAGGCAAAATCATCGAATTGCTAATTATGATGGCCAGGAAAATACCCTTGTGCCCAGCTCGCTCCTTCAGGCCGTTGACCAAGATGTCTTTGGCAAACCCAAGGGTAAATGTACCATCCTGTAACCTGATGCTGATGGGGCTGGGAGTCGTCCACCCCGAATATTGATTTGTAGCGACGGATGCATCAGGCGAGGCGTTGGTAAAGTTTCGTCTCGCTTCCGGCGCATCTCCACGAAACTTTGCTCCGCAGTACCATCTTTGAGATGCTTGTTTTCCTGCCTATGCTGCTTGACTGTCGCAAATGCAGCCGGAGCATCTCGGCCTGCTGGTGGGTAGTCGTGGCCTACATAGATCTTCGTGTCGTCTGGAAACGCCAGGAGCTTGCGGCCTGAATCGAAGATGGCCTCGGCACTGCCACCTGGAAAGTCGGCGCGAGCCGAGCCAAGGTCAATGTGAAAGATGGAATCACCGACAAAGACGTTACCTAGAGACGAAGATTAAAAAGGGATTCCTGAATCACGGTATTGATATGGAAAGTGAGGGAGGAAGAAAAACTTACTACCAATCTTGTAGCCCATATGATCTGGCGTATGTCCCGGAAGATGGACAGCGCGAGCAGTCAAAGTCCCAATCAAGAACTCTTCATCGTCCTCCCAGAGTCGATCAAAGACGCCATCATACTCCTCGGTCATTATGCCATATTGACCTGCAAACCTCTTTTGCACCTGCTTGATACGACTTCCGATACAAATAAGTGGCTTAAAGCCTTGCTTTTCCGCCAAAGTTGCTTGGATGTACGATGCAGCTGTCATGTGGTCGGCGTGGGCATGCGTTTCTAGTATCATCTCAACCTTGTAGCCCTTTTCAGTCACAATTTTTATAAGAGCGTCCGCTGACTCCGTCGATATCGCAGCTTTCGCTGCGTCGTAGTTCAAAACGGGGTCGATGATGACCGCGTTGTTGCTAGAAGAGTCGGCGACCACATATTGCCACGAGCCTGTAACGGGCTCAAACAGTGGGTGAACCGCAGGCTCACTCATGATTGCGAGAAAAAGGATATAGTGAACTCGAAAAAAGGCGTAAAGGCCGCCAGTAATGTAATTAAACACAGTTAAGCTCCTCCTGAGAGTCTGGCCGTCGTTGCTTCCAGAGTCAGAAGTCCTGATACTGATTGAACCGTGACTGATGAAAATCTTGGTTGTCTTGCCAAGTGGGAGTGAGAACTTGTAATGGTAGAAGGAGGTGGTTACGGTTGTGTAGATCTTGGAGAACTTCTGAATTGCTTTAATCATCCACCTGATGACTCGAAGCAAGGCCGTCTTTATAATCCAGATTTCTATCCCGTAATTCTTTTCCGAGAAGCCCGACGTACCAAATTCCCGAAGACCGGTAACTTTTTAGAAATATACTTTGCAAATCCCCGGTAGGAGCGAGAGGTCCCCGACGCTCCGTAGCCAGTCATTGCGAATCGGTAGAACGTAGTGCAAAGACACATTTTTCTCATTGATCTAATCGAGCTACTGTCTCACATGAATATGACTGGTATACGGCTGAGAGATTGCATCGTGTTTGGTTTGTATCTAAGTGTTAGTTAGGTGATTTTCAACGGGGAAGACAATTTTCAAAGCCAAGAAGAAAAGAGAGGTAGAGGATCAGAACGCCGGGCAAGCATGCAGGTAGATTGAATCAACGCACGAAGATACATCTAGCCGCAAGGGCGAGTATACATTATATACGCGTGTGCTTCCTACGCTTACAAGGGCTATAATAGGATTCCAAGGAAATCTAGCAAACACTGCGTGTACTCGCTGCCGCTTGTTTGACACTAATAATCCACCCTGCGGGCTGTGCCGCTCTGATTTCCATACGCGAAAGATACATTTGACGGCTGAAGACAGGTGCCAGCAACTCGAAGTTCAGATTGAGAATGGGGAAAAAAACTTGTAATCCTATCAGATCATCGTCATCGAGCTAAGAATTACACGCCAAGCGATAAAGTTGTATCTTCTTCCATGGCCGTTTGCGTCCAAAGTTTATGTAATTAGAGGCCGCCCGGTAATTTGTGCTTCTGCTAAATTAGAAGCCCGCCGGTAGCTAGCCAGTGGAAAGACCAAAGCTCCTTTATTCAATCAGACCCGACTTGTTGGTCGGTCAATTGCAATTTGACGATTGCTGTGTTGAGGGATGCTGCCGCTATTCCCCGATATCTAAAACGCGGGCGGCAGGGAAGCCGGTACGGCCGGACAAAGCTCAGACCTGCATGCTGGTGATCTTGGTTGTGATCTACAGAAATCTGCATCGGACAAGTGGGCTGGGAGTGCCATTTTTAAGGCTGCTTGGCCCAAGCTTGACACCACACTCGTAGATCAGCACATTGCATGTGTATTTTGGGAGTTGATTCACATATAGTATGTGGAGGTTAAGCATCTGCCAAAACATCTGGTGGGTCAGCATGCAAACCATCCTTTCGCAGCTTTGCCGAGACTCCCCATTCAGGACCCCTTGATTGATCAACTCAAAAGAGATTGCTGTAGTCACCATAAAAGATTTTGTCTTTATCTTGAACTTGTTTTTACCGAGATTAAACTTGCTACGTGCGTGTTTCGGTGCGGAAAGCCTTGATGACCGCGTTCACCACGAGTCCCTTGTATATTCACTATGAGCGTGCTCGTACGACTGCTCACTTCCCCGAACCCTGAGACGTATTTGTCGCATTCGATTCGACGGCTCTGCTCACTTGCTGAAACACTGCCTATCCAACATGCCGCCTCCACAACAAGAGCTCGAGCAGGAGGAGGCACAGACACAGGCGCAGTGAAGACCATGCAAGACGCCATAAGGTAGGTCCATGAGCAAAGACTATGACGGATGAAGGAGACAAGAGAATAGTTCCTAGTTCATCAGTGTCTTGAATTAGTTATACAATTACGCTTTATGTGTTCTCGGAAACCTCAGACAATGCGTATTCCGCTATTAAGCTTTATCTGTCGAGAATGACTGAGACCCCAATAGCACTGATTTGGCGGGTTATTCGTGATTAAACACCTTTACTAGCATTCTCCCTTACCTTCCTCACCTTATTCCATATGCATGAAGAAGATCCGGATTTAAGGAATGCAACGTGATGTCGAAGGCTACTTGGAGGATCTAAGCGGGAGTCCTGCTCTCAAAATAGAAGCACCTAGGGCCAGTCCAGAAGCTGTCAAGACGTTTCTGGATACAGGGGTCCAAGCCGGCAATGGAGATCCCTTGCATTACGCCGCATCCTGGTGCATTTGGAGCTAGGTGGAATCAAAATTACGATCTTGTGGTTCCCGGCAGAGCACATGCAGGCTATCTTTCAGGGTCCGCTGGAGGAACACGCCATCGGTAGTCCCTGCAGTCCCGGAAGCCTTCCCTTTGTGGATCTTTTCTTGATTGATCAACGACAAGGCTGCTAGCCATGTTTCATCACAACGCCGCAATACTCGAATCCCCCCATTTCTCTAGAATGCCATGCCGATACGCCGCTAATGGATCGACTTCCTTTCCACTCTGGAATCATCAAGGCAGCAGTCTATGGATGATATTCCAAGCTAGGAAAGGTTCCTGAATATCTCTGTTTAACATGGCACGAAATGGAAGTGAAACCATGATAGCCCTTGTAATGACAATTTAAGAATTGTTTCAAAGACTTATGAATGTTGAGGAGAGTTGAAACTTCTAAGACTATATATATTCTTGATCATGTCCGTGGTTTAGCAGTTAGTCCAAAGCAAGCCTCGCTCGTTAGCCAACACGTGCGCTTGATAACAGCCTAGTTGCTGATATTCCTGTCTTTTTCTTCTCTCTTTCCCGCATTTCGTTCTTTTCATTCAATAACCGCACACAAGATGCGTCTATCTGCGGGCTGGCCCGTCTTAGACGGCCGGACATTCGTTTTACTACAAGCGTTATCGCTGTTGGCAGCCGGCTCCCCTTACAAAATATGGGACGGCAACGTGCGTGATGCCTTCAACGTACAGGGAGTCAATGCTCCCAGGGACCTCCCCTCCAACCACACTCTGTATGTATTCGCAATCTTACTCGAGACCGTACCTAGCATATGTGGGTTCGAGCTGCTAACCTTAGTCTTTTCTTGCCTGTAGGACCACGCATACTGGTGATTATACAACCACTTCGTCTACCATTCTTCCTCCCGACTCTAGCTCTATCTCCGTTCCTACTTCTTCTGAAGAGGAAACAACTGAGTCTAGTGCTTCCAGTGAGCCCACTACGCCCAGCGACTCCACTACAGTCGGGGAGAGTACGCCTTCGGGCGAGCCCACCCCGACGAGTGAGACCACTGACAATGAAACAACCTCTTCGAGTGAGCCGACAACATCTAGTGAGCCTAGTGAGAGTACGCCTTCGGGTGACCCCACACCAACGAGCGAGACCACCTCCAGCGAAACAACCACTTCAAGTGAGCCAACCACGGTAACTGAGCCGGATGAGACCACTACACCCGGTGAGACTACTCCATCAAGTGAACCCTCGGAGACGACTAGCGAGACCTCTGAAACTTCACCCGAGCCGAGTGAATCATCCACAGAGGCGGGTGAATCGTCCACAGAGACTACTGAGTCGTCCACAGAGACTACTGAGTCGTCCACAGAGACTACTGAGTCGTCCACAGAGACTACTGAGTCGTCTACAGAGACTACTGAGTCGTCCACAGAGACTACTGAGTCGTCCACAGAGACTACTGAGTCGCCAAGCGAAACTACTCCTCCACCAGGCGAGGCAACTATAACTTCGACGGAAATCGTTGATGACGATGGCAACACTGCTACGGTTCCAGTCATTATCGGAAAAGACTCAGAGCCTATCACACTGGACCCCGTTACCACTACGGCCACCGGGGAAGAGGCAGAGGCTACTATCTCTGAAGTTCAAGAGCAAATCATGGGACTCGAGGATGTGATTGAGGAATGGAAAGAGGACCCAGAAGGCAACCAGGAGGAGACAGAGACCAAGGTCAATGAGATCCAAGCTGGCGTTCTAGGCGCTATTGGGGGCCTAGGTGCTGTAGCCTCAGCCCCTGGTGTCATGAATCTTGCTGGCATTGCTTCGCAAATGGGCACCGTCTCCTCGGGTGTTGCCAGCGGTGCTGCCGGTGTACCTGGAGTCTCTAGCGCCGTGTCTAGCATTACTTCTTCCGCTGGTAACCTTCCCGGCGATGGAGGCAAGCCAGACGACGGAGATGGAGATGGCGATGGTGATGAAGATGGTGATGACGACGAAGATGACGATGACGACGAGGATCAGTCTTCTGTGTCAGAGACAGCTAGCTCAACAGAGGCTAGTTCAAGCACAGAAGCCACGTCCACCGGGGAAGAAACTACTACAGAGACGCCGACGGAAACCACCGAAGCTACCTCTACCAAGGAGGAAACGACAACCACTGCCGATGAAACGACTACAGAGACGCCAACGCCAACAGAAACGCCCAGTGACATGGAAAAGTATGTCTGTGCTCCAGGCAACTGCGGTGACTCTTGCGCGGCGAAGCCAACCGGACCTCTAAGTCACACCGCCGAAGAAGGCACCGTTGATTGCGCTCGTCTTTCTACTAGCACTACCGACGTCTTACCTTCGGAGACTACAGGTGATATTGGCGATCCGTCTACCTTTATACCTCCACATCAGGATCCCTCAGACCTTCCGGACCCGCCTGAAGAAGATGATCTCAAGAGGAGCGTCGCTAGAGGTGATTGGGGTGGTATGGATGTTTTTTCTGGGTTCGGGGCTTCTGATGGCCTGTCAGCGCGAGCGCTCCAAGATGTCCCAGGGGGTGATGAAGGCGAGATGGATCGCATTGCCTATCAATACCATTTGGCAAACTCGGCAAGATTCATCAACCAGGGATCTCCTACATCCGCAGAGTGGCAGGATTTCCCTAATGACGGTGGGTCCCAAATTGGTGTCAATGGCATCTATGGCTGCACGTCGGTTTTTATCATCTCCAATAAGGGCGCCTACGTCTCTCACATTTGGGAGAATCCCGTCTTCCAGTCAAATTATGGCCAACCCACGTCAGACGCAGACTTCAGGCAGTATGGATACAAGTATCTCCGTGACGGGAGTCCGCATGATTTTGGCGCTACTTCGCTCCCTTATATGTCTCTCATTGGCACCAATCAGCAACCCGGTGTGCTGCACCATTCGAATAAGCCCAAGGTTTTCGTCATGACCCCCTTCACCACTCCTACAGACCGTCAATATCTTGGGATTAGAACGACTTACAGATTTGATGAGCGCGCCAAGAAACTCGGTCGATGGGTAGCCAGGGACATTAACGCTCCAGACGCCGTAGTCGTGGGCTATACTCGTACCGACCAGCCCTCGTCGGTAGGCCCGGGCTTTGTTGGAAAGGCAATCCTAGAGCAGGATTCAAATCAGTATTGGTTGACTGCCAAGGAAGATCCTGCAGGCCTGATGGGCCATCAAATCGGCCGATACCGACTTTGGTCTGAGCATAACATTATTCTGCAACAAGATTATCGCGTCCAGCGTAGTCAACAACTCCAGCAAAAGAGAGAGGAGGAGACAAAAACACGCATCCCGCACCCATGCCAAGAGACGCCGCCGCCGTCGTCAACAACTTCCGATTCCACGAGCACCACAGATAGTGATTCAGCCACTACCACAGAAGAGACAACCTCTGAGGAGCCTACCAGTACTTCTGCAACGGAGACAACCACCACTCCTGAAGAGACGACCTCTGAAGAATCCACCAGTGCTTCTGAAACGGAGACAACCACCGCTCCTGAAGAAACGACAACTACAAGTGCGGAAGACACAACCGCCTCACCCGAACCTACTAGCACCTCGGCGGAACCCACTTCAACAGAGGCCGCTACTACTACGGAGGAATCTACCAGTTCTTTTACCTACACTGAAATCCCCAATGAGTATGGCCCTACATATGTCATGGTCTGCGCAGAGGGTGCTGTGGAAACAAAGTCGGGCGAGGAAGAGTGCAACGAGCCTGCCGCGACTATTTCTACCATCGAGCCCGAGCGCACCGGCGATACCGAAAAGTGTCGCTACGAGGGCCACGAAGCCAGCTACAAGGATTGCTTCATATTTTGCGAAGAAATTGGCTATGAGACAGAAGTCAACCTTTTCATTCCGGCTGAAGATGGAGAATCTGTGTGGGAGGGCGGCGAGGCCGGTGTGCCGACGTGGGATGAGGGGCCGGTCCAGAGCCATGACTACGGAGAAATCGGCATTCAGGAAAGTATTGTGTACACTTGGGCTTATGACACAAACTCTTGCAGTTGTCTTATTGATGGCGAGGAGGTGGAGGGCGAGTACAGCGAGGAGAAGGATTACGATGACACGCATTGGTTCTGTACGTGCGACTTCGATTGTCATCAAACGTAGGCAATTAAATAGCGGACCATATGGGTCTTTATCAGATCATAAAATAGAACTTTCCCAGTCGTTACTTCATTCGGATTTCTGTGCCACCTTAACAATTTTGTTTCCAAGTGTCGCCATTCATGAAGTCCCTAGTAATCCCCCATACACGAACAATCACAGCTTAAGCCAAAGTTAAAAGCAGCGTATCAGTTATCCGACTCACAACATGAACGTAAAAAGTGGTATCGCTGATGCTGATAGCCTTCTTGGGTGCGAATCAAGATTGCAATAAGTCTTTCAAAGCTTTAAAGAAGTAGGTATGGATTCATCTTACTAGCTAAAAGGGTCTGCAATCTTGTACGAAACGCCGCAAGAGGGACTGGTCAATCGTCTGTTCGTACAGATCAAGTCAACTACCAGTTACCAGCTTTCATGTTGCTTTTCGTGGGTATTTCACCTCCTGTATGCATGTGCCCTTGGCAAACCTGGGCCCGATTCTTAGAATTCCTAACTATTTCTAATATGACTTTTGTTCATTCTAAGTTGTGAGAATCCTGAACCTCCGACTTGTTTAAAGCTAAATGCCCGCGTAAATAGAAAATATTACAGTCATTTGACTACGTCCATCGACAAATTCTCTGGTGCCACTATCGGCGAACCTCGCCGTATCCCAGGAGCAAGGTACAAATGCCATGTAGCCGCCCCCAATGCTGAACCTGCTACTCATACACGGCGGCACAGCAAGCGTCGAATACTCAATAGTTAAGTTTAAATGCTCTTTCAGGAATAAGCCGAACGGCCCCCATCTCTAGACTTCAGACTATTGAAAGTTGCTGCTGATCTAGGGGACCCAAGTTCCCTCGTGCTAAACATACAAAACCATAATATGATATAAATAGTGGCCAGGGCAGGACCTAACCTATACTAACAGCCTTGGTGAGTTCATCTCTTCTTAGGCATATGTAAATGGATACTGAACAAGGGTCTTTTCCTCGAATATGCTATAACGATCCATTTATTCATGTCACTTGTCAGCCAACGGCTTTTGGGGCAATTTCCTCGCAGCTTGATACGTAGCAGTTTTCACTAGTCAAAGAGATATCTGACACCGGGTTCTCGCAGCATAGAGCAGAAAGCGGTGGTTATGAACCTTGAATTGAACGCTACTTGGTAGGCAGGTAGGCAGGCGTCGAACAGTGAACCTGGAATCGCGAGCCGGGGTCTCCCGAGAAAAGTTTGTCGTTCATTTCGCAAGCATCTATGAAGCTGCCAAGTCGGGCGAATTACCAGCGAAAGTGGAGTTAAGAGGCGAACGCCAAGATGTCAATTACCCCAGGCGCGCGCTGACACGAAAAGCTTTCCTACCCCTGTCCGCGGCATCGTCGCGGCGTTTTTGCTGGGCGAAATGCGCTGGATCGCTGTTAACGCTGCTAGTCTCGACTTCACCTGTGTTAAGAGAATGACGATCTAGTTTGCCCCGTATCAACCAGCGGCGGACCAAGATGTCATCTAGTTGCTGTTCTTGATCGTAAACATCGACGATGGTTTTGATGCTCTTGTCGCGAACGGTCTTGTCGCGTGAAGCTTACCCGTTGTGACACCAGTTTCACTAGCTCGTGATTGGATCGTTGATGAACGAAGATACATATGCGACCGACCTTTGGTGCGGGGACAATGAAAGCTGCACCAAGATGCTACATGTATTCGCTATTTCATGTACTTGTACGAGGATGAGGCTTGCTACAAGAACATGCTTAGGGCTAGATGTTGCCTTGCCCAGACGTTGTAGCCCAGGTTAACAAGCGCATCCACTTCCTTTGTAGTCGTGACACCTCCGAGGACCTGTCCACCTGGTGATCCCATCTCTCATAGCTGTCAAACCCAATGCACTAAGACTTATTGTTGAATATGCAGAGCCCTAACATGACGCCCATGTACTGCCAGCGTGTGTACCCTAGAACATTCAAAGTGACAAGTAAATACTCGGTCGTCCTTTAGGTCCCCTCCCGCCTGATGACTTGATGACGAGTCTTTTCTTGGGCGCCGGACCTTCTTCGGTGGCTGACTTGTCTCCAGATTTCGGAGAAGAAAGTAGGCGAATTAATCAGCGCGAAGAAGCAGGGGATCCCACGCAAAGCTAGACGGTGAGCTGGCTATCGGCTCACAACTGCAGAGCCTAGAGAAAAAAAAAAAAAATGGCACAATCCTTGTGACAAGCGAGGATGCCCCAAAATGGCTCGTGAGTGGACAGACAATTTGCATTCCAGCAGTCTTCCCACCCTCCATGGCTCGGTTTTTGGTGGCAATCAGAAGACTACAGCGCATCCCCGACCAGAGGCCGAATCCTTTGAGCTGGGATGCAACCATGAGATTTTGGTGAGCTGTTGTGCATACATGGTATAATATACGTACTTCGGTAGGAGTAATACGGGGATTCTCTCCCGCCCCAGACCTTCGCCCCCTCTCACGCTATGGAGGGAGCAGACCACAAAATGCTGACCATTCCGCCCCCATCCCCCAAACTCAGGCACTGGATATTATGTACAGCCTTTGCTCTGCAGTTGCATACCCTGATCGACAAATGTACTGCTGTTCTCGCTCTCTTCACGTGGCGCTACCACAATAGTCCTACCGTGGTCCTGGAGTTGCCCAAAACCGCATGTTTCATTAGCAAATCACAGTTTTGAAACTGAGGTAATTAAAAGGGGATTTTGCTGACTTCGGGCATCACTGTCCAGATAGCTTCACCATGGCTGCTTGCTTACTGTGGCTTGCGCCCAGCATTGACGGGACGTCATTATTCTCCGGGTATTGGTCCTGGCTCCGGCAAGGCAGGATGACGCACCAGCAAGTCACCAAGTTCTACCCGGTCATGGCACGAGACTAAGCAGAAGAAGCCTCAAACCGGACTTAGATTGGTCAGATGGGGCGGACGCATGGACGAAGCCAAGCCAAGCTCCGAACGGGGCCAAGCCACAGGATGGGGAAGTGGGCCGTTCTTTTAGGGCGGCCGAAAAGTTCGATGTGCTAATAGAAAGTCTTCTTACTCGTGATGGCATGTCTTTTTTCGCACTAGAAGTGGCATGACAAGAAAAGAAGCACCGAAGAAGGCGTGTGGCCCTTTCTCGGCTTCACGATTCATTTACCTTTCGGCAACACGTTGCCGCGACGAATCCGGGGCTAACCAACCAACCAAGCATACATACAAGCATACCAGAAAACTACCTATGCTATACGATGGTGCGAAACACTATTTTGGAAAGTCAGTTACTGATGAGTACTTGGTAACACGGACCGTCGAACTGACCAAGCGCGATTATAGCAGCAAACACCAAGGCCATTAGAAGTAGAACGCCATGGGGAGAGTTTCCCATGCAGGCAGCCGCAGCAAAGCGAGAGGCGACTGGCACGGCCAAATGCTCGGCCTTGAAGGCTTGGAGCGGGTGTCGCAACGTGACGATCCTCGCACTACGTACCGATTCGATACAACGCCCCCCTTTTGCTCTCAAACCCAATCCCCGTCTTCTTTTGGTTCCCCACATCATGTAGAATACGTTTACATACCAATCAGCAGTCGGTGCTCTTTGCAGCGCATCTCATCTTTTTCACGGGTTACTTCCGTGAAGATAGGTAACGAGTTCAGTAGGCCGTATAGGGAGTACAAAATAGTCAAACACAAAAGTTCATGTAGAGTTGACCGCTTTGTTCTCCGTCCATGCGGTGCAGAGCAAATGTCTCGGATACCTTAGACGCTGCACGGATCTCGTCCCCACGATCTATTGCGGTAAGCAAACCCGAGCCGAGTTCCAGTCTAAGTTGGCTCATTTTGGGTCTAATCCCCTCTCATCCACTTCGATCGATACTGGAAAGAAAGCCTCTTCACGCGGCTCTCTCGCTTGGCTCATCCTCCTCTCCACCCAACACTTTACACCAAGCACGTATATGTTCGAAACGCATGTACATGAATGTACGAGTATGCCATTCTCCACACCCCCTCCACGAGCCATCTCCGAAATGCATGGGCCCGTCTCCGCTTTCGCACGCTCAGAACATCTGGGTGGTTGACGGGTTCATGGTGGGGATGTGAGCTCGCCTGAGCTGGGTAGCTCTTTCAACAATTGCTTGCACTTCGCGACTAGGGGGGTGGTCGATGTTCCATTGCCAGCGTCGGACTGAGCAACGATCATGTAATTAATCAGGTTTCCCCATGTGGCCTGATGTGCTGCTAAACCCGATGCTTTTGGTTGGGTCCCCCCCTCCCACGCTCCTCATGTTACCCCAGCCCAGAGGAGCTCCTTGTATATAAGTTCCCAGACCCTGCTTTGTGTTCCCTCGGCCGCCTTTTCCCCCTTTCCCCTCCGCGAAGGTTACGCCTCATACAACAAGACCTCTTCTCCTAGAGCATCACACCTCGGAAAGAGGAAACGTCAGTCACCATGGCGATTGGCAACATCTATGTCATTGCCGGCGTGTCGGTGGTGGGAGGAGCCCTCTTCGGCTTCGATATCTCCTCCCTCTCCGCTCAGCTCGGCATGCAGAGTTATCTCTGCTACTTCAACCAGGGCCCCGACGGCCCCCCTTTCAACAACGAACCGAAATGCTCTGGCCCGAAGCCTCTTGTTCAAGGTGGCATCACGGCCGCTATGTCTGCTGGTTCCTGGCTTGGTGCTCTCATTTCTGGTTTCCTTTCTGATCGACTCGGCCGCAAGTGGTCTATCATGGCTGGCTGCATTGTCTGGTGAGTAATGGGTGCACAAGCTCTTGTCAGGTTTGCAATCGCTTACGCTTGGAAATAGGATGATTGGTTCAACTATTTGCTGTGCTTCGCAGAACATTGCCATGCTCTGCGTTGGCCGTGTCATCAACGGTCTCAGTGTCGGTATCGAGTCTGCCCAGGTCCCCGTCTACATCGCCGAGCTTTCGCCTCCGTCGAAGCGTGGTCGCTTCATCGGTTTCCAGCAATGGGCTATTACATGGGGTATCCTGATCATGTACTACATGTCGTACGGCAGCTCTAACATCGGTGGCGATGTAAGTAAAGATTTTTCACGTCTGAAGCTCAAAGTTAGACTAACAAACCTCGTCAGACCGCCGATACCTACAGCACTGCCGCTTTCCGTCTCCCATGGGGCCTCCAAATGGTTCCGGCTGTCTTCCTGTTCTTCATGATGATGCTGCTGCCTGAGTCGCCTCGTTGGTTGGCCCGCAAGGACCGTTGGGAGGACTGCCACGCCGTGCTCACCCTCGTCCACGGCAAGGGTGACCCCTCGAACCCTTTCGTCGGAGCTGAGCTTCAGGAGATCAAGGACATGTGCGAGTTTGAGCGCAGGCATGCCGATGTTACCTACCTCGACCTGTTTAAGCCCAACATGATCAACCGTACCCTCATCGGTCTCTTCACTCAGATCTGGTCCCAGCTTACTGGCATGAACGTTATGAGTAAGTTCTTGTCCATGACATACAAATGATTTCCGCTTGATGCTAATACTGTGGTCAGTGTACTACATCGCTTTCGTCTTCTCGTCCGCCGGATACTCTGGGTTAGTAGAATATAGAAACGCTTTGCACGCTCAAAGTCACGCAACTAACATATCTCGACAGAAACGAAGGTCTCCTCGCCTCGTCTATCCAATACTGTATCAACGTCGTCATGACCGTCCCGGCCCTTCTTTACATGGACCGCTGGGGCCGTCGCCCGACACTTCTCATTGGTGCCGCACTTATGTGTACTTGGATGATGGCGAACGCTGGTCTCCTTGCCACATACGGTGAGGTTGTCGAGGGAGGCATCGATGGTGTTGCCGCTCAATCCATGCGTGTCTCTGGCGCCCCGGCTCGTGCCCTTATTGCCTGCACCTACCTCTTCGTCGCTTCCTTCGCGCCGACCTGGGGTCCCGTCTCCTGGACCTACCCCCCGGAGTTGTTCCCTCTCCGTCTGCGTGGTAAGGGTGTCGCTCTCGCTACCTCCGGTAACTGGGCCTTCAACACTGCCCTCGGTCTTTTCGTTCCTGAGGCCCTGGCCAACATTCAGTGGAAGACCTACCTTATCTTCGGCGTCTTCCTCATTGCCGCCTTCATTCACGTCTTCCTCCTCTTCCCTGAGACCGCGGGTAAGACCCTCGAGGAGGTTGAGAACATCTTTGAGGATCCCAACGGTATCAAGTTCATTGGTACCCCTGCCTGGAAGACCCATATCTCCACCAAGGCTACCCGTGCCGCTGAGGCCGGAGACATTGAGGCCAAGTTCAAGCTGGAGCGCGAGAACACTCCTCCCCATGACGCCACCGTGGGTGTTGAGAAGGTCTAAACGCGCTACTTACATAGGTAGAATTCCCGCGATGAGCGGTAATCTTCTAATACGGAAATGAGAGGATATGGATGATGAAATTGATGCTTGAGTATGACATTCAAGCTTCGGTGGAGCTAGGAGTAGTGATGAGAGATGTCGTACGCAATGATGCGCAAAGATACCAATTCTTCCATAGCTTCAATGTTAATATACTTGTCGCTTTATAATATCAAAAGCAGTGCCTCTTTCCCGGCGAACGTGTCTTTGATCTTGTCTCTAATGATGTCTTTTAACAATCGTCGAGGATATACCACCAGTGACTCGGGTCTCATTTACCCGTCGCTTCGAGCTTGTAGGACTCAGCTTAACAGCAGTGTCCTCTTGAGTAGTAGTAGTCTTAAGCAACTGGAGCGACTTCTCACAACTTTGGAAAAGGGCGTGACAGCTATGGTATTAATGTAATTATTGTTATTAACGACGACGCTAGATAAACGCATATGGAAAGCGTACAAAATGTATCAAAACAGCTCTCTCTGACACTGAACGGGCCTATGACATTGATACCAGACCCCTCTAATCTTCTCAGCACTACTGGACTACGGCCCAGTCCATGGGCCTTTGGTAGTCGTCCGAACCGTATATCCTCTGCCATCTCCATTCGCCGATGCTTTCCCATCCGGCTCGACATACGACGTTCGCGTACTTCGGATCTGGGTATCATCGATGGGCGGCGCTACCTTTTGCTTCTGCTTAGGCCTCGGCGGTGGCATAAAGGAAGCATGAGAGTCCCTGTTTGACTGTTCCTCATCCACAATGACGACCATCCAGATGCCAATGGTGTTGTTGATCCCCTTCAACGGTGTACAGTGAAGCCATCGCAGTCGTCCACGGTCACCCCCAGAGCTGCTTTGGCGTGGTGACGACAACCACCGTGCCTTGGCTGTCACGCCTCGTCCCTCCTGGAAAGCCTGTGCGATACAATTTCGAACGCGACCGGATCCTCCAATACGTGATAAGAACGGACTCTGAAGCATCCCTGGAACACGCAGACTCGGTGATGCGAAGAGGACTTGCAACTTAGATGAGGGGCGAACGAGGAGGTAGTGCTCATAGACGCCAGCCAAACGCCCGTTGGAGGGTGAATTCTCAGCCGTGAGATTGGGTTTGGTTTGGCCCATTTGTTTTTCAAGAGTTGGTGTGAACTCTCCTGGTGATGGCTGCGGCGATCCGCCATCCTCGATAACGACGTATGGATGGGCATCCGCAATGTCGGCGAGTGTTGAGGTCTCTTCGGAGTCGTTGCTCTTTGAGTGCATGTGTCCACCATGGCGGCGGACGGCGTCAATCTCGGTCCGATCGAACATCTCGCTGAGCTCGCGACAGCATTCGGCAGATGACTTTGTGGGTCGGTGGTCTTGGTTACCGTTGGTGTTTCCATTCGTCTTATCGACGGACTCCTCCTCATCCTCTTCCTCGATGATTTCCTTGAGACCATCCAACCCGGCGCACTCCTTGGCCAAGCCCGATACATCAACCTGTGCTCCCAAGAAGTACCTCACATTCCCTCTTGAATCAATGAGAGGCGCACATAGTAACAAGTTTAGGAATGGTGATCCATCGCGGCGGTAGTTCAGGAACGTCTCGTAGTGCTCTTTTCCAGCAGCAATGCGATCCCGGATCCTCTTGACACTGAAGGGGTTTGTCCCAGGACCTTGGAGGAACCGACAATTGCGCCCGATGGCGTAATTCATTCCATATTGTGTTGTTCGGTGAAATTCTACAGCTTGTTAGATCGTGTATTTTCTGCAATAGAGAAGGGAGCGTCGACGTACCGTCTGAGGCGAGAATGATAGGGTTGTCGCGCCTCGATGGATCTGTTAGACAGAACACCTCCGCCAATCCCTCCGACGCCTCCCGAAGATGCGAAGGCATTGTTCCAAGAATCCTTAGCCTGATTGACAGACTGACAATCTCGATCCACACGTGCGTGATGAACATAGGGAGCTCGTCCCTCGCTAGCGCCTCGAAAGCAGCGTCATGCTTGTCTTGTAGAGACTTGTTGAGCGTCTCGTTTGCAGCTGCCGCTGAAAACCCATGCCCATTCACCTTTTTCAGTGATGCCACTACTGAATTGGCATATCTAATTGCGCGAAGGGCCTTCTCTGTCTCAAGATAATACGTGAGGAGGGGCAGGGAAGCCGGACGTGTCGTAGATAAGAAATGGGAGAATTGACCTAGCAAATGCGGCTTCCTGAAGATGGCGCCCATATGCTTCTTCGAAAACATCACCTCGCACCTTTTCTCGAGTGAGTACGTCCCCTTCTCCTGGCGCACGGGCGCCACCAGGTCGAAGCTTCTCGGATCCATCTCATCCTCGTGCTCCTGCAGCGGTTCGAGGCCGCTCTCGTCTGCAGCTCCTCTTGTCTGCAAAGACGGCGGGAACGAGGTCGCATTCGTATCGAATGACTCTGCTAACGAAGTCGTCAAAGAGCGGCTCGAGCGCATACTTCGCGGCCCGGCACCTGTGGTACTAGGCGTCGCCGGCGGGTGAAACTCCATGGATTCACGCGCCATTCCGTCAAAATTCAGATACGGATCGCAAGGGCTAACAAAACGCAAAGGGTCAGCGAAAAAGAGGTCATGACAGCAACAAGGGCAGTTATGGTCTAGACCAACCTATCGTAAGCGCGCTCTGCGGGCGACCTAACTGGTACGTCTAGGTCCTGCTCGCCAACATACTGCTCCTCATCGGCCTCAGCCACCGGTGACACTGTCGTCGGGTTCATGATCACTGTCCACGTGGAATTATCTTCAAACTTCGTCAAGGCTTCGCACAAGCAAAGACAAAGACGTTAGGAGAACCAAGCGGGCCGCCCTCCCATGATATGGGGAGCTGTCTTGCACCGATCGGCCATCGTCATGATCAGTGGCGTAATGAACGCTTACTGGGGAGCCCCGTGCAGATTTTCTCGAGTAAGGGGTCTAGAGAATGAAAAAAAGCATGGCACCAAATGTGGGAGCGTGGGACAAGGAAACTTTCAGCCCCGAAGACACGGCTCTCCAATCGACGCTCATCGCGCACGCGTTGGTCAGAAATGGTGGAGAGTAATTAAGACATTGGCTCCCTTAGACCGTCCGCTAAGGCAGGCTAAGACGGTGGGCTTGACGTCAAAAGCGCATTGTTTTCTTTTGACGGTCCCGTCGCGACCCATACTATGTCATAATGTAATTTTAAAAAGGAAGAGAGTTCGCTCGTCCGCACGGCTAGATGCGATTCCGGAGCCATGTTTGGTTAGCTTCGACTGATAGAGAGTTCACCCGATGCTACAACGGGGACTTATGCCGGCACACGGTGATATGAGCCACATCCTAAGCTTCCACGACTAATAGAAGAGCGGAGCCATCGTTAGACGCCACCACGCTAACAAGTGCCAGACGACGGGTAGTCATCCCGGCTTTTGGGTGCCTGAACACATGGCATTAGTGAGTTCCCGAGAATCGCTCCGGGGACTTTCGTCCCGTAGCAGAGTTGTCTTTGCATGTGTACTCCGTATTGCGCCTGCAATTGCGAAAATCGAGGAAGTATTGAAATCGGTTATTCGTCACTATAGCTGAGCAATATCTAGTATAAACTTATTAGATCTTGCTTGTGTTCGGCAAATGTAATCCTGGTTTAAAACTTCCGGGTCCCCGGCGATGATCATGACTTGCGATGACACCCGAGATCGAGCATATTGTAATAGATCACAACCCAATCGATTTCCCCAACTCTGGGCTAGTGCCAGGAACAGGACAGCCGATCACATCGAAATTTCTGGTAATTCATACCCACTTACTCCGATATGAAATGCCGGGCAGTTGCACAGCCCCTGCTCCATGGAGAACCCTCGAAACTCCACCGTCTATTTGAATATGACGTCTATAGGGTATGCTTAACACCGACCTGTTGGCGGCCGAGGATGTTAGCTCCTATCGTAAATGTAATAGCGACCTTTCATCATTCCCTTGCATCTTTAGAACACGGCCGCTAAACCAGCTAGCAGAATCAACGCCAAGTGAAATGGGCACACCAGCGACATTCTGGGGTACATCAGAATCTTTCCCCATTCCATTGTCGACACACTCCGCTTGATAGGTGAATCGCCCCTCGGGCTTCTTCAACATCGCAAGTCATTGTGAAATTCTGTGTCACAATCCTCACCCTTTTGATTACCTTCTTCTCGTGGTCGTTGAAAGTGTTCCCATAAAGAGTCTAGATTAGTCCCAAGTTTTACATCATGCGATACCTCAAACATCCCCGTCGTCATCGGACAATTACTCACCAAATGTTCTCGTCCTATGTATTTGTATTTCGTTGAACTTGGCATCGAGCTCCCTCAAGCCCTCTTCGAGCCAAAATCTGATTTGTCTGTCGTCATAACTTCGGTCGTAAGCCGTGAACTCGGGATCTTCGCAACGTTCTTCGTCAATAATAAACGAGAATGGGTCCATTTTGCAGCAATTCTATACTTTAGGCAAATTTTGCCTCAAGTTGAAATACCCCTAACTCTTCAAATAACATAGCTATGCCATTAAACTTATTATTCCCATATAGGATATAATTATACACGAAATAATCAACTTTCAAAAACTCTAGATCCGACCAGCGCCCTAGATCACATGGTCAAGCCCCAGCATTCATGATCCCATTGTGCATAACCCTAGGTTATCTAACAACTTAGATCTAACCGTTTCAAGATGATAAATGACGTGTATTTTAAATCCACAATATCTATACAAAAGTCTCTCTAAGGTTACATGATAAGTCGATACCATTTGTGCACGTCCCTCGTGTGGATCAAAGAAGACTGCTATCAATCCATACACTTGCCATCTCCCTGGGTAGTGCAGTCTTCAGGGCACGAGCAACTGGCGTCTTTGGCGTATTGCTTCAACTTGTCCTCGGTTGCATCGCCACCCTCGAGATTGACACAGAGACGGCCATTTTGACAGAAGAGCCAGGTGCCCTCCTCACCGCAGTTGTTCTCATAGCCCTCTTCACCGCGCGGGTTCCAGTTCGTGCAATGCATGTAGGTACTGGCAGGCATCATCCCTGGCATGCCTTGACGGTTTTCAAGTCTCCCTTCACCGATAGCAGCGGATGAGGCAGTTGCTGAAAGGGTAGCAAGAACGACAGTAGCACTAATGAACCTCATTGTGATGGCTAGATTGTCTAGTGCTTATGTTAGGTGGCGCTATAGCTATGGAAGGAGAGTCGAAGACATACGGATAATCGTGAGATATGGAAGTATCAATAGAAGCTTGATAGTAAAAATATAAATCTTAATTTCTGAATGAATAGATTGTTTGATTATTGTAGGAAAGTCAGATGAAGTATGTTTGATGACCTTTATATAGGTGTTTGTTTGTTGGTAGAAGTAGGCCATTACAAGAAGATCATCTTGTGACCTGACATAAACTCGACCGATCGAGCAATGATAAACGAGGTAGTTTTGGATAAAGAAACCTCATGACTACGCCGCAACAGCTTCTGTAGTCCTAATTGCCACTCTATAGGACCATTTCTATTTGATCTATTATGGAGTCCGGATGTTGATGGCGCTGACTGGTAGATTCACGTCCGCTGTTTACCAAGATGACGTTTAGCAAGTTTCATTGACCCTTAAAACTTGTTTACTGCTCTGAAACACTTTGCCGTGAACTTGACTAACAAGCGGCAGAGACTGGAACGGGTGGATATTCCTGTGCGAAACTTGACGGAGTATACCTAACGTCAGTGCCGTCGGTGATTGTCGATACGGTTGCAATCTGACGCTGATCGACATGCGGAAGACCTAGGCATTATGCGTTCTTGGCATTAAACGGCTTATTAGCCAAAAGAAAGATTGCCAGTCCCAGCCCTTGTTAACACCGAACGAACTACCTTAACGTTGGTATATACTAGTCACGACAGGACCCTTAGACAGATCGGTTTTGCGCGGTAAATAGAAATACTCTGCAAGTGATGATTTAGAAGTCGCCTAGATCAGCCTATTTAATGATGCTTCGCCGCCAACGCCACAGTAACTAGACCTTGGAGCACTTTGTATCACTTTACGATGCAGCCAATCACCACATAACAGCAATTTTGCCTCTTTCGATCTCCGGTATAGAAGCCACACATTGGGGAACCGAACAAGCTATGCAATTGAAACCTGCATAATCTACCGATCCAGATGATGTCAACAGCAAATCCCCCAGAATAGGGCATAACTAGAGAGCTAGCATCTTTTGGCTACTGACGAGCAACCCCCTTGGTCAACATGACTTGCCCCCCTCCACAATCGGCTAAGAGGGCCAAGTGCGGAGGCATTAGGCGGACATATTCCGCATGCGTATCTTTCTGTGGGCAAATAGATAAAAGCTCTGGGCCAAAGAAAGGCTAAGCAGTGATAAAAGTGAGGCTAGTCACGGTGTCAGTTAGCAGGCGTCATGGCTGACCTTGAGCGTTATAGGTTAGCTAATACAGTAAGGTCCTAAGCTACTATAAAGGCTTTTTGCGTTCGCATACACCTCTAATGATTAGGTATGGTACATATCGATTGGTATTGTATCTGGTCTTTTCTATGTTTAGTTACGATGCTCAAGTTTAATCGCGATACTTGCCGAGTAGTAACATGGATAACCCCAAGTTTGTGATCTCCTAGGCCTTTAATTGGTTCAAGGCTACAAGTCTATGAGAAAAAGACATACAGAATGCGCCCACCTATCCCTCTGTGATGGGCTCTCTTGGTCAACTGCGCCATGGATGTTAGGGGTGGTGGTGGGTGGGGGGCTGGTCCTCGACACATAGCCAAAAGATGCTGGCTCTCTAGTTACAGCCGCCAGAATATAATCTTGATGAGCGTGCATACTTGCTTGTCTTCATGGAGGCAGCACGGAGGTCGCTTGCTCAAAGAAAATTGTATACGATCAATCATTGTTTCGTTGCTGTGTCATCACGTTGATAATCAAGTATTGAGTATCAACATGGCCTTGCTTGATCGCCTGAGAAGCTGCATGTATTGTTGACTACACGTACTGTCGATGTCGGCACTACGCTGGTGACAACTATGCGATCAAGGCCATTCAACGGCAAAGAGAGAGAGAAAAAAAAAAAAAAAGGTCTTCGCTCTATGTGCTTTTTTCTTTTTCTTTGTTTTCTCTTTTTTTTCTTTTAAACCGTGAATCGAGACGATAGTTTCAGTCGATATTACCTCCTCTGCTTCGTTTACAGACGACAGTAATGTTGCGCCCAGGCTTGATTCTCGGTCACTTCACGCCGCCAAAAATCTAAGTAATACAGCCATAGAAATAAAGGCATTGCAAAGCTTCCTGCTGCTAAAAAACAAGCTCGCACCATTAGGCGACATGTCCAAGAATTAATCTTGGCGGGGACAAGGGAAATTATCGTCTTTAAGTCTTACGTGAGCACGCTGACAGCCACCGACCACGCGGGTCCGTCGCCAGACCAAGAGCGTTATTGGTTCAACTTGCGCGGTAAACGGCGAAAGGATTTAACATCATATTCTCCGAAATTGCTGGTATGAGCTTACGATGGGTAAAGCTAGCATACCTTGGAGTCTGAGCCTGTATTTGAGGTCTAACGCACCTATAGCTGAGTGTGCTTTGGGCATGGGTAGATTATGCTCACTGAAGAGCTCCGTCAGCCATTCGATGCGATGGAAACCCCATCGGCGACAAGCCGCTAAGCACCTGTCGGTATTATCTATTTTCTTCTTTTTACGCCGCTTGCTTGGTCATTGACTACATCACTCATGACTTCAACTTCTTGCCTCTACGTTGGTCATACGCAATACACGTGGACATGCTATACGCAGGTCGAAGATCATTCAAGAGGCTATGAAGGGAGAATTTTCCGGATGGTGAGATGACCGAGATGTAATTAGCTTTCCCTCAATCATAAGCTGTGTGTTCCAGACCATTATCAAGCATGGGCAAAGCAGCTACTTCATGACAAAGCTAGGGTGGTGCATCTGTTTACCAGGCCTTGAAAGCTGGAGATTGGACCAAGACGGTGGACTAGACCCAACGCGGATGACGAGTAAGCAGCCAAGCTTTTGGTCGCTCCAAAAGATGACTTGTTATCCAGGAACAAACTTGAAAAGCCCGTCAGATGGGATGAAACGAAACAAGGTGAGTCGGCGATGTTTTCTTTGCGGTGCTCAGCCATCCGGATCTTGTGTCTACCGATAATCTCTAATGGCGTTTGTTTGTTGGTGGCCAAACACAAGGTCGGTTGGTGGCTACACAACAGAGGAAGAATGGCTGTGAAAGCCCCGGAACGGTCTCTACCCGTGGCCGCCGCAGAGAAAAATGCATGCAAACCTGTCAGCTACTAAATCCGCACAAACACAGTCCGACACCCATCCCTCATTCGTCAGACAGCACCCAGAGTCCCCGCCTAATTGACGTGGGAAAGGTGGTGTTGGGCATAGCCCAGCTAGTGGCAGGGATGTTGTTGGAGAGAATTGATTGGATCTCGGTAGGCCATAAGGGCTGACAACCGAACGAGGCGTAGGGGGGGAGGCCGGGTGAGTGGGTTGTGTAAGGCCATGTGGATGACCAATGCGATCTATTTTTGAAACGGGTTTGTTTCTTAGCCGTGTAAGTTGTTGGTTGTGAGTGTGCCTGACTACGCTTCAATGTATACAGGCATGGGTGCTTTGACAGGGTCAACGAGACTAAGAGATGCGGGCTGACGAGAGGAATGAAATTGGATATAAAGGACATGGTCGTCGTACGGTCAGCATCTCCATCATCATCATCGATAATTTGATTGAATTCAAACTCACTAAAACAAAAGCATATCCAGCAAGCGAAGCATCTACAAGCGATATCCCCATATATCAACACACAACTGCGTTTCCAACCACAGAAACAACACTTTCCTCTATTTCTTTTCTGTCTTAATTTTTTTTTTCTTTTACCGTCATACACACAGTCACAATGAAGTACACCGCCGTCCTCACCCTCGCCTTCGCCCTCACCGGCCTGTCCAACGCCGCTCCCCACGCCAAGCGTCAAGGCCAAGCCGTCAACGGCTCCGACTGCCTCAGCGGCGACCAATGCCGCTCCGGTTTCTGCGGTCCCGAGGAAGGTCGCGTCACTGATACCTGCCAGGACCCTCCTAGCAGCGGCGGCGGCAACAATGGCGGCACCGCTGTGAATGGCTCGGACTGCGCGAGTGGTGATCAGTGTATTAGCGGGTTCTGCGCTCCTTTGGAAGGGAGGGTTAGCGATGTCTGCCAGGATCCTTCTAGCCAGAACAACAACAACTTCAACAACAACAACCAGAACCAGAAGGGCTCCGCTGTCGACGGCTCCGAGTGCGCCAGCGATGACCAGTGCCAGAGCGGTAAATGCTCCGGCGACGGTGCGACGAAGACCTGCCAGCCTTCGGGCGGCAACAACGATGACAGCCAGCAAGGCAACGACAGCCAAGAGAGCAGCAACGGCGCTACTGGCTCCGCTGTCAATGGCTCCGACTGCCTAAGCGGCGATCAGTGCCAGAGCGGATTTTGCGGCCCTCAAGAGGGCAGTGTCACCGACGTCTGCCAGGACCCTAACGCCAACAACGGCAACGGAGGCAACGGAGGCAACGGTGGAAACACTGGCTCTGCCGTCAACGGCTCTGACTGCAGCTTCAACGACCAGTGCCAGAGCGGCTTCTGCGGTCCTCAAGAGGGCAGCGCCAGCGATGTCTGCCAGGACCCCAACAATGAAAACCAAGACGACAACAACAACGAGGACGAGGACAAGAAGAAGGGCAAGACTGGCTCCGCTGTGAACGGATCCGAGTGTGCTAGTGACGACCAGTGCCAGAGCGGTAACTGTGTCGAGAGTGGCCCTGTCAACACTTGCCAGCCTTAATTTTTTGAGTCACTTGACTCCTTTCAATGGATATATTTTGGGAGCGAGATTTTTGGTCATTTCTTTTTTGGGCTATTTGGTTTCTGGGATGGAGTTGGTGGATGATGGATGATGTACGAGAATTTGATAGATTTTAAGAATGCTATTCCCTTCACATGTTACAGTAACAGCGTCTAGTGAAGTATTCATTCATTCCATCATTCCTTCTGTGGTGATGATACTCCTCTACCTCGAATTCTACATGACCTGGATAATACGACAATGGCATTTGGCGCTGCTCATCTGGGCCCTGTTCAGCACGAACTCGATCGCATTTCCCAACCTTCTTGGCGGATTCCAACAAATGCAAGTGACGTGGTAGAGCTGTTGGAATTGTCTTGCTCGGATTGTACCAATGTAAAAATGGCTCAAAGTAATAAGTGTAATTTCTTATTCTGGAGGCTTAGATTCAGAGCTTAAGTTTGTCACACAAGTGACCTCCCAGCACCAAGTAAAAGGTTTGAAGTATTTAACCGTAATCTCATAATTCGTTTCCATAGACCGCCATGCAACGTATATAGTAAGAATAACAAAACAAACGCCTTGTTCGCCGCATATGCAGATCGTAAAAGAGCAAATATAGTATACTCATCCAACCTCCTCATCCCAATTCACCCACCGCCTAATAACCCCATCAACCTCTCTCACCGCCGCTCTCGACGCCTCAATCTCAAACCACTCCCGATGCTCCCTCCCACAAGCCTCACACGTCCCACCATCAGCTTTCAGCCCCCTCCCCGCCAACTCAATATGCACCAGCCTTTCCACACGCTTCGCATGAGGCGCTGGACGAGGCGGTGGCGCTGTAGGCGTCGAAGCATCTGTTGAAGAAGAAGAGGAGTATGGGTAGAATCGCAGAACTTCGACGTCTCGACCACATTGGCGCTGCCACTGATTCATGCGGCGTTGGACATTGGCCGCACGGCCGATCTTGAGAACCATGGTCTTTTTGGTTGCGCCGCTGCCGCCACGGCTTCGGTGGGTGTCGGCGTAGGAGGCTACGACGTCGCTGGCGCGTCGGGAGCGGGGAGATGCCGATGGAGGGGCTAGCAGGTCTCTTGCTGCATCGGCGGGAGCCACATTGCTTCTGCTGCGTGTAGAAGAAGTTGTGGGTGCTGCAGCCTCGGGGGTGAGCCAGAACATGTAGATGTAGCCAGGCTCCTCCGAGTCGGTGTACGGTTTTGCTAGCTCAGTGAGCAGTGCCGAAGCCGTGACGGTATCAAGGTCGTTCGGGATCAGGTCCTTGAGTCTAGCTGTCTGTGAGACATTCGATTTGCGGGAGCTCTTCCCCGGTGAGTTTGAGGATACATCAAGCTGATGGTGCTTTGACTTGCGTCCTAGGTTGGGAGCGGAAGCAGAGGTAGGTTGTACCGGCTGCGGATAAGGTCTCGGAGGCGGCGGCGAGTTGTGTGTCTCCTCGATCGGGATGGTAAAGCAGAAGCAAAACTTTAGCTGTGCTGGTTTCCTACCATCCCTCTTCTTTTTCGGTGGTCTAACATGATTGCCATTCCCTCCATACGCAGAGTTGTAACCGTTAGGCTTCCCTCCGTACTTATCCTTCCGCTTCTCCTTCTCCTTCAAATCCACCAAACCCAGCCTATCCGTCAACGTATCCAAGCTCGTCCGATGGCCTTCTTCCAGTATTGGAGTGGCACTAGCACGCGGACCAGGACTAGAATGGGCAGAAAGGCTAGCTTGCTCTTTGTGCTGCCAGCAGTAGAGGCTCTCATCGCGAGGATCGGGAGTTCGCGGTCGTCGAGAAGGCGGGAAGAGGGAGTGGCTGTTAGCGTTGGTGGCAGTAATGGGGCGTCGACAAGGGCGGCCGGAGGCTGTTAGGCCGCGACATGTTGAGTTTGGGTTTTTGGAGTCGTTACGGCCGAGGAGAGACTCGGGCGTGTTGGCGACGAAGGGCATGACGATGTGGGAGTCGGACTCGAATCGCGGTGGGCAAGGCGGGGGAAGAACATGGATCTTTGAAAGGAAAGACAACCTCATAGAGAGTAATTAATCAAACGGTGCTGAGTTCGAACTTGGCGAGTTCAAATCAAACCCGTTGTTCACGGGATCTGGCCGCTCCGAGGGCCGCGGATGTTTCACGCATCATGACATGGCTCATGACTGCGCGAGGCTGGCTGGAGATGCGGTCTGAGACGGTTTTGGAGATCGTGACTCGGAGTTGGTCGATTGGTCGTGAATTGTGCCTTGCTGCCTTGAGTCAGGTTCGAGTCAATCTTGGCAGTGCTGTACCTAAAGTGGCAGTGCATTTGGTAGGTACGCGTACAGCGAAGTGAACCACTAACACCAGCGCTACTCTGGCCTGAGCCGGGGCTGAATTAAGCTGTGCTGGCCTTGTCTTAGCGCGCCACGTGGACGACACAGGCCCTGGATGTGCCCTGGATCTCCCCTGAATGCTAATCACAGCCGCTAGAACCACTGTATTCCAGGGAACTCTGACCACCACAAACCCGTCTTCTACAGGGCTTAATTCTGTCACGGACGACATCACTAACACGACTAAGCTAACATGTCCGGACCTACTTATAATCAACAGTGACAGCCCTTCCAGATTTCATAGCTCCAGGAAAATATCATGACAAAAGACTGACTCTATTTCCGAGTAGTACCTATGAATGTATACCCGCGGAGGAGACACCAAGTATACCGTCGCTGACCAACCGCCTACAAACATGTTGCACGGCTAAGACATGAACGCTCACCCTCCTAGTGCATGTGCATGTCTCACTCACAGCTTCCGCACTAGTACGATAATGTAATTCAGCTGATGCAGCGTGCCGTGCTTCTCCTCTCGCGGACACGGGAGCCCCTCTGAGCTGCTAATTATACGGTAGAAACCTCGTTGGAAAGGGCATGGGACTCGGGAAGAAGTGATATGTCAACCTTTCAAGCTGTCTGGATCTGATACAGTGTCTTGATGAGCAGAATTGTGGAGGGAATACATAGTTTACGTGGTCCCTCGGTAGTAAGTGGACTCCGTGTAACTTCTATATCATTCTGTTCTCTCATTCATTAGTTAGTTGCCGGCGTTGTCGCTCGTCGCTTATACAATGCATTTTCCTGTATTGCTCCCGGCGATGCTCGGTCTCGCCGCCGCTGCCCCCGGCGGAATCAAGCGCCAGGGCGATGTATGCGATTGCAACGGTACTCGCAACGACGGTAACAGCCCTGGAACCATCTGCGGCGACGGGCGACTTGGCCCCGTCGTACTTCCCGTTATGCTGCCCCTGGGAACTATCATGTCCAGTTATGATCGCTTTGGCGGACTCAAGCCGGGAAAGTTTCTGGAAAAGTGGACGGACGAGAAGGGGGACTATGTGTATCCGCCCCAGAATGGCTTCCAGCTAGACGCTGATGGGGCAGCGATCAATGGCACAATACTACTGCAGCCCGGGACACTGGTTGATCGGTTCGGAAGCGAGTATGGTAGGTGATCAACCCTGTACCATTTCTGCAAGACTTCCGTGATACTATTGGTTAACACTTACACGCATAAGGATCATTCATCTCTGCTGCTTCTGCTCCCTACTCGCAAAGAGCACTTCCACCATCGAACCTAGACACGAACCCGGACTCACCCGAGTTCCCTAACAATTACCACATTTACAAAGTGCTGAAGCCGCTGCCAGTTGTTGGAGGTCCAGTTGCCCCGTGGTTTGGGCAGCCAGGTCTCGGCGCGCAATTCTTTACCGGCGAGACAGGAAATATTATGGAGCTGATTGAAGATGGTTATTTGGAAAGGGAGGATCCGAAAGTGTTAATTGAGCGCAACAAACCCGGGTGCTCGTAATCTTGATTGCAGTTGACAGCAGGAAGTTAGATCTTGAGTCGTATCTTGTAAAGCCTTCGCCTTTCTATTAGGTTGAATTTATCTCTAAGTTCCTATTATGTCTACCGGGATTCCCGTAAAAGCCAGCGCAGATAAGGTTCAGTGCTCTCAACAGATTTTATTCAGGAGAACTAAGTCGGGGGGTTCCATAAGTAGATTCTATTAGAACTACATGGAATCTTCTAAGCTCTGCATTTGACTATATAGTAGTGCGGACCCTCCGTCCAGATATTAATCAATCTGGATTTTGTATTACACTTCTAGTCTCAAATTCTATCTCCCGTGATCTACGTAAAAAGCAGATATAACTTTACACACCCAGCCACCGATATAGACCGGCGGTGGGCGAAAATTTCGAAACCTAATACGTTCTTCTATTGTGAAAGATGCACTCACCCAATCAAGCCGCAGCGATCCAGTACAGACAAGCTTCCGATCTGTGAAGCATTTCAACACTATCTGAAGTCCACTTTGTATCTGGTGGCAATGTCTTGGCAGCATCACATGCAGCCTTAATGCGTCTTTTAGTGTCGAATTGTAATTGGGTAAGATAGTTAAGAGAAGACCTGGAGGACAGGCAGTGGTCATTTGCAATCTATATTAGGTACTGGAGTGAATATCGAGGCTATCAAAGAATGCTATTACCGCTGAACAGAAACGTCATACTCGGCAGTCGCTAAAGGATATAATCATCAAATGAATTGTAATGCATCAAGCCGGAAAGTGCAAGAATTCCTTCTAGATTGCTTCTGCGGCGTGCTTAGATACAGTACATCCAACCTCCAGGATGCAGTGGTCTCAGGCCGGGTTCTGCATCCAATTCTGCCTCAACAGATACATAGTACATATAGTTAACCGAGCTCAAACTTTGTTCAGTTTCGGTGCATTTGATAGATAGATACCGCACAGCCTCGCTCAACCTGTCAATTTAAGAAGTACTTCCTTACCTAGCCTCTATATTACGGACGTTCTAGTAACCTCCTACGGCGGTACTCTTCCTGAATGTCTTGATAAGAAAACACATAAATGGCTGAGTTTCCCTGATAGTTTTTACTCTTTCCGTTTCAACTACCTAGACTTCCACAGACGATTATCTGAGGTATTCTTACCATCGGAAACAACTGTCTTATTGCACATTTCTCGATTCACGCGTTCTATCACACAGCACAATACCCCTGGTACGTTCTTTACTACTAACTTCTCGTTGTAACACTACTTCTGATATTAATGTGTGATATCTGTAGTCTATCTTCTGATTCAATCCTTTCCTTTGCCTTCTTCCTTCGGTGATCATGGAGACACTCAGGATCATCGGTCGGTACGTAAAATCGGTAGCTACACGCGGCGCGGGCGCTGCGAGCCACCCAATAGAGTACTGTAATAAGTACCCTAAAATCTTCGGCGGCCCCTTGGCCAGGACGGGCATCCCAGAGATTGATGCAGTCTGGGACGAAGTGCCCACGGGATTCGTCGGGCCCCTGACAGCGTCCGGTGCAGTATCCATGCCGGAGTCCGTTCAGGAGAATACAGTACTGGAGCAGGACCTTGATACTCCAGAGCCTAGTCCGTCAACAGGTGAAAAGCCCCAGCTAGAACGTCAAAATACAGAAGGGCGTCCCGATACTCTCGTCGGTACGGAGGAAACTCCCGTCGAGAAGAAGGGCTTGACATGGTGGCAGACAGCCTTCCTGATGACAGGGGAGTTTATGGGAACGTCAACACACACGTTTCCGCATATTTTCGCAACGCTAGGCTTTATCCCGACTATCTTGACGTTGCTAGTATTAGTAGGTATCTACTGGCTCACCTGTATGACTGTCTGGATGGCGACACTGCGTAACCCGACAGCGAAGAATATCTGTGAGCTAGGGGTTGCGCAGTTCCGGAAGCCCTGGGTGTACTGGTTAATCTTTACGCTCGTGCAAACATGTTACCTAGTAAGTCTGCTGTGTTTGAATAAATACATTGTAAGGGTCTTTGCTAATATAGCGTAGTTAATCATGGTAAGCTTCTGCTACACTGCTTCGCCCGCTATACAGGTCTTGAATTCTGATGCTAACACCGTGTTAGGCTGTTCATATCCGCGGCACAGTAGAGATCCTAGAGGTAACTTCGCTGAAGATTCCTACCTGTGGATCTATTGTCATGAGTATCGTCGCTACTTTAATCTGCTATGTGGTGTCGCTACCTCGACACTTCTCCTTCCTGGCTATGTTCAGTGCCTTTGCTGTATTCGCTACACTAGCATCCGCGATTACAGCCGCTGTCTCGCTCCGGGTAAACGGTCCTGTCTCCGTGTCCGGCACAAATAACTATAACTACCCGGACGAGGACGCCGGTAAGAGGAATACATTTGTATGGGGAAATGCCAGCGCGACACTGTCACAGAAGGTTGAAGCGACGCTACTTATTGTGTTTGCGTACCTGGGACAGCCAACGATTCCGACGATTGTAGACGACATGCGTGAATCCAGGTATTTAATTCCCTATGTCTACTACTGTTACTGTATTTCAATCAACTAATTACTTATACAGAGACTTTCCGAAAGCGCTGGCCGGTTCGCTACTCATCCAAACCGGTGTCTTTTCCGTGTACGGAGCCCTGGCGTACCACTTCGTCGGTGTGGGAAACATGCGATCCCCGGTAATTCGAAGCTTACAGGGCAAAGCCGCTACTATCTGTGCTGTACTTATGATGCCGGCTACGATCTCGCAGGGTGCACTGTTTGCTTCAGTTGATGCACGCATGATCTGCGATTTAATTAAGTTTAATGAGCGCTGGCCTTCAATTAAAGGGCAGGCATCGAAGCGTGCGAAACGCTACAGTGTCTGGGCTGGCCTTCTGTGTAAGTCTTCGGCAATCTCCATGATAATTATAACAGCTGTAACCTAACGGATTCATAGTTGCTCTTTGGCTAGTAGGCGGTCTAATTACACAATGCGTCCCGAACTTCACTGGACGTAAGTATACCTTCCTTGACATTTATTTCTATATCATAACTAACGCTACTATTTTAGTGCTGTCGATCGTCGCTGCTATTCCTGGATCATCCTTCTTCTTTATTTACGGCGGCCTAGCATTCTTCTTCATGCGCTATTACGACAGAAAGAACGGGTTTAATAAGCCTTCGTCGCGCGCTGTAGACATTGCTCGCGTTATAACAAACGCAGCTATCATTCTTCTCGGCGTTGGGGCGTGTCTGAGTCTCGGCTCTTGGGCGAGTGTTAGCACGTATATCAATGCGATTAAGAACGGACAAGCCCAGAAGCCGTTCTCGTGTCAGCCGGTGGCAGCGATTGAGAAGCCAGAGGTGGTATCGGTGTCCGGATCTCTGTCTACTATCAGTACACTGGAGCCGACGGCTACAGATCAGCCTGTCAATGAGAAGATTTGGGGTAAAGATGAATGGGCACCGCTTACCCTCTCTGAGACAGTATCGACGGATTCGCAAGTTAGTGAGACGGCGGCAACTAACACTGAGGAAACTGATACTGCTGCCGAGACACCGACGGAGAAGCCTGATAGGGAGGAAACAGAGGACGGAGAATGGACAGTAACCTCTACTATTATAATGATGCCGACGAATGTAGGGGAGCTTGTCGCATTGGCTACGGAGCAGTCTTCGGAGGCGTAACAAGGTCAAGAGATTCTGTACATATGAACTATTTGCTCCCCTACATATTACTGATACCCACTGCATGAGCAAGATCTTTGCGGCATGAATACATTCCAAGCATTTGACAGAGAAGTTGTTTATTTTGTCCACTATTCTATTCGTTTCCCCTTTTTAATCCCGCCCGCGTGGTTTCAATGTTGTGACATTTTCCCAGCTGATAGGTCTTTAATCAAAACGCCCACTTACACCCACGGAATCCATCATGTGCGGAATTGCTGAAACTACCTTCTGCAAGATAAATCTTTATTATGGGTAAAGAGTAAAATCCTTTCACGATGCTCCCATATAAGTCGTGCTTGTTCCGAATTGACCCAGTCTTAGGTCCAATTTCATGACGTACAGGGTGGGACAAATAAATGCGCCGAGGATCCATCCACCTTCAAAGAGCCCCGCTACTTTTTTTTCCTGCTATCTTATCATAAAAATGCCCCTCCTTGCTGCCCCTCCAAAAGTCGCGATGCTCTCTAAGCTTCAATTCCGGCTTCCGACCTCTTCTCTCTGCTATACGACTCTTTCTTTCTTTGCTGTGTTATTTCGACCCATATCTCTCGCCCACAATGGAGCACGATCCCAAGATTCGTAAGCCTTCCCCCCGGTCCCTCAATGTCTCCTCAGATCTAACCCAATTGCAGAACAATACCTCACATCGGACCCAAAGTCCTTCGCCAAAGAGTCCTTTGAAACCCGATGGCCCGTCATTCTGGTCCGTACCACTGCCCGACTGCGTATCTCGCGGCTTCACTGACGACTGGGCATTCCTAGACTGGCGCTATCGACGATGTACACAAGGCGGTTATGCGATCCGATGACGCTGAGGCGCGAGCTGAGGGCAAGACTATCGTCGAGCAGCTGGCTAACCTAAAATACGAAGTCCTCCACGGCCGCCAGTTGACGTACGCAAACAATTCCGCCCGCCTCCGATTAATACGTGAACCTTTTCTAATAATTGCAGTCCCATCCCCGACGATGGCTTCCCCGACGAGGTAGCCGCCTACAACAAAGAGATCGAACAGCGCGGCACCCCCTCATGGTTCGACACGGCCTGGCTCTTCGTCGAATGCTACATGTACCGGTACGCATCACATCCTCATCCCTAACTATCCGTTCTCTACAACCCATCTAACATCCCCCCCCAGCCGTATAAGCGCCCTCTTCAACCTCTCCACCCACTGGAAGTCCTACGACGTCTTTGCCCGCCAAAAGATCGACACCTTCCGCACCTCCCGCAACGCCGTCCTCGAGCTCGCCGCCCGCTACAAAGACCTCATCACCGACCTCTCCGCCGACAAGCAAGCCACCCACGACGACGAAGCCGAGAAATTACTCTTTGCCGAAATGTTTGAGATTTGCTTGTGGGGCAATGCTACGGATTTATCCCTGTTGACGAGTCTAACGTATGAGGATATCCAGAAGTTACAAGGCGCGGAAGCGAGGAAGAAGGCGGAGAACAATATTTTGATTAATGATTTGCCCAAGGCTTATGCTGCGTTGAAGAAGGCCAAGGATGAGGGGAAGCAGGAGAGGCGCGTGGATATTGTTCTTGACAATGCTGGCTTTGAGCTTTACGTTGACTTGATCCTCGCTGGATACCTCCTCTCCACTGGTCTCGCAACCAACGTTGTCATTCGCCCCAAGTCCATCCCTTGGTTCGTCTCAGACGTCCTGCCCACCGACTTCAGCGCTCTACTCAACGCCCTCTCCGACCCTCGCGCCTTCTTCGAGACGCAGTCCGAGGACGAGAAGCTCCAGGACAAGACGCCTGCGCCCTTGTCAGACGCCGAGGAGGAGAATCTAAAGTTCATCTTCCAGCACTGGGCAGGACTACACGCTGAGGGTCAGCTTGTCATGCGGCCAAACCGTTACTGGACGGCTGGTGGAAGCTACTGGAGGTTGCCTAAGGAGGAGCCTGAATTGTTTAATGATCTCATGGATGCTGAGTTGACCGTCTTCAAGGGTGACTTGAACTATCGCAAGCTGACATCCGACGTAAGTTTCAATCTCATAATCCATAATGTTTCCTCAGTGTTAACATTTCCCACAGGCCCACTGGGATACCACAACGCCTTTCGTCGAAGCCATCGGCCCCTGGGGACCCGGCTCCGGCATCAACGTCTTGTCCCTACGAACTTGCAAAGCCGATGTTGTAGTTGGGCTGCAGCCCGGTCAGGACGAGGAACTGAAAAAGGTCGGGGGCGACACTGAGACGGGCGCAAGGAAGTGGGCGTGGCACGGTAAATGGGCTGTCGTGTGCTTCTCGGGCGGTAAGAACTGAAAGAACAAAGGATAGAGATTTTGATAAGGGAAAAAGATGAGCATCGCAAAGATTGTTCATCAAGAAGACGGATTTTTCAAGAGGATGATAAAATCATATACATATAGAGCATTTAGACCATCAACCTAAGAGAACTGACTGATTATCTCATCCAGTCTGGATCAAGAAGGCTCGATCAAAGCCTGAAAACCTATGATTGGCAAATAAATGGTGATTGTTAAAACCACATGCAACAAATCACTTTTACTAGATTAAGAGGAGACATTGATGTTGGGAAAAGCAAATTTATTAATGAGAGAGTCAAGAATCGAAAGATTTTCCGCCCACCACCCCACGTGTCATCACGACACCACACCTGAACACCACCGTCTTCGTCGTCTACCTACCACTGGAACCCCATGAAGCGGCGATCATAAGAAGGGGGCAGCGAACCATACGAGGGAGGCCCAGACTCAGTAGCCGTCTCAGTCGCGCTGGAGCTGGAGGTAACTTCCCGGCTACTTGTCTTGAACGTGGTTGGGATGGTGGAAGACCAAGAGGAGTACGAATCCGTGATAGTGGAATCAGATGGAGAGGATGTGGATCCACCAGGAAGGGCACTGGAGTCGAAAGAGATGGTCTGCGTGGGCCACTCAGCCGTTCCAGAGACCGTAGTGCTACCAAAGTCGTAGCCGCCCGTGGTAGAGGTTGTCTCTTCGCCCGGGGGATATGACTTGGAGCTTGGTTCCGGAACAGAAGATGTAGTCTCCGAGCTGTTGTTGGTAGAGCTGGTTGGCGATGTAGACGTTTCAGGCAGCTCAGATGAGCTGGTCGACCCTGGTGTCTCTGTTGACCCCGGCGGAGTGTAAGAGGGTGTCTTGGTTGAGGAGCTCCCGGTCGGGGTGCTCGATCCCTCAGTCTCAGTGTCAGAGGGAGTATCAGTCTCGCTGGAGGGCGTAGATACAGGCAGAGAAACAGATCCGGTAGTGCCAGAGTCTGAAGTAGGTGTCGACTGTGAGACCGAGCTCGAGCCTCCCGGAAGCTCACTGGAATCAGACGTGTAAGTGCTAGAGTCCGATGGGTAGGGGGTGCTAGCTGTGCTCGAGCTTCCAGAGTCGGTGGATGTGACTGAAGATGAAGAGCTTTCAGTAGTTTCTGTCGAGCTTCCCGGAGTTGAGGTAGATGCAGGTGGAGGGTACGGCTTGCTGGAAGTGGAACCACTAGGAAGATCAGTGTAAGAAGATGTCTCGCTGCTTGGGATGCTGGAGCTCTCCTCATCTGTAGTCAGGGTTGGGACTGTTGGCGACGGAGTTGTGCCAGTGTCAGTTGTGCCAGGACTTGTGGTAGTAGCAACCTCAGATGTGACACTGTCTGTGGGGGTCTCGGAGGGGTAGGTAGTGCTGCGGCTCACATCAGGAGTACTGGAAGACTCATCCGTCGACCAAGTATCGGAAGATGAAGGCTGAGTGGAAGAGCTAGGTGTATCCGATGGAGTGGTGGAGGAGTAAGTCTCAGAGCTTGAAGCAGGAGAGGAGTAGGTCCTAGTCGAGCTTGGGGTTTCAGGCTTTTCGGTTGAAGACTCCGAGATAGTAGGCGAAGAGCTTGATCCAGGAGTAGAGTAGGTCTTGGTCGATGAGCTGGACGGTGTTGAAGAAGGGGAAGTGTTGCTCGAGGTAGACGAGGCAGTTATGCCACTGCTGGACTCATCGCTTGTCGTGGTGCCAGTCGAGTAGCTCGCGCTCGGGGTAGATCCCGAGGAGGGAGTCTCCACCGAGCTGGAGGAGATTGTCCACGACTGTGAAGAGCTGGGAGTCCATGTGGGTGTGGCCTCCGACGTCCAAGTTGATGGAAGCTCGGAGGAATCAGAAGCTGGTGGTGAGGAAGGGGTTTCAGTATCACTGGTCCAGGTCAAGCTGGTAGAGGTGGGATATGGTCGAGTGACGGAAGACTCACACGGAGTGCTGGTAGTCCTAGTAGAGACAGTCTCCGATGTTGACTGGGAGGAGGAAGAACCTGGAAGCTCCGATGAGTCTGTGCTGCCCGAAGTCTCACTGGTCCCAGGGTATGTACGAGTCTTGGAGGACTCGTAGGTCTGGGAAGTGGTAGAGTCGGTGACAGTGAAAGATGAGCTGGCACTGGAAGTGGACAGTGTAGAGTCTGAAGTATCATCGGAGCTGGTCTCAGAGCTAACTGTCCCTGTAGTCGACCTCGTGGACGTCAGCGTTATGGATGTCGTGATCTCTTCTGATGAGCTTTTGGTGGGATAAGAGAAGCTTGTATCGGCCGTGTTGGACGTTACTGAGGTTTGAGATGTCCAATTTCCGTATGTGCTGCTGTACGTGTTGGAGGACCATGATCTTGTGCTGATCTCAGACGTTTCAACCTCAGATGTTCTGGTCGACCCACTTGGAAGAGCGCTAGAATCGGAGGTTATAGACACCGAAGACCCAGACGTGGTGGGATAGTAAGTCGAGGAGCTAGCAGAGCCCGTCTCCGACGTTGCAGTCTGAGTGTCGCTAGTATCAGAACCAGGAGAGGACGATGAGCTACTCAGGCTCTCCGTTGGGGTGCAAATGTATCCACTCGAGGTACATTCAGGAGGGGCAGAATAGCAAGAAGCGGCACATAGAGTCACCGTCTCAGTCACAGTGAAGTTCTGGCCATACACTGATACCACGGTGGCCCTAGAAGAGTTAGACAAAGTTTTTCTTCTCGAGCCACTCAGAATCACCTACCACAGAGCCATGAGGGTAAAACGAACGACATGCATCGTGATGGGATGCAACTAGTCTGAGAAAGGTAGAAAGTAGAGATGAAAGGGAGTGATAAAACGAGCGACGAATCCTAGGTCTCCTGAGATACCTTGGCCAAGACTTTGAGGTATACCATAAGACAGGTGTCGCATCCTCTCGTCTTTATACCCTCTGGGCTCGCATGCTCACGGGTCGTGTTTCTGCCTTCTCATCGCACAACCTTATCCACAGCCAACTCTTGCGTTGTCCAGTGTAACCATCCTCTCCTGAGGGTCTGCAGCATCCCGCAAAACGCCACGCCTTTGGACTAGACGGGCCGAGATCAGTGCGCTGATCCTGTTCCCGTGTCTACAACAGCTTGAGAAGAACAACACGATCTAGAGACAAAATCCTGTCCGTAAGTCGCTAGATTTTCAGAAAGTCCGCACTCCAAGTTGTGATAAAACTTCACTTATCTTACCTCTAGACGCAGCAAGACAACTGACAAGGACTGCATGGGGCTTGATGCCGTGCCTCACGGTCGTCAATCAAGTAGATTATGGCCGAGACCGCCTCAACGAAAGTCCCAATGGATAATCAAGCCGACGGGACGATGCATAAGCTTCACCCAACGGCCTGCTCGTAAATCAAAAAGCGTTTTCCAAGTGGGTCGGCGGTCTACATATGCTTGGTCCGACTTGATGGACGAAACCGACACGGCTTACCCGAGCAAGTAAATGACAGGATCAACTCGGCACGTTTGCCCAAATTACATGCAGGCTGCGGCCGCGGAGAAGATGCTAACTTATCTTAAGACTTGACATGGATTAGTCGAGGATGGAGATACCAAGGGGACTTTGTTAGGAATTCGACGCACAAGAGATGTGCCACTGCCTTTGGGCTAGCTTTCCTAGTAGCCATGACCCGGCAATCACAGTTTGGTGGTGTTGACCTGGGGAAGCTGACAGAGGTAGTCTTTGAGGCTGCAAGTACCAGCTGTTCCTGTGGGTAATGTCAGACGTGTTAGATGGTGCCTTTGAGCCCAATTTCGGAGCGTCATTGCTCATGGCGCCGATTTAGCGGCTGTCGTTTAGTACGACCGTAAAGCGGTCAAGTCTCGTATATCGTAGAAAAGTACAAGATCTGTATGGTTGAAGAGTACCTCAATGCTGCACAGTATGCTTGTATTTTGGTACCTGCATTTTGTGTTGCATGTGTATTCTTACCCTCAACTTCAGCTTGTTGTGGTGTGGTTGCACAACTGCGTTTCCGACAACCAAGTCTAGAAGTTATGGCGTCGTAACAAATCCCAGTTCGCCATACCGCCTTACTATACTCCCGACACAGAAGGCCCGCCTACTTTCAATCTTCTCCTGTGAGTGGATCGGGCCATTCGTTGCGAACAAGGCTTGGCAAGCTGAGGCTGAGCTGCAGCTTGCCGCCGGGACGGCAACGCCTGATGATTCGACGGAGTATTGAGCTAAGAAAACGAGATCAGTAAAATAACCCGACAATAAACTTGATGCCCGTGCTATTATCTAGAGCTCTTCGTGTACCACAATCTTCAGACTTGGGAGAAACAGCGCGCTGCTTGCACTGTTCTGGACGAATCGCTGCTGGTGACAAATGTATCCATGCTCCGAGACCAGTCTCGGAATAAGTGCTTTTTTTCTACTTTGGAGTTGGCACAGAAGCTGTGGCGACACGGGCCTAGTATGTCATGGTGATCGATGTTTTAGGCTTGTCCGCTTCGTGGAACTTGAACTAGGAACATGGCGAGCGCTTCCGAGGCGGCGCGGCAGTACATTGGTGACATTGCAGTGTGAGTACAGAAGCCGGCTTCATTTGCTTGCCTCGCATTTGACAACAGGGCTCTGATGCCCCAACCAATGGTACATTGACGGTGTCTATCTGTTCGACCATGTTCTGGGTCCCTGATGCGATATGCTTTCCTCCTCATATACCTGGGCCAGTAAATGCCCTCCTTGGAAGTAGAAGTGGCAAGCTATCGTAGGCGTAAACGGTTGTCGACATTAGATAGACGCTTTAAGAACTTTGAAGGCGTCTGCGGCCCCACCCTGGAAACGCTTCTCAGCCGTCTTCCAGTTGATGACGTTCCAAATGTTGTCGACGTAGGCTGCTTTGCCGTTGAGGTACTACCAGATATCAGCACGGAGTGGGACTTTCTTGATCTTCGGAATGTCTCATATCTTACCTGTAGATAGTATGCATGCTCCCACATGTCGACGCCGAAGATGGGGACCTCTCCCCCTACAATGGGGTCTTGGTCCTTGGTGGTGACAATGCGTAGGCCGTGGGAGTCCTTGACCAACCATCCCCAGCCACTTCCCTGAATACCTAGGAGCGCCTTGTTGAAGGCAGCTTTGAAGTCATCAAGGCTGCCCCAGGTCTTCTTGATGTCAGAAACAAGCCCGGGAGCACTGTCTGGCTTGGCATCAGATGAGCTGGATGGTGAAAGATTCTCCCAGAACAGAGAGTGGTTGATGTGGCCGCCGCCGTGGAACTTGATGGCTTGCTGCAGGGAAATCTGTGTGGCGATGTCGTTGGAGGAGGTGGCGGTTGCGTACGACTTCAACGCCGTGTTGAGACCATTGACGTATGTCTGATGATGCTTGGAGTGATGTAGCTCCATAATCTGGGCCGAAATACTGGGCTCGAGTGCCTGAACAGCCGTTAGCATATCAAATACGAGTTGGATCTGCAAAACCGATGCTCTCTGGATCTATGCTGAGCATGCGGGGTCGCGTACATCGTTGCAGTACAGCAGCTCGGGGAGCACCCAGGAGGCAGCGTATTCCACAGACTAGAGGAGAGGAGCGAGAGGAACAAAAGGACATACATTGTAGGCATAAGGCAGAGCCGGCAAACTGTAGGTTGTGACAGACATCTTGGGCACGGTGAGTCTTTTTGAATAGTGGCGTACTGAGGGCACAATCACTTGCTTGAGGGGAAGTTGAAGGGTGCGAGGCGGGGAGAAGACTGAGAGAGAATGGGGAGAGGAGAGGAGAGGAAAGCAATGCGGGAAAGGGTCAAACGTCAGCGGGTCTAAGGCAAGGTAGAGGGTTCTTTCCTGTATGGTTATTAAGGCTCCTTCCTTTCAACAGAAGATGATCTAAGCATGCATCTCGATGACGTTTTGCATGAAACTTTGGGCAGGAGCTCTCAGCAAGATTGCCGAGGAAGGTTCCATTCAAGTGCCACCCATATCTTAGGCAAGGCATTTCAGTGATAAGGTAGAAACAATACAATATCATTAGACTACGAAAGACGGTCGCCACCTCATGAAACAAATATTTTCCAATTCCATCAATATTTGATTGTAGTTGGAAATTCAAATACACATGGTAATCAGTAATGTTGCTGGTAGGGCAATGGGGTCAAGCCAAGCAGGGTCACGCCCGTCCGACTTGTCCCACGGAAATCCAACTTTAGCACGCTAGTCACATTACCAGCGACCCTATCCCCTTGTTTTGGTTTAAAATTATATCGAAACTCTTCAGATTGCACTTTTCATTCCACTCGAGGATAATTACAATTTTATTTTCGCTTTGTGATGGTCAAATCTGGTGCTGAATCCCAAACGATTGCGAGCATTTTCGCTCAAACTTGCTCATCCCTCCATTTCCATAACGGGCAGCGGGGCTCCAGAATGGGTCGCCGCCATTGGCTGCTAGCCGATGTCAGCGTCTCTCAAGGTGCCTCCGAGACATCAAGGTTCACACCATCTGTTGATATCCCTTATCGATATCGTTTGACGCCGTTGTACAGACGCCGCGGCGGTAAATTGAGCGAAACAGAGCATGTATCGAGAAAACACCGAGTGGTGGGTGGAAGGGACTTGATATGGGTGTAGGCAATAAATACCGTTAAACTAACTTGGCTTGTCAGGACATGTCAAGCTGCTTATACCAAACTCATAATTATCGTCATTCACCAAACTGCCCACCATAGGCAAAATCAGTCAATCACAACGAGATCCATAAACACCCCCGAAAAGTGCAATGTGCGGTCCTGAGAACACGAACCGCCCACGAGGCGGTGCTCTGGCGGTACTGAGTGCCTTGAATTCCGATAAATCATCAGACTCTCCTATGCAGGCCGACTTGGCCTTCCACACGCCCGGAAGTCCAAGCAGCTCAGACGCCACACACGTCCGTCTCACTCCGTCACAAGGATCCAATTTAGCGACTCTAGAAGATCTTCACGTCATCATTCAGTAAGTTTCGGTCTGAACCTGTTGGAAAAATCTTTGGTTTTAACGTCGTTTCTAGTTCCTCCGGCGATCTGCGGGCAGACGTAAACGACTGCGGCCTCCTTCAGCAATTTTCCCTGCCAACAGCAACCTCCACAAGCACCAGCGATTTCGTCGAATTCCCGTTGCAAAGCCCTCTCTCTCTTCAAGTATGGGATCGCGGTATTATCGGAAGACGGGTGTCGCTCTTCTCCAGTCCGACACTGACGGCAGAGAATGTCCTGGCGCAAGGCATAATCGGATTCAACTTTCGAACTCAAGCAACTTGAGCGTCAAACTTACTTAGCCTTTATGTAAATTCGAGAAAAAGAGGGGGCGCGACTTACATTGGCTTTTCGGAAACTTTTTAAGTAATGGCCGAATAGATATAGCAACTCTGTCAAGGTCTTCAAGAGTAGGACCACCAGCCGAAACGTGCTGGCTAGCAAGACGTTTTAATGAATAGAGTACACCCCCAGACGCGTGGCCGTGCCCCATACTCAATTTGGGAAGTGTATAGTATATTTCACCTTGTCCCGGATCTTGTCTTGGAAGATTTGGTCGGAGACGGAGACGTTTTCATTCAGAAGCCTCTGAAGGTGTAGAAACGCCCCACCAAACTCTTCCCGAAGGGCATAAAGACTCAGGAGTTCGGCAACCTCTATATCATGCATAGGAATCTCGACGAATCTGCGGCAAGGGGAGCTGCCGGTGAAGTTCAGGCATGTGCCATTGACCAGATCACTATACTGATGAAGGTCGACCAGATTGGCAGCAAGGCCGGTATGTGAGATCCAGATCTCTGGTGGACTCTTGTTGCTCACAAGAAGCTGCGCGATTAGTTTCGCAACATACCTCAACCTGTCCATTCCATGGCGCGTGGTCACCGTACACCCTCCGAAATCGTGCCAGTCGTGATCCAAATCCAAGCCAATTCTTTTGGGGAGAACTCCTTGCCAAAATGCATTCTGAAGCATTCCATGGAGTGACGAGCCATCATACAGGGTGCGGTTTCTTCCGCTATCTCTTGGGAAGCGGATCATGAAGAGATCCTGGCTTGGACGTACTGCATTGACTCTCGCAATGAACTTCCAACTTATCATTTTCGCTGCGTTGAAGTCTGGAATCAACAACGCAGTCTCTCCCCCATCAAGCGGCACTGAGCCAACTGGAAAGCTGCGAGAGCGAGTACGGATACCAAAAGAACAAGAGGAGTCATCGCAAACGCGCCATTGTTTGGCAGCAGCAGTGCCCCTGAACACGTAGAAGGGGCTGCTCGGAGGTGCATCATTGGTGGCCGCCCAGTGGATGTATCGATCGTCCTCCGTAGTTTGCTTCAGACAGGGTTGGGTTCTTTATGACGCATATATGCACCTGAGGCTTCATGTCTTGAATCAGCTGCTTGTTTGCGATGCTCCAAATGTCATTCTGGATCTCCGCGGGGAAAGACCCGAAGCAGGTGAAGGATTCGAGTGGTTGGGCGTCCGACATCTTGTCGATGTTCGGAGAGGTCAGCTTGCGGCATGGAGAGACGAAAGGAAGAATAATGAGCTAACCTTGATCAGACGCGGCTGGCTTCGATAAAGAGAATGCGGGCACGATCTGAAGAAGAAAAGCTATGCCTGGCGATTGGTTGGGTAGGTGTTGAGCCGAATCTCGGCAGAGAAAGAAAGAGGAAGATTTTGCACTATGATTTGCAGATGAAAGTGAAGAGAAGTCGGAAGATAGCTTGGGAGATATGTTATTTGTGATAGCGAAACCCAGCAGTGAATCACTGCTGTTCATTCCCTGCAACAAGCGAGGTGACGTAAACGCACTAACGGCACATTAACTGCTGGCGCAATCTCCATTGACTAACTTCACTGTGTTCCTTATTGACATTTCATAAACTCTTCAGGGCGAAAAATGTCACTTCTTGAGCGGACCGTCTAGAAGAGTCATTCAAGAGAACATCGACCTCTAGATCGGAATCCTCTGGAGCCCTCGCAGCAAAAAACGCTTCTTCAACCTCACTGGAGCTTGATGATCCAATAAGTTTGTTTGAGTGATTCGAATCAAGCTCTAAGTCTTCATCGAGAGATACTGGGGGGACCATGACTACACGACTCCCCCTGGGAAGCATCAATTTGGCAACCATGAGATTGAGTGCATAGATAGATCTGCAGAGCTTACTCCTTGACCACAGTATGCTGTTCACTGCTATTAATGTGAACCCGTCGGCAAGCATCCGAGCAATGGACCAAGCCAGCAGGTCACCGTCGACCTTGCCGCCTCAATGCTCATGAAGTTGATGAATGACTCCAAACCCCAAACAAAGGACCTTTGTGACTCTTCTTCAAGGATGATAGACTATGCTGATGTCATTGAGGAATACTCCAAGTTGACAGATCTCCAAAACTGGGAAAAGCTCATCTTTCTCAAGGTTCTGGGCTGTACCAATCCCAAACCGTGCTGCATCTTTTTTCTTGCTTCTGAGACGTGCTTACGCTTGGAGACATGGTGGTTGGAGGGTTATTTCACTGGACTTTACAATAAGACAAATTCTTTAGGGGATAGTTTTAGAAGCAATCGGCAGGAATCTCATTGGGATCAAGTTCGAAAATAACGCGTGGGTTGATATTTGGGATGGGCTACACAATCAGCTCTGTCGCAATGCAATCAGGTTAAGCAATCAAAGGACAAAACTCAGAGGACCGCAAAACGTAAGGTACTGGATTGTAGACACTCAGAATTTTAGAAAGGTGCTACGATCAATCAAAACAACCTGCAAGTCATTGCCTCTTCCTATGCAACACCCGTATTTTGCCAGGAGTGGCCAATCCCTATGCCACAGTTCTTATCCAGCCGTTTCTCACACGTACATCAATGAATAACTTCAGTATCCCTAATATGACAGTATCCTCATAGATCCAAATTAATCGGAATATCGACAGGATGCGGCCGCAAGTCATGAAAGACAATGAGAGACAAGATTGCTGCCGCGTCGGAAGCGTGCTACGTCTCCGCTAACGCCAGCGCCCGCTGCCTCGACTTGATATCGCATAGTATCTCCAAAGGATCAAAGTCAGCTGGCATTCTGTCTCCAAACACAACAATGGTCAACGCCGTCAGCTTCTCGCATTCGACCCACCCAGGTGGCACAAGGGGTTCGTAGGCGGCGTTGTCAAGAGCGATCAGAGCTTTGTGAAGGGCGAGTAGATGCAAGTCATTGATTTCGACAGGGCTGACTGCTTCGAAAATTTGGCGGAAGCGATGGGAATGTTCAATTTGATCGGTAGTTAGGGCAGCCGTGACGATTGCGATGAAGTTGTTGGCTACATGGTAGACGCTGTAAGGGTTGGTGTCTAGTATGCTGTCAGCATAGATCATGTATCAAAAACAAGAATAGTTCGCCTACCGGTGCTAAATGACACGTCAGAGGAGCTCATCTTTGAGCTCGCGAGTGATGCTCGTGTAGAGTTGCGAAGATGTTTGTGAACGATTGCAGCAGAAGCAATGGCGGGCATATCCTTGAGGGCACTGTCATCTGTTTGCCATTCACCACAAGAGACAAAAGAATTGGAAAGAAAACTCAAATACGCATCAGGTCTATATAAGATGCTCGCTTCTGCTAGTTGACAGGAATTAGAAACAGTGACCAGTTACCCGAAGTGATACAAAAATGGGACAAGAAGCCGCTAGTGCTCATGCATCGGCCTGCCGTGCCTCTCTCTCATCCCAGAGCGTTTCCCTCTTCCTATCACAGATCCGAAAATCACCCAAACTTCTTATTAATGTATAAACATTAGAGACTATTCGCAGGAGGTCATCTCATGCCTCCGAGCCGAAGTCGCATCGGCTTCATAAAGTTGTGTGGTGACGTCGCCCGCGACGCCGCCTCTTTGGCCATCCCCAACGACATTGGCATGTGGTCCAACATTCATGCCGTGTAATGCACCTATGTAGTGATTCTCTGCATCTGTGCCCTTTTGATCTTGAGTGGACGTCGTAGTATGAGAGTGTCTGCGCTTTCGGAATAACCAAAAGGCAATCCCGACGGATGCAAAAGATGCAACCCCAAGACCTACTCCCAGGCCCACTGCTAACCCAATATTATTGTCGGTTGATTGGGAAGAATCGGCTGTTTTATCGTTGTCATTTGTTCCTCTTGAAGCGGTCGGCTGCGTATTTTCGGATGCAGTCACTTTTCCCGAGTCGATCGTCGTGATAACAGTTGGTTCGTCTGCCTCTAGTCATTAACTGTAAAGATTCACTGTACGGCGATCCTAAGACAATACCTTGAAACCTCAATATAACCTCGGGATCATTCTTCTGACAGTCCTCTTCCGCGCCAGTAAAGCAATAATATCGTTCGTCATACGTTGGACACTTGTAGATCGCCATAGAAGTATTCCCACCGTTCTCTGGATCAGCACAAAAGTTTGGACAATCGCCACTCCTCCAATTTTCGTCCGTACAAGTCGATCGACAATATCTAAGTCTGTCGTCATCTGGAACGTAAATAGTCTCTTCGCTGACCTGGCACATCTTGTTGCTTAAGCAGACCCAGCCTGGGCCACAACAAGCAGAGTGCTCCGTGTCATCGCGACAGGGTATGTCCTGGCGGGAAACAGACCCGTCGGGAAAGTAGCATATTGTATAAGCTGGGTAGACAAGAGTCAATAAAATAAACAACTTCCATGCTGAAAAATTCATGTCGTGAACCATAACGTAAGTTCGTGTAGCCTAAAAGACTACCAAACTTGCCATTCAAGCAAATGTCCGTCCGAGGAAGACGAAAATCGGTTCAAGGTAAGCGGCGGGCATACTAACATTTTAAATGTGACTTGGTCAAGCCGTGACAGCGATGAGACGAAAAGGACCCCAACTCGTTACTGAATTTTGTTAGAAATCTGCATGTGCAGTCGTCGCGGTGACGTTTTAGATGCAACCTTCAGTCCATTGGCGGCCCCCAATATGTACATGTATGCGTGAGCCTCCCTTCATGATCAGCCCACGTATATATTTTGCTTCCCCGTGACTGATCAGTGAACACCGTACATGCTCAGTAGTAGAGCTCCGAATCTACCCCCTACGGATATTGTATATCTGATTTTAGTGACTTCATGTCCGTTCAAGATGGAGAAAAACAGGATAAAGAAAGGCTCATGACACCTAATCTGACCGTATGCAAATTACCGTCACTATTTTCTATCTAAATTTGGAACAGTGCGATGCTAAAACTGCCGAAATACTTCAGACATTGTTACACGGTCAATGATCGGCATTTTCAGTTGTCCAGTTCGTCCAGACAGCCATACATCAAGTCAGACTGTCAGACTCAAGCGGCACGGAGCTGGTCCCACGAATGGGATATTATTATACCGGAGGCTTAGCAAGGCAAGTGTCTGAGTAAAAGGATAGTGACATATTCCAAATCGAGGTCGACGCAGTGCGTGATAGACAGAGCAAGGAAACTCGCTATTTAACACAGTTAGGCCAAGCTGAAAACACAATGTATTTATACCGGAACCTGCAAGCTTTTAAGTATGAACAGTAGATACTTATGTCTTTGTTAGAAATATGAGTTGTCGTATTAGACTCTTTTGTATATATTCATATATCTCACTAGTAGGTAAAAAAAAATTCATTGATGGAAAGTTCCGGAGCTTTTATTATTTTGGCTTATTTGAAGTCTTCTATGTTGATTCTCGCCGCAATTCATATAGGTAACAATGATTGCAGTCGGTGATTTACATGGCCCTGAAGTTTTAACTTTTCTATCCACCGATCAAAAATATTAACGGGAATATGCCTCCAATCCAGTACATCGTGTGGGTCTTCTTGGCTCAGCCGCCAACGGCCTCCTGACGCCCAGTTGTCTTCTTCATGCCACCCAGTGGTATCATGATCCGACTATGGGGGATGACCCGACCATTTACTTACGTCCGCGGCTTCAACCCATCGATACTTATGCTCCTGGAAAACATGAACCGAGTCCACAAGCTCATCGTATTTTATCCCAGGCCTAGGATATATACGCGCAGGCTTAAGCAGCCACACATACTCCATGCCCGCCCAACTAAGCTGAGCCAACAAAGAATAGTTGCACTAACTTCTACTGCGCGTGCAAAGCTTGTATTACGTATTTTATTTCATATTATTCTGCATAGCCAGGCGTCTAATGTAACTTTAATTCAACAGAACTTTAAGACTAATACTAAGTGTATAATTGATTAGCGTATTAACCAGGGTCCAGGCTGTCCAAGCGTAACAAGCTAAGTCCACGGTGCTAGGTTTACTCGGTATCTAGCTGTAATTAAGTTTTAAAGCATCAAATCCCATCTTGCAAACTACTATTAATTGTCTTTTATGTCATTTTCTAGAAGAGAGATTATATGATATAGATAAAGATCAAGCTGATTCATGCGCCAGAGCCTGAAGACGAAGCTGAGCTCATAGCTCATCATTTGAACTATTGACCTCTTTGGTGCGACATCCTACCCTCCATTGCAAAATCCATCAAATACCTTACAAAATTCCAGAAGCAGCGTCAAAATGCATGCTGTTCTAATCTTGACGTTGAACTATGATCGTTCTTGACATGCCCCCCATCGTAGAAGTTATACCCATCCCTGTTTCTTCATTTCCTTCCTGGTCCATTCTTCCAAGTCGCTTGCGAGATTCATGTCTTTGGCTTTCGAGCTCTCCAACGATCCAACTTTTGCAATCCTTTCAAAGAGGATACCACTCTGATTCGCTTTCATCTCGGGGCTAGCAATGCAAAAGACATTAGTCCATGCGCCTTTGTCGGCTGGCCACCTGCCCCCAGTAGCGTTGATGACAAAGGTGGCGGCTCTCATGAATAGTGGCATTTCGGTTGCCTTGTCGTCCAATTCTGTTACCACAATGCCTGGGTGTATCGAGCATGTCCACACTTCTCCATTATCCGCCCTCACATTTCCCGAGAAGGGTCCGTGTCTCTTATTCAGAGTTTTAGCATGGAGAATATTCGCAAGCTTCGACTGTCCATATCGGGTGATGGGAGATTCCTTCTCCAACCCTGGATCCGCAAAGTTGATTCCGGGCTTTGGTGCCATCATGTGACCACCCGAGGTGACATTGACAATGCGCACAGCACCTGATGGCTGATCTTTTGATGTCTCGAGCATGAGCGGGAGGAGGCGCTCTGTGAACACCCAGTGGGCGAGGTAGTTCGTCTGCCACTGGACTTCATTGCCATCTGAGGTGACATTATAGGGCACAGCCATGATTCCGGCATTGTTAACCAGTCCATGCAAAGTCTTTTCTCGGGATAAGAATAGGTCTGCAGCCGAGATTACTGATTTCATCGATGTGTGGTCCATTACCAGGACACTGATGTTGACGTTGGAATACAAAGCTTGTATCTCCCCAACGGCTTTCTGTCCCTTGGCTTCTGATCGAGCACAGAGGTAGATGTGAGCACCATGTTGGGCGAGTCGCGCGACAGTATGGAAACCGCTACAATTCATTAGTGTCTTGTCGCGTAAAGTGATCAGGGACAACTCACATGCCGGATGTAGCGCCGGTGACGATGTAGACTCGTCCAGTGAGATCGGGAAGAGAATCAGGATGGAAAGTCATTTTTGGAATCGATTGCTTATTGATGATGTTCCAGAATCAGAGTTCAAGGTGGGAGTCGGAAGAAGCTATATATATACGAGAGACCGTGTGGCCAGACATGGCTGCGGAGTTGATGCCAGATTCAAATCATATCTTCAACTGCGTAACTCCGCATGAAAAGCAACAGTATCATTAGAATTTTGACATAACTAGGTATTCTGCGCCCTACGAGACCCTATTTTGATGCGCATTGGGCAGTGGCCTTGCGGACATCGGTAGTCGGAAAGATCGCCATTGCGAAGAGTCCGTACTCCGTATAAGTCAACCTAATTTGGTCACCCTCCTTGCGGCAAATTGTTACTACAGACGGGATTGGTCAAGATCTGGGACAGGGATGTGTTAAAGTTCTATGTCTTTGGGGTTGCTTTGACTCCGCAGTGACGGACTTAGATCAAGGGCTGTGCTGGTGGTGGAAATGGACAGCTTCTTGTAGCTCATTACGGCCTTAGAACTTACACTACTTATGAAGCTAACCTCTTAGATTCAGCTGTTACTTGGCTTTTCCCATTGTTTGCACGCTCTACACTTCCTCAGCTGTTTCTTTACTGTGGTAAACCCTAGCTAACGGCGACTCGAACCCGGGTAGAAAGGCATGAACGCGTTGCTATCACCAACTGTCCGTCGGAAAATGGGATCACAAATGATATGTCTCCATCCATGCATCCCTAAGTCCGGATAGTGAGCACGGTATCATGGGGCACGGACTCTCTTTAAACTGGCAACCAATGGGAGACCGGCTTCCAAATCGGGAAGTGTGGATCTGTCGGCTGTAAGACAGGGGGGCCTTGTTGCTTTAGTCGTGGAAATCAGCCCGGTGCTCGCGAATGCCAATAAGCTAATGTTTGAATATTCGTATTGACCGTAGCCTGCTGGCGGGCTTCAGAGCGGCTTTCATGGAGCTTGCGACGGAATTAACTCATTTTCTAAGCTCCATAAGATCTTCAATTAAAGGGTTGACCACTCAATGCGCAATCGCGGTTGCGGCTTATCTTCAATTGTGTGAGTACTACTAGTACTCCGTAACAGCACGTGCAAAATATACGTAATGTTCTATACTACCATTGAATCTGTGCTCTCTTCTCCTTCTGAGTTAATGTCTCAAGCGGCCAGAAACTTCTTACTACATAAACTATCGTCAGGTTCCAGATGTTTTCGGCGATGTTAGGTATGAGGCGTGAGAACGTGGATCTCGCCGTCGGCACCTCTGCCGATTCTCGTATGAAGACGTACTCAAGTCGTTAACATTACAAATACAAAGCTAAATCAAAGATCTATGATTGTTTTTGCTTTCATTCAGCTTTTCAGCTTGGTATTGATAACCATCTAACCTTAACCTTTACTTACCCCAGCGCGGAAATGGCTAGGTTTTAGGGATTTCGGACATAGCACACCTATCTCCGCCTTGAAGCCTCTCCAGCGACAGGTGACACTAGCAGCTCTGCATTATCGCAACACACTATTCAATAGATCACGAGTATGGACATCTCAAATCGCAGCATGCAAGGCTGGACGTGCCCCAAATGTCAAAATGCTAGCTCTTCAGGTAATTTTTGACGTATATTTTATAAGCGAAGCATGCTGATGTCCCCCTCGCTGCAGAAGCATCCCTGAAGCGACACATCCGCTATTGTCGCAAGAAGCCTGCAGCATCCTCGAAGAGGACCAAATCCTGCCACTCATGCGTGCGCTCTAAGACAAGATGCGAAGTAACGTTCGATGGATGCGCACGATGTTGTGAACGGGGCATTTCTTGCTCTCTTGCCCTCGTGTCCCCTACAGGCACGACCGTTGCAGATGGGCGCCATGCGAAGACACTTCGGTCAGGGTTGAGCCACCTTGGTAGTGACCTGCCAGCCTCGTTTCAATCATCTAACGCCCAACCTCTACCACTTAGACCATGGAATCACAAAGAACTACATGTGATCTCAAATGTCGATGAGAATGCGGCCAAGGAAGGGTTATTGTTCACACCCAGAGCCTTTCAAGAGACACACACAATGATGTCCTCGACCATGGGCATGGGCATTCTAAGATCTTACCCGTCCCTAATGCGAGAGCGACGAACTTTTCCTCCATTCATTCATCCCCGCTGCTATGGAACCGAGTGCGATGGATGGGCTCTACCATTAGCACTCGTGAGAGCCAGTAACATTTCTGTCCAATTTACTTGTAATTCTCACGAAGCGATCGCGGGCATCCGCAAAGAGCAACATCGAATTAGCGATGAATGCTCAGAAATGGGATTGGAAGATCTCCTTGCTTCCATTCAAGCTCTAACAATTTACATATTATTAAGAGTGGCGGACGGTCCTTCCGATGAACGAGAAGACGCGGAGCTTATCAGAGTCTTATGGAAGGTCTGTCAGCACATGGTCCAACTGGCCGGCTACGAGACAATCATGGACTCATATTCTCCGTGGAGACGATGGGTCATAATTGAATCCAAACGCCGTGTCAACAGCATCATGCGACTGATGCGACAGCTATACAACCTCGATATCGGAGTCGAATGGCCTTATGCTAGCGTTTCTACCGCTACTCCGTTGCCTGCAAGCAAATTATTGTGGAATGCAATGAGTGAAGAAGAGTGGCGGCGTGCCTGGGATGGTGACAGCTTTTATCGGACGATGAGCTTTGGCGACTTACTCGATTTCGATGGTTCAGTCGACAATCAATTCCCCAGCAATGAAGAGTGGGCGCGATGGTACGCAGGAGCAGATGAGCTAGGCATTCTTGTAGTCATTTCAACGGCATTGTTGTAAATCGGGTAGTGTGACGATATCTCCGGACGTGATGGTCAAGCGTCACGGAACTCCGTGTCGCCAATCTTCAGGGTGGCCCACGACATGTAAATGCCAGACTATAAGTACGATAGATAGACCTCAACAATTATCTTTTCAAATTCATTCTCACAGTAACATTTACTACTAAGTTGTTTCAAGCTCCTTCAAAGTCCAAAATGCCGCCTTTCCCTTCGCTTACCACAAAGTGGCATACCACCACTTACCCTTCCATTTTCCCTTCGCGACCCGAACTTTCGGCAGCAGGAAAGACGGTCCTGATTACCGGCGGTGTAAGTGATGATTTCCGTTCTTTTGACGTAGGGAAGTTGCTAAAAATTCCATAGGGAACCGGAATTGGAGCCAGCATAGCTCGCTCATTTGCTACAGCCGGCTGCCAGAAGATCGCACTGCTTGGACGTCGTGCCGAACCACTCAGCAAGATAGGACAGGAACTCGAACAAGAGTTTCCAGGTCTTCAAGTCGCTCAATGTATAGCTGATGTGACTCAGAAAGCTCAAGTCGACGCTGCCTTCTCCGCTACAGCTGAAAAGTTCGGGCCTGTGGATATTCTTGTTAGCAACGCTGGCTATTGCACCAAGCCAGGCACGATCGCCGAGCTGGATCCCGAAGACGCTTGGACAGCCTTTGAAACCCACGCCAAGGGCACCTTTCTTGTAGCGCAAGCGTTCGGTCGCGTTGCCAACAAAGAGAAGGCGGTTGTCATTGAAACGTCCTCTATTGTGGCCATCATTCCGCCGTTCCCAGGATCATCGGCTTACACAGCGAGCAAGGTGGCCGCCTCCAACGTATGGTCATTCTTCGGCGCCGAAAACCCTACAGCGCGCGTGGTCAGCTACCAACCAGGTCAGATCGGAACAGACATGGCGGACAAAATAGGGTTGACTGGTGTGGACGATCGTAAGTAACACTCTTCTGCTGGAAAAGTTTGCAGCTGAGTTTCGTCGCTAACGTGGATTTGATAGCATCCTTGCCCGGAAATTTTGTTGTCTGGCTTGCTTCTGAAGAAGCTTCATTCCTTGACACCAAATTTGTGTGCGCCAATTGGGATGTCGACGAGATGATTGCTCGTAAGGACGAGTTTGTTACCACGAGCTTGGGCAAGCTAAAATATGAAGGTTTCCCAGGGGCATAATTTCTAGCTAAACGTTACAATTCAGATAGAACCTGCAACAATTAGGTTTTAACTCCATTTGTTGAAATGTGAAGCAGTGATTAAAGAAAGGAAGTTGCTGTGGTGGGCTTAACGCTACCAGTGATTGATAAATTCTCAATAGTATGCATCCATGACGGCCCTATCACTGGTTCCAAGTTTTCAGCTATAAGCAGCCGAGTTATGTAGTGGCCTTTTTTCATAAAGACGAAGATTAAAGAGCCACGGAAATCGGAATATCAGCAACAGACGTGGTGAAGACTTGTGCCCGCATGATTACGGCGCAAGGTCCACATCTACACCGGCCCGGGACCGACCGATGCTTCCCAGCCACTGGTGATCAAGAGCACTCACGAGGAAGCTGTAAATCAAAATGTTTGCCTTTTATGCTGAGCACTTCGAGTAGTATGAATCGATACGTCATGATCTTGTTCCTTCATGTTGAGACCAAATCCATGCTCATCGGGCGAATTCCAGGGCTTCCTCTGCCTTCTTCAGTTGTGTTTGCTCCAGGTTGTGTCCCGGTCAACGCTCCGGTGTATGGACCAAGACGTATGAAAGCCCCGGTCCCGATCGCATACTTCCCCAAACGACTATGCATATGCCGTTTCGGGCATGTTTACCTCTTACTTTGTGGATATCATCTCCCGCTCCATTCGTTTATTCGCTGTTCTTTATGGAGTGCTCCGTTTCCCGGACAAAATATTTTCTTTTACTTTTCGTAATTTCAATTTGTGAATGCGTTTGTTTGAATGCGTAATCATGGGGCTACATTTTACAAACGCCAAAGCAAATGGCTGGGACTATATGTCTCTCAGTTCTTCGACGAGGAACTAGAATTTCACGTAGAGACTTAGTCCTATGATTCCTTTCTTTTCTTTCCGTCGACATAGTTACTGAAGTTCTGTTCACGTTTGGCCGTAGGGTAGGCCAACGCTCCAGTAGACAGAGAATAGTGATGTGGGGAACTCGAAGAAGAGAACTACGAGAACAATCGTTTATCATTGAGTTTTTCTCGAATCATTGAAGACGGGAGAAACGGTTAGCTCGGCACCAACTACTCTGACCCCTAACTTGAACGGGTGATTTTATTGTCTGGTTGGAGAGGGGTGTATCGGGAGTGAAGCTATCATTGACTCGTGGCCAATCAAGATACAGAGAACTAGCTCAAACTTGCTACATATAGAGCACCAACCCTGCTTTATTGCTCCCCTTTAAGCAAGTGAGCTTATTACTCGCGCTCTTCTTGAAAATGTGACAGTTAATTCCCTCCTTAGCTATAGCAAATGAAGCCTTTCGGGTTTGTAACCTGGTGGGGAGAGCACGTATGGCACGAAAACCTGCGCTATCTCTCTATGTGACCATCTTACTTGTCAACATGGAGCTTAATGTTCCAATGCTGATACGGCAACGTAGTAACTGATTTAATCTGCTGGCTTCGATTTTCAACTCCATGTTCCCTCTCTTACATCCAACTTTGCCTACGAGACACCCCAAGAGCAGCGACGTCTTTCATTACACGTAGACTCTTACGCTGTCTACATTCCATCATGTCTCTGCCATGGGTCAGTGAGCCCGTGATGCTTCACGGTAGTCGTGACCCTGGGCCGTGCGATATGACTCTCGAGCAGTGCGCCTACAAGCAACGTTACTGGGTTTTCTGGTACGAAGCCGACCGCCGATTCGCCTTGCCCACCGTGGCATTCATTCTGTCTTGCATTCTGTTCTTCTCGCTTCTTAGAGTCATCAATGTATTTGCGCCAGCCAGTTTGACAAAGTCTCCGATCTGGAGGCGCGCGCTGTCAGCCACCAGATGGACCTCCTACAGATATTGGAGGGTGGGTAGCTGGAGCTCACAGTCGCTTGGAGCATACATACTTGGAGCCATTGGCTTCATCTTCTTTGCAGGTGAGTTCGAAAGCTGTGCAGCCTTTTCAAAGTCTTCTGGGAATTTTCCTTTTCCTCAATGGAATAGAATCGCTGACACTGTTACAGTCATGACTCTGGCTCCGAAGCCGTATTACTGGCCGAACACCAAAGAGCTTAGCTATGGAAACTCCCCGCCTATCGCTACTCGCACGGGCTGGATGGCTTTGGGATGCCTTCCTTTCGTTTTGTAAGCTCACAGCCCTGCATATCCTCTATTTCGTTGTTTAACAGCCGGCTAACTCTTGGTGTGGTAGGATACTTGGCACGAAAGCGAATCCTATTGCTACTGTACTCGGCACCTCTCACGAAACCCTCATTGTCTGGCACAATTGGCTTGCATGGGCAATGTTTGTGCTCGCTTTGATCCACACTTTCCCATTCGTTGTGCACCACATGTGGGTGGGCGATATCAGCATGCAGCTCACAATGGGCGGCTTGTGGGTTACCGGTATCATTGCTCTGATTGCGCAAGCCTGGCTCACTTTCTTCTCTATACGATGGCTAAGGTACGATTTTAAACCTACACAAAGTTATCACCAATCCAATCTTGAAATCAGTGCTGACTTTTTTTTCTTGTTTCAGAGAACGGTACTATGAGATCTTCAAAACGACACACTTCTTCGCAGCGTTGGTCTTCATGATCTTCTTCTTTCTCCATTGCGACCATATCCTGACGGCGTGGGACTACTTTATCGCTGCAGCCGTGCTATACACCCTGTCCTGGCTTTACTCACAGTGCAGAACTTATATAGAGCACGGGTTCAAGCACAAGGCATCGCTCAGCCTTGTAACCGACGACATGCTGAAGATCACCATTGACACAAACGCAGAGTGGACTCCAGGACAGCACATTTACCTGCGCTTCTTAACGCTAGGCGTTCACGCCCTCACAGCCCACCCTTTCACCATCTGCTCTCTCACGGGTCCGCGCGAGAATGGCCGCAATCAGATGAACTTCTATGTTCGCCCACGTGGTGGACTGACTCAGCGCCTTGGAGGACTTGCACAAAAGCAGCCTGGAATGTCAGTACCGGTTCTTCTTGATGGGCCTTACGGGGGTGTGAAAGATCGATGGTTCAACGGATTTGATCATTATGTCGTGATTGGAGGTGGTGCCGGAGCTGGATTTTCTCTTTCTCTAGCGCAATGGTTCATCAAACGATGGGCATCGAACCCGGCGCAAAGTGAGAAGATGACATTGGTGGTTTCGTCTCGTGACCCTGGTCTGCGACGGTGGTACTTAGAGGGTCTTTCAGAAGCTCTTCTACCTACGGAGAAGGGCACCCTCGAATCCGTCGGGCTTCCACCTCTAACCGTTCACATACACGAGACTGGAGTCTCAGAAGTGGCAGAGAGCAGTGAGAGTGACAAGGAAGGCGGCAAAATCAACACTACTACGAACCAGGCTGGCAACGAAGCAGAGATCGATACGAAGAAAATCTCAGCGACGATCCTTCAAGGTCGGCCTGACATTTCTGCGTTGGGTCACGAGGCAATTTCAGCCCCTGGAGAATCTGTTGGTTTTGTCGTCTGTGGTCCAGGGTCGATGGTGCACGATGTAGCTAGTGTGGCTGCATCTGCGCAGGGAACCATCGCCAAGGCTGGCTCTGGTCCTTCAGAGGTTTGGTTTCATAAAGAAAGTTTCTCTTAAAATGTTCATGTCCAACTTAAGAGACCGTATCTAGAGGTAGATACTTAATGATATGGAGCTTGTTGATTCGACATGTGCCTTATCCATGACATAAATGGTCTTGAACGTCCAACTTCAACCTTTCAATGCTGCAGTTTGGAGAAGGTCACAAGTTTTACTTTACTCCCATAGCTTAAACCCTGCCCGTTGTTCTTCGAGTCTGCCACAATATTTCAGGCCGTGCGCAAGTTCTCCCAGAGGGCGTGAATTTTCATAAGGGGGTGTCGCTTAAAAAAAACGGGGCCCCGACTGGCATGTCACCATAACTTGCTCACACCAACTCAACCTATAATGGCTACATATGGCAGTCATTTCATTTGGAGATTCCTCTTCGAAAATCCCAAGTTGCGACTATCTATGTTCTTGGTGCCTTTGAGCCATTTGCATTCCTCTCGGCAGCGCTCTTCTGTACTGCATTGTCATCCGGCTTCATATATGTGATTTTATTAGCAACTATCTTCACGGAAACTATAGTCCCCGTACCCTTAATCTAGCTCCCGCTATCACGATGAACTTCAGACGCCATGGGATGGGCTCGGGAGGACATGGCAGCATGGCCGACGATTCAGCTGGCCATGACATGTCCCACGGCTCGTCGGACGATAGCAGCAGCAGGTCCATGTCCATGGCCGACATGGTCATGACCTTCTTCACATCTTCGAAAACACCACTCTTCTCGGACGACTGGTCACCGCACAACGACGGCCAATACGCAGGCACTTGCATCTTTTTGATCATTCTGGGCATTAGCTTAAGGATCTTGCTGGCGCTGAGACCGATCCTCGAGACCCGGCTTTGGAGAAAGCCCACAGCAGCAGCTGGAGTATCGCTCAAAAGCTCCAATGGATCGGATGAAGAAAAGATCTTGTTGGATGGACGGCCGTCCCAGGCTTTTATGGTTGTGCGGAACGACGTTAGAAGGGGGTGGTCTGGCTGGAGAGTTGGAGCGGCAGCATCGCGAGCCACATATGAGATGGTAATAGCTGGCGTTGCCTACTTACTGTAAGTCAATTCCTCTTTAAAAACCTGTCTGTTGGAAATCATTGCTGATTGAAGACTCAGTATGATTGCTGTAATGACAATGAATGTCGGATACTTCCTCTCGGTACTCGGCGGCATCTGGCTTGGGACTTTCGCCCTGGGTGGCCTGTCTTACGATGACAACTACTCTCACTGCTAAGGACCCAACAAAAGTTCATAATAGTCGAAAAGGCCGAGAATCGCGTTCTAAAGTGGGATCCGGAAGTTTAATTGGGTATTGATACTCGGCGAAGTTAGATTGGCACATTGCGGTCTAATTCCATCAAGAGCGACTTTTGAGCGACCACCCATCTACATTTAATTAGCGCCTGTTACTTGTATGCGTCGTCTTTGGGGATCCAGAATGTTTTCCCGCATGTATTCCTTAGTCAATATTAGGACTTTCATTGTGGCTCATAACTATTTTGCCCGAGTCTCAGGCAGAGTACTTCTGTATGAGAAACTGCATGTCTCTCAAGATTCTACAACTTGTAAGTCACATAGGGTCAAGTCATCACAAAGGCAAATACATACCTTTCTCTCACAACATTAGAGCCGGTCCATCCACTAGAATGTGCTAGGGAAAACTTGATGCAGTAAAGCAGGATGCGGTCCTCCCACTGCTTTGCTGGCTCACTGGGTGGAAATCTCCGGATATACTGCTTGAAATGTGGACTCCCGAAGCGGACCTCCTCTCTTTTCCACGTACCCAACTCGTACTCATTGTGCGCATAGAACACTGAAGCATCGAAAACAACAGCTTGCCCCGTTGCAATATCAATACCGGTGTTTTCCTCCCATAAGTCTCCATGCACCAGGCACGGTTTGAGAATCCTTCCATCACTTTGTAAGGGCTCCAAGATCTGAGGGATAACTTTCGTTTTCAACGTTTCGAATGCTTGCTCGTACTCTTCCCAAGGTCCGTTCACGTCGAGGTCGGTTTGGAAGAAGATGGTTATCAAGCGAGTGAAAAAGCGACACCAAGATTCGTCCCAGTCGTTGGGCTGTATGTGCTTTCCGTGGCATGTGGGTAGATGAAATCCAAATTTTCCAGTTGGAGACTGACTGTTCTGATGCATCTCAACCAGCGTCCGGCAGAATTTGTTCGGGTCGGGAAGTGACATTTTGAGATCCAGGAAGTCCATAAGGAGGAAGTAGCTTTCAGCCTCCTCGAATTTACCCCAACCGTAGACCTTCGGTGCGAACCCCGGGCTGGCTTCGTTGATGGCTGTCAAGGAGTTAAACTCGCCCTCCATCATGATCGCTCCCCGCTCTTCAGCTGTCTTCATGAAGTACGGTTTTTCTGTTCCATCTTTCAGCTCGACGCGGACTTTTGAGATTTTGGTCCACGCCGATGTACCCCATGGGATGCCTTCAATTATCCTGCTCCCCGCTGGAAGGTCTTTCTCGGTATTAGCTGATTGCACAATGACATAAAATAAGGGATATGGGACTAAAAACATTTTGCGACGGCAGGGTCGACCTCAAACGTGCCCCCATCCTGTGAAATAAGATGTCTCTCGTGATAGGGAACTGATGAAAATGTGGTGGAGCCGAAGCTAGTCGGCAATTCACTAGTCGCCATGATTCGAAATTCCACAAGACTTGAATCGAATAGCAAGGCTACCCCTTATTAATTTTGATCCACGTACAAGATCTAAGCAGAATCGTCAGTTTTGTAAATTCGACCTAGCTAGCAAGGCATATTGAGGGGTAAAGTAGGAGGATGTGAGGCAAATAGATTAGCGGGAGGTGCGGCCCATCCCGCTTCAGTGTTGGGTTAATGCGGTAGAGCTAGTGGTGTTGAAAGGAATTGCACGGTAACATCGAATTCGATGCGAACCACGACTTTCATTAGTATTTGCCTTCTCGACCGAGCCCAATCCGTACATTGCCCCTCTTTTGGGCTTCAGGGTTCTTCTCAACTGTAACAGCGGGAAATAAGCCATGTTTAAGTTGCATCTATATTTCATGTTGGTCTACTACGACTAATAGAATTAAAGGGGAGACTGGATAAAGATTTCATGTGTCTTGAGAACATTCAGTCAATATCGTTATGGCTTAAGGCTGCTCACTGCAAAAAGTCGCGATGACCTGACAACATTATTAGCAGTATAGGATACAGGGTCAAAGTCTCGGCTGCAAGTACCTACAGGGATGTTTTACTCAAACGACCGCGTTGAACTGCTACCACATAGCGGATACAGAGGCCACAGCCTAGGTAGAAGTGGTCCAGAATATGGGATCGTATTGGCTCGCTCCGTGAACAAATGCACTTAGGGTACTTGGAAGGATCGCTCTAGTCTCAGTCGAGGTTCTTGCACCCCTGTTTGTCAGCTGCAGTCAGCAGTCGTGAACACCCAGGATGCCTTCTAGCCACCTATGTCCCAGTCAGTAAGGCAGACGATGGCAGCAAAATGGCCGAGTCATTCTTTCAGCACCTGACCTGCATACCACACACTTCGCTGACTTCACCATGTGCGAACAAGGCCAGAGAAGACCTGCTCTAGCACTACCATGCGCGATGATAAGCTTACTTGAGGCGTATCTTTAAGCTCGCAATATCTTCAACTGCTTGATATGATGTGAGGCCAACCATATCTAATCTCCCAACTATACTACTTGGATCCTCAGCGTCGGGCAGAAGAACCGATGCGCCCTGCGGGGTCAGCCTCGTGCCATGCCGGTACGCGACCAACGCCTCAGCTCTCACCGCCCGCTCGTGGTAGACGAATCTGACAAATAATGCTTTCTATAGTTTTCAATAAGAAGCCTCCGGGGCAACAAGAAAGAGGAGAAAGAAGTCGATCGGCGACCCAGGTCCACGAGCGGGAATAGCTCCTTGAGCCCTGAAACCACGCACAACTGGCAAGCGGAACTAACGACTCATGAAACGCGAAGAGAGAGCCTCGCGCCATCATCCCGGTGTGTAGATGCCCCCTTTTGAGTCTGACTTATTCAATAAATGCTTCCTCTTCCACCGACCCTACTCCTAACGCTGACAGCCCTGTATCGCGCTCAAATTCCCACAAGGATAGACGCAATGAACCCACTGGGCTCCATGTCTTATATCAACCAGATGGACAACCAGCTATTGATATCATCTTTGTTCATGGACTGGATGGTTCCAGTCAGCTGTCATGGTCATGGAAGCGCGACCTAAGCTGCTTCTGGCCGAAGGAGTGGCTCCCCATGGAGCCCGAGTTGCACCAGGCGAGGATCTTGACCTTTGGCTATAATGCCTTTTACAAGAGCCACGATCAAGATCTCTTCAACATTTCGGCTTTTTCGAAACAGCTTCTTATGCAGATGAAGTTTGGGACAGATGGTTCAGAGCCACTTCGAATCGGCAAGGTATATTTTCTAGCTTGGCCGGATGACAGTCAAGGTCTGACTTAGTTCTAGGCGCCGCTAATGTTTGTTGTACATTCTATGGGTGGGCTGGTTGTAAAAAAGGTACTCATCCTTTTTATCATTACGCTGAACCAAGATTTCCAAAGCCTCGTTACTAAATAATTGATAGGCTCTTATTCTCGGCCTTGCCGATCCCGAGTATAGCGACATTCTCGACTCAGCCTGCAGCATCATCTTCCTTGCCACCCCGCACCGGGGCAGCGGTCTTGCAGAAGTTCTTAATAAGTATCTATTGGTGACATTTCAGTCCCCGAAAAAATACGTCAGCGATCTACAACGGAATTCTCCAGGCATCGAAGATATCAACGACCAATTCCGACACTATGCATCCAGGCTACAGATCGTGTCGTTTTTTGAAACGCTGCCATCCCATGTTGGCCCGAAGAAATTCATGGTCGTTGAGCGCGACTCGGCAATATTGGGATACTTCAACGAGATTTCGGCTCCCCTGAACGCCAACCACGCTCACGTTAGTAAATATCCATCGCCAGACGACCCAAACTATACGACCGTCAAGAATGTCATCAAGTCAATGGTTGAGCGCTTCCGGAGAAAGCAAGTAAAACAACAAAAGAAGCCCAGCTCATCTATGCTAAGCCATACGTCTCTGCAGAGTGCGCTAGAAACGTTGCTAAACATGTTTGAGCCCCAATCGGAACTGGAAACTCTGCTAGAGCTATACGTCGAAGGAACAAGCGACTGGCTGCTGGACGTTCCTAATTTCGAGAATTGGCTTGAGGCTGACGATAACGGACCATCGATCTTGCATATTACAGGTCATGCTGGTGCCGGCAAGTCAGTAACGGCTGCTTTCTTAGCTCGACATCTTGAGGAGTGCGGCCGATTGACTCAGTTCTTCTTCTTTCGCTTTGACAGCCAGCAGACAGGAAAGTATATTAGACACTGCCTCCTGTCACTGGCATATCAACTAGCGCTTGTATACCCGGAATATGGAAGGCGGCTGAAGGCGATGCTTGAAGATCGAAAGTCGTTGGCAAACGCTGATGCACGACGTCTGTGGCAAAAAGCTTTTGTTGGAATTTTCGCAAAGCTAGAGCCCATGGAGCCTATATACTGGGTGATCGACGCTTTGGATGAGTCGGAATCTGTTCAAACGTTTCTAAATCTCTTGCCAGGCTTGAACAGTGGAGGGTACCCCGTGCGCATTATATTCTTCACTAGGCCACACACTATTGGGCGTGCTTTCGACCGCCTCAAGACATCTTTTAAAGACGACAAGTTCTTATCAATTGAAACGTCAACCCCTCAGAGTGGCCTTGAGCTGTACATTTATGAAGAGCTTCAGTTCGTGACTTGGCCGGGCGACCAGGAATTCATGGATCACATCACTAATTCGCTTTTGGAGAAATGTCGAGGGAACTTTCTATGGCTGCGACTGGTACTCAAGGAGTTGACGAATTGCAACTATCCACATGAAGCTCTGGCTGCCCTAAACGAAACACCACCTGAGCTAGCAGCTGTTTATCACCGGATCCAGGCTCAGCTGGTCAAAGACATGCGTCGAGAGAACAAAGATCTAGCTATCCGAGTGCTTTCTTGGATTGCGTGCTCCGACCGACAACTCACTTGAAACGAATTAGCAGAGGGATTGAAAACGCAAGACCATACTGCCCCGATGCTACATCCAGAGCAAACGATTAGTAGGCTGTGTGGGGATCTTGTCACTATTGATAAGAAAAGTCAGACAGTGTCTATGGTCCATCATACAGCGAAGGAGTTTATCACCCAGAGCCCAGAGAGCCCTCTCTATGTCAATACCATCCAAGCCCATAGTCTTATGTTGCGTCGATGTCTGCATGAGCTGACGGACCCCAAGTTTCGACTCAGGATCAAAACGGAAGGATGTCGAGGTTTTCTTCAGTATGCAGTCAGTGCCTGGTCTTATCATCTTTCTTTGTCAGACGAGGAAGACGATGATATAATAGCTAGTGTTGCTTCATTTCTTCAGAACAATGCCGTGCTTTGTTGGATTGATGCAACATGTCAACTGGGACAACTCCGCATTCTGACAGCGGCAGCAAAGAACATGAATGCACTGAGAGAGAAAAGACAGAAATTCAACCAGGGGATAGCACCAAATTTGCACTGTGCGGAGGAACTGGAGGTAATGGAGCAGTGGTCCAAGGATCTTGTACGCATCGTTGGAAAGTTTGGGCGACGCCTCACTCGCCATCCATCCGCCATTTACACGTTGATACCGCCGCTATGTCCTCCCGAATCCGCTCTGAGTCGATACTTTCTCGATTCTGAGAATACTGTGCTCAGTGTAGGTGGACAGAAAAGACGAGATTGGGACGACTGCTTAGCTAGCTTTTCTGTCGGACATGATTGCCAGCCAACCGCCATTACCGTCCTCGAAGATCATTTCGCCATACACACGAGCGATGAAAAGGTGACGCTTTACACCTCCTCCATTTTCCAAGAACTTCATCAGTTCGACCACGCTGAGGTAATAGTGGCTATTGCATTTAGCCAAGACGGCGACAAACTGGTCACCTGCGGCTTCAAAACCGTTAAGCTCTGGGACGTGTTAACGGCAAGGCTCCTAGACTGTTTTCCGAATCCAACGAACATAAGAGCAGTCGCAGCAGCTTTACACACGAACTCTAAGATTATACTCTGTTGTACAGACGGAAGCATTCGGTCACAGCAGTTGGGATCACCAGTGGATTGGAAAGTCACACATCGAGATATTGCAGCAGATGGATCACTGGGCCCTGGCAGTGGCACACCAGCTGCCGTCGCTTTTAGCCCTGATGCCACTAAGCTTGCCCTGGTTTTCAGAGGTAGATGGCTTGGATTGTGGAGCGTGGAGACAGGACGACTTATCGGGCGATGCCAAAGACACACTAAGGGGCCTCACTCACCAGTCGGCGGTGGTCTAAGAGCGTACCCTCAAAGACTGACGTGGAACCCCATTCACGAGCACGTAATCGGGCTCTATAATGACGGGACTGTCTTCAAATGGAACCCAGTTGAGGCTTTTTCGGAAGAGTTAGAGGGACCTGTCAAGGCGAACGAGGTTGCCTGTAGTCCTGACGGGCGCTTCTTAGTCACGGCGGCAACAAACGGTGGCTCACTTCATGTCTGGCAGTACGACTCTCTGCGCTTGATCTACCATCTCGCTTGTGCATCTCCGGTCACTGCTCTCGCAGTCGGATCGGATTCTCGAAGGCTGTATGACTTGAGAGAGTCTTTCTGCAATGTCTGGGCGCCGAACTCATTGATCCGGCTAGCGGAGTCAGACGAGAAGTCGAGTGAAACGTCGAGCACCAACACAGAGTCGGCACAAATATCTTTGACATCGGAATTTCGAACCGCGATATCTGATCCAGTCACCGCGTTGGCAATAGCCAGAACAGGATCAGCGTGCTGTTTCGCAACCGATAATGGAGATCTCACACTGAGACACTCTACTGACGATGACGAAGTGACTGTTGAAAGTGGATTTTTTGGCGCGACTCACCTGGCATTCAATCACACGGGCACAAAGGTTGCCTGTGTAGAGATCGAGGGCTCAATAACACTCAGATCTGCCGAAGCGGAAGACCTTTTGTCAGAGATTATTCAGCTCAGCCCTGGTGGCATTGTGCAGCAGCTCCTTTTCAACAAAAGCGACTCGGCACTTATTATCAAGACCCCCGACAAGCTATCTCTGTGGAACCCTCAAAATGGCGAGTGCGACTGTAGCCGCTCCCTTGGTAGCGAGGATTATTGGCTCGAACTTCATCCTGTCGACGCCAACCTCGCAATCGCATTCTCACCAACTGCGATGAGAACCTTTTCCTTAGAAGATCTGTCGCTGGTAGGCTCCTGGAACATAGATCTCCAACAGCGCCGAATCAATCCTATGAAAGTGGCGCCGATCGCGTCAAGGCGCCCATTTTCGAAATATCACATGGGGCATTCGGATGCCAAGTCGCTTGTCGGAAAGGGATTCTCAACGCCAGATCAACGACACGTATTTTTACAGCTTGTTCACGAAGAGCCTCAAACGGCGTGCTCCGAGATCGACTTCTTCCTGCTAGATCTATCCACCCCGCCGGCAGCAGACGAGCCAGTCTCGGTCAAGACTCTACCGCCTGCTGTGCTGGCATGCATCGAGATTCCACTGGGATTCGTCGAAGATACAACAGTGCGGAACGATCAATACTCTCTAGCTTTTCTTGATAGTCATTTCTGGGTTTGCAGTTGGTCACTTGGTGATACTACGGGCGACAGAGTACCACGGCATTTCTTCTTACCGAATGATTGGATCAACCTAGACTGTTTAGACATGGCAGTCGTGACATCAGATGGGCGGTTCGTTTGCCCACGAAACGGAGAGGTGGCTGTAATTTCGGGAGGTTTCTGTTCTGTATGGATAGAGTGATAGAAGCGTAGCATTACTTGGAGTTGGCGTGGACACAATAGCATCTAGACCGGAGAAGCAGAGCGAGTGTTCAATTTTCTCCGATCGACGAATAGATCAACTCGAAAATGTTAGACAATATGCATTTGAGTGGCGTAGCTTGACCGGCCTTATGTTGCATTCGAATGTAGGAGGAAAAAGGTTCCGCTCGCTTATTGTGTACGCAGGCAAGGCAGAGCGGAGGGGCTATGCATTAGGCGAACCATCTGCAAGGCGATTCGAAATCATGAAACAAGGGGACGTTAAAAGAGTATAAAGAATGCTAGAGGCGGAAAGCAAATTCTCTTTGTACATGTATGTTCGACCATTTCTTTGCTACGTCAAGGTCATCAACAACAACCATAAACCATGTGCTACCAGGTCATAGAGCTATACTCCGCATGTCGCTGCCCTTACTACCAACGTCCCATCATCCGATGTGCTTCATACAACAGACCAGGCCATAGAGTCGAACCACGCACAATTGATGTCGGTTATGCATGCAGTAACCATGTACGCGGCAGGCTAGCCCTCGAGGACCGGATTTCTCAGCTTAGAAACGACACCACTGACCATGATGATGGTACTCCTGTTTTTATCGATAGTTTGTCAGAAACGAATTTGTCCATGCTGGATGGTGGTCGCGCAGGAGCTGTAGTCGATTTATTCCTCCGCGATTTGGTCAATGAGTCCGAGATTCAATATCTCTTGCCGCAATTGGTACGCAATACAGTCAGCACCAAACCAGCAGGTCTTATCTGTTTTGACTTGCTTAATTGGTACGCTGTAGCCCTGAGAGAGAGAAGCTCTTCACTATTAGAGTTAAAAGCCACCGAATTAGTGCAGTCATCAACTCATAAATTAGCCTGGAGAATTGCGAACTTGTTCGAAGACGAGGTACAATCCACCCTTGATGCAGAGACTGACCAAGGAATTGAGGAGGAAGAGGAGGAGGGAGAGGCTGAGGTGGTGGCAGATGAAAACGGAGAATTGTTGGCTCTTTACAACAGCCTTTCGGATTTCTATTTTAAAGGTCAGCCCATTGAAGAGCTGAAAATATCCATGAAAATTACTATCAAGACATTCGAACCATGCGAGAAGAGAGAAGGGCTGCTATACAACTATGTCGACAATATGTACAGCTCCTACCAACGCTCACGTCTGGGAACCAGTACGTTCCGGTCAAAGGCCAAGAAGAGACCGGGAGCGGAGCGGATAGAATGGACTTGTGTAAGTGCAGCACGGGTTTCTTTGCCAAACATATGTATTGACCGTATTTTTAGAACTGCGGCGTGAGTATTTCCGACGATTACGTCGAACTCAGAACTGGAGCCCTAGACGACCTAAGGGTGTTTTTGGCCAACTACGGACCAGCAGTATCCCCAGCACAACTTCGACCTGAACACTATCCTTCAGCTCCTAGTAGAGGAGTTCAAGTGGGATTTGGACTTAAATTGCGGCTTCTGATATATCATGGCATCAACTGGGGGTTTTCATTCGCAGATCCACCAAAGGAGCAAAAATTCTCTAATTCGACTGTACCAAAGTGCAGGGCCTCAAGACTATCAAACTCGTCGGCGCCGAAGCATCGCTTCCTGCTCGCGTGTGTTCCATTCATGAAATGGGGCCTTAAGCTTGAACAGCCAGATGTTTGCGGGGTTTACTCTGATCGAGACTTTTTCAAGCTTCTCAAAGAGACATATGCACAAGCCCGACGTAGCGATCCCTCGAAATGGCTCAGAACTGTAAGTGGGCTGAACTTTGCGCGTGTAAGTCTGGTCATTGTACACCTACCCTGTTTGCAGCCGAAAATAGGTCTAATTCGATGCCCAGTTCGAGGTCTTCCGAAATGATATTGTCGACATTCGTGCTTCGCCGTCCATGCCATCCTCAGAGGCAAGGAAGGACTATGACTACGAGCTTCCCGATGTCGATCCTCCGATTGGGCCCAACATAGCGATGCACTTCTTCGAAAATCCTGACCATGCAGACTCGTTGCCAGTCTTGTTTAAAAGAATACCCATCAAGCGGAATCAGCGTCTTGCACCATGTCCCGAGAAGGGCGTGGCCGACGGATGGGGAGTCCAGTTCGAAGAGTCAGTGAGTGGATTCGCCGTATTTCTCTGCGCTTTCGTTGGGTTCCTTCTGTGCCTGGTGACTTCGATATTGTGGACAATACTTCGAGGGGACGTTCAAGGCGGGTTTGGCATAGGTGCTTTCATCTTGGCTTTCTCTCTGTTTGCCACGACAAAGATTCATCTTCTTGCTCCTGGAACCAAGGCAGCATCTTGACCATAGAAATGTCATGATGCTAGTCTAGTAATTGTACTCTAACCCAAGCAATCAAACGAAACGCGATAATGAGCTGCCCGGATGTGGGAGTCCGTAGGGCAAGGGAACGAATCCATGAGATTGGTTCATCAACACCCATTGGCTGTCATCTACATGGGGAAAGGCTGTTCAATGTGGTCAGCTAAGCGTTTCGTGCACCAAGAGCTTGGGCGGCTTTGATAGGATCGACGCCCACGAGATGATCAATGCCACTAGCTCACGGAAAGGACCTTAGCCGACGCTGGCGCTTATTCCTTTTGGCTATAGTACAACGCACGTCACGGAGAATACCCCGTTTTATCAAGACCCATCCTATCAGAACAATTGAAATAGCTACGAGATGCCGAACATCCATTTTTGCGAAAAGACCATCTGGTATGGTCAGCTGCCATTTATAAAGTGGCTGGGCCCAGCGCTGGCGCGACCCGTTCGCCGCACAAAAGAGGCTCCTTACTCCTGACTTGGACACAAGTTAAGTGGTTCCGATGACCAGGGTCTTTGCCCAAACAGGATCGGGCGGTCGCGTAACCGAAATGGAACTGCGACTCTGCAAGATCCTTTGTGGATCCTAGCGAGAGGCCAGCAGATGATTAATAGGACAGCTTATTGCCGTCTCGCCGGAGCCCCTGTCACGGCAGTTTTTCTTTTGAACTTCTCTCGAGCTTCTCTTCAACTTAAACTGCGCCTTGTGTTTGTTTTCATCATTCGATAAAACATCTGAGTATCTGTCCTGGTATCTCAGAGCCGGCGCGCTCTCAATAGCGACTCTGGACAAAGACCTGGGATCGGTATAAGGTCCGTGCGGCGACTCTCCCTTACACACCTCACACGAACTCTCAGGTGAATCATGAGCAAAGAAATCCTCCCCTTCGCCGAGGGGCCGGTGCGCGAGAAGAAGATCTTATCGCTGGGCTTCTATCGCACAGGTTCACAGTCCTTGAAAGAGGCCCTCAGCATCCTCGGCTACAAAGATGTCTTCCACTCTTCAGTTATCATGGCTTCACCAAAGCGCTGGCTAGGCTTCCAAGAAGTGGTAGATCACAATACGCCATGCCTACCGACATATACCGGCCGCGAGTACACTCGCGAGGAATGGGACGCCTACTTTGGTCCTTGCGAGGCCCTCACCGATGTCACGCCCTTCTCCAACTCACTCATCCGCACCTACCCCGAGGCCAAGGTCATCCTCGTCCGCCGGGATTTTGAGCCCTGGGCCGAGAGCTTTCTCGAGACGCTGGTTCTCCCGTCCTCATTTGGAATTTTGCCTTGGCTCAGCGGCAACCTGCTCGAACCTTTCCTGGGTATGAAGATCAGCCAAACGCTATGGAAGTTCTACATGGGCCTGCTGGGCGTGTGCGACCTGAGTAAGACGCGCGATCTTCGCATCCTTCGCGCAGGCTATGATCGGCATTACGACACAATCCGGCGACTAGTACCTCCCGAGCAATTACTGGAGTTGAACTTGAAGGACCTCAGCTGGGAGCCACTATGCGAATTCTTGGGCAAAGACGTGCCAGATGTGCCTTTCCCGCGAGCTAACGAGAGGCAAGTTTTCCGCGACGCGTTTGGGACGTTACACAAAAAGGTGCTTATAGGGGCATTTCTGAAGGGCAGTATGGGGCTTGTCGCAGGGGGCGGTATCATCACGGCAGGGATGTTGTTGACGCGGTTCTGGTCTCGGTAGAGGGTCGACTGGGGATTCATGGCGTTGGGTATCAATTGGTGTATAAATGGGAGTGGAAGGTAAGGCTTATAGAGAATGATGCGCTTCTATCTTGTATTTATTATGGGCATAGCTCAGGCGTTTTTAACATATACCATTGGGCTCGACATTGCAATTGAGAATAAGATTGGCAACGTCTTACTGAGCCTTGTAACAGGGATGTCTCTGACTTGGAAATCCTTATCGGAGCTTTTAGCCGCGCAATCATTGCACAATTATCTTCATTGCAAGGCACGTTGCCTTATTCCACTATATCTTTTGTGCTGTGCAACTTGCCAAAGAAACGGCTAAGCATCTTCTACGCGTTGAAAGCGCTAGAAGTGGACACGGAAATGTTGCGACCGGCTCAGAGACAAGTACGCAAGGATACATTCGTGATTAGTACTTTGAATGTGTCAATTAACAGAAGCTATCCGCGCCAAACTGCGCTCGCCCGTAGCTTCTCATCGTTCCCGTCCAACGAGCAGGCCTTGACCATGACCAATGAAAGATAACTCCCCGAACCAAATCCACCCTCCAGCATCATCTTTATCAATCAACCAACCCTTGCAAAATCCCAAACAAGGCTTTAGCCTCACCAGACAGGCAGCTTTCCCAAACAGACACCACAAATCAATCCTTGCAAAACCATAGACAGACAACGGGCTTCTCGCTGGGATGCCCGGACCTCGACATGTCCCACCCAACATCCTTCAAAGTCTTCTTCAACATATCCTTATCCGCGCCCGAGAAAGCAAACCCTTTGTACCAGGTACCATTTCCTCCTGGAATGATCTCGTAACATCGATTCTTCTTCTTTGATGCGTTGTCGCATCCAAAGCCCCTCAGAAGCTCCTCCAGGGTCACCGTGACTGGGATGTGCGCAGCTTTGAATTGGATCTGCGCACCGGCCGGAAGCTGCCAGGGTGGCGTGTTGGATCGGAAAACGTGCACTTTCGTGTGCTCGGGCGGGAAGAAGTAATTGTAGCCTGGCTCACATCCGACACCGCCGGAGGAGTTAGTCATCTGCGCAGCAGGCATGTTCCCATCGATGACAGGCCAGGTCTGCGGCTGGCGGGCGAAAGCATTGTTGGCACCGTTGGGCTGCGTGGACAGAGGGTAGTAGTATGCGCCGGCCTCCTGGGGGACGGCCTGCGGCTGGGCTGATCCTAGGTAGTTATATCCATAAGTCATGCCGAACCAGTTTCCGAGTGGAGGGAAGTTACCGAATCCATAGCCCGGTCCTGCGCCGGTATGGGGTATGTAAGGCTGGCCTTGGCCCGGAGTCGGAGCGCCGTACGGAGCCATCGGGGGCCGAGCGCCGGCCGCATCCCGGCCGGTAACGGGGTTCCAGCCACCGGACATTGCGCCGATGATGGCTAGCGTAGATCCAAGTATGTCAGAGATGGCGCTCAGGAGGAGGTAAGCGGCGAACTCAATAGTCTTAACGGCGAGGCTGCCAGGTGTGAACCCAACGTCCGATCGTGTGGTCGAAGGACGCGACCCAGTCCCCTGGGGCAGGCCGATACAAAGTGGGATCCCAGTACCCAGAGGAGAAGTAAGGCTGGGGGAGACCTGTTGGTGTGATATTATGGGTTGTGGATAAGAATGGCTCAGCCGGTGGTAGTCGAGGGCGGAAGCCGTATAGACGACGGGATCGATGAGCGGTGCTAGAGCCTTGGCTTTCGACTTTGCGTGGTGTTTCAATACAAATCAGCGTTATTCATACAAAGAGAATGTGAAGAAACAATAGGAAGACAATTCAGTAGGTCTCGTTGAAATAAGAGTTGACCTTGGCGGCATGAGTGAGTAACTTACCTGATGGTGAAACGTCTGAGGCTTGTCCAACATTCGTATCCGCCTCACTACTAACCTCACTGCTGCTCCCACTACTAGTTTCACTGTCGCTTTCGCTGTCTGATTCGAGTTCAACGTCGAGATGCCCTACAAACACCTCTGTGCTCCAAATGATGTTATCGTCCTCGTCGTAGAACGCGCCGACGACGATCCACGCCCAACACGGCGGGAAAGACACGGAATACAGGTGCTGGGTGATGATCAGCTTTGTCGCAGGCTCGGGTAAGAACCCAGCGTCAACTTCAATGCTGCGATCTTCAGGATGGATGGTGAATGTCATAAAGTAAACACGAGTGAGGATGGTGATATTATGAGGAAGCGAGAGCAAAAGAAAGAGAGATTGGGATGTTCGTCGCAGGATGCTGGACAGAATCCTAGGGAGCAAGATTTCAAATCATCTGTACACGATTATATACATTGTTATCTCAGGCAAATGGCGTGTTTGATGAAGTCGCGACAAGTACATTGACCATGGCTCGAGGCGGTCGGAAAGAAGATGCGGTCGACAAAACTTGTCGGTCTCGTGGCCATCATAAACTTGGGCAGCATTGATTGACTGTCTGCGTCTGGCTATTGAACAGTAGACGACATCAGACGACGCAACCAATCGCTGATAAGTTGGAAAGAAAATCTGACACACGCACACACCGTCGATCACGGAAGCATATGAAACCCATAACGTGCCCCAGCTTTCCTGCTGGTTCGTTTGTGAATCAAAGTGCAGCGGCAAAGTAGGCAAGCAAAGGCACTGATGCTGGTGCTCTTCGGGAGCAGTTGAGTCACGCCCCTTATTCGAACGATTTGATCATTGATTGCAGATCTAGGCTCATCCATCTAGCGAATCTGTATCAGACATGAAGGTGACTTATCAGAGGTTCACCATGACCTTTGTCATTGCCAACGCTTTCTCTTCCTCTAGTCTTCGTGCGACAAGCTGCAGACTAATGGGCATGCCGTGTACCAGCTCGGGGTCGTCTACAAATGAGAAAAGACAATGTCAGTTGATCAAATCTCATCCCGTCGCTTCAGAAAAAAGAATATGACTCACAGGCTTCCTGAACGCCCTTGCAGAAGTCGCTTAAGGGTGGATATGGGGTCTCGATGATGTCGAGTTTCTTATCGGCGGTGAGCTTGGTAGGGAACGAGGTGGCGGAATAGTCGAGAACATTGAAAATGCCCGTGTAACCAACTGTTCACCGCCTTCAGTAAGGTACATACACAAGATGAGGAGCGACAGGGGTGATAGCTACGAACCATATCTTAATGTGCCGTTCTTGGAAGTGCTGAAAGGAGATGTAGGGCAGATGATAGCGTCCAGACCAGCCTCGTTGAAGCGATCAAGGTACTTATTCTGGAAAGCGGTCCTCTCCAGCTGAAGCTTCCACATCTCAGACGTAGGGATGTCCTCGCCTTCTTTATAAAGGTGCATCTCTTCGCGCCACGGCTCGCCTGTGCGCTGCAGCTGATAGTCAATAGTGTTACCTCCATCCGCTTGGAACAATCTCTTTAGTAGCATGAGGCCCTCGAACTGGTCTTTAGCATCCCAGTCCACCACCTCATGCCCGGCAGCTTTGAGCTTGCTGGCCATGTCCTTCAGCGCCCGCGTCACTGGAGGTGTGGGCACAACGATGTTGTCGCTCCACATGATACCAATCTTGAGCTTGCTAGGCAGGTCGACCTTGCGCCAAGGGATGGGCAAGCACTTGGGGTCGTGAAGCCATGGTTGAGCGTCGATGACAGTGCGACTGAAGAGCACGATGTCGGAAATTGTGCGCGCGAGAGGGCCGTTGACCGAATTGACGGCTTCTTGTCCAGGCATGCCAGAGCGACAGTTGCGTGTAGGGAAGCGACCGAACGAGGGACGGATGGTGAAGATGCCCGTGCAAGCAGCCGGAATCCGAAGCGAGCCGCCTAACAGTTCTCTGTCAGTCCCATCAAGCGTGTTGGAAGGGCATGGGTATTCAGCTACTCACCAATATCCGTGCCAACTCCGAGAGGGCTACCTTTGAATTGGATGAGGGCTGACTCCCCGCCAGAGCTACCACCACTTGTGGTCCGCCTATTAAGAGGGTTCAGCGTTCGTCCAAAGACGTTATTTGCGGACTCCGCCATCATCATGGCCGTGGGGACATTGGTCTTGACGTAGACGACAGCTCCCATCGCCTCCAGCATCTGGGGCAGCGTAGAATCTGAAGGAGCAGGGTCGCCAACGTGAGACGAGAACCCGACCGTGGAGTCACGATCTTTCAAGTTGAAGTTGTCTTTGAGGGAGATTGGTAACCCATGGAAGGGCCCAAGCGGTTGGCCGGTTTTCGCGAGGTGCTCATCTCGGGCTCGCGCCGAGGTCAGCGCTCGCTCGAAGAGGGTTTCCGACAGACAATTGACCTGTGAGAGTTAGCCTCGCTGGCTATAGAATGCGCGGCTGCAAATGCGACACTGTCTACAGACCAATTGATGCGCGGCACAAGCTCGCTTGCAGAATGCCTTGGTCACGTCTTCCGATTTTAGCCTCCCAGATGCCAGCTGCGGTAGTAGTTCATCGGCGCCGAAATCAGTGATGGCGAGCTCCTCGGGTGTGAACCAGCCGGACGCCTTAGGCCAGCCCGTCACATCGTCTTGGGAAGAGGGCGGCAAAAGGTCCTCGGGAACACGCCACTCGGCCGGGATGGAATTGTTCAGGTCGCTGCGCTTCTTTGCAGCGATTGCCTCCCAATTCGATTTGGCGCCATTTGTATCGCCCATGATGTATTACGAGCGGAGGCGATATTTAGCAAAGTCGGGTCTTCGGTGTGTCTGGGGCCCAGTAACAAGAAGCAACAGTACAAGAGGTGAAAGGAACAAAGATTCGGAGAATCGCATCAAACACGACAACAAGGTCGCAATGTCCTTCCTATGTCCTCCAAGCGGCGTTCAATCTCTATCCGTTTTCCCGTCGGGCTCGATTGCAAGCGGCAATCCGAAGACTTAGACAGGGACAAGCCTTCAACACGCGAGATCATAAGAGCCGCCGCCGTTCTCCGCACTGGTCATGCACGCCATGTCGCATACAAGCTGGGGGCTTTAGTCGGGGGAGAACATGGATGGGTCTTCGCTCGATGATAGAGTATCTACTTGTTATAGTTTAGCTCCGCTCCTCCCCGCTTTAGAGTTCTGATCCGCGGTTATTCACAAGTTCTTGAATGCTTGATGTGGACGGGAATGACTCGCGTAGCTCAAAGCGCAACACTCACCCCCGATTGGATTGATGTGCCATTTATAGTACATTATAATATGAGTAGTCGTAGCTTGTGGTTCAACATCCCTTTTGCTAAAAACAGCCATATTCTCAAGCTTTTGGCCTTTCAACGATGCTCGCATCAGGCTGAGGGGCTAGGGTAACAACAAACCTCGGTATTGTTACAGTGAGGCCAATAGCGACGGAGAATGCCGCAGTGCTTTTATGACGTCGCAATGCTACCGTCTAGATATGCATGAGCGGATTGATGAATAAAATGATCCGATGCGTGTTGCACTTTAACGAGAACTCAGCATAGCCGGCGTAAGAGTCAATGGATTCCGCAGGCATGTTGAATACATTCAAATATGTATGAGGGATCCCTTGCTATAGATGGCCTCAGCATAGGCTTTTTTTTTTTTTGTTATTGATATTGATCGCTATGAACGACAGTGTCGTTAAAGATTGACCGGTGATCCGAGCAATTTGACTTGTTGAGATCCAGGATCGCATCCTAAGCTTGGCAAATACCGACCACGAAGCTGCAATCAAATTGCCTTACAAGGCTCGTGTATCAGCCTGTTTCGATAATGAGTCGGTCGCACTGTCATCTAAGGTGTTCAAGAAGTGTTCACGCTTTTCCAGAACCTCCTTGACGACTGGGCGGTTGATCAGCCTTTCATGCCAAGCAACGTATTCGGGACACGTATCTTGAAGCTCGTTTCGGAACTCCTCTTCTTTCCCGGGAAATAGTGCGCCAAACATTAGAACGTTCCAAGGTATGAATGACAAGTCTGCGTATGTGCACTTATTACCGACCAGCCATACTTCCTCCGTATCGTTCAGGGCAAGCTTTTTGCGTTGTTTCTTCAGAGCGTAGTTTACAACACCGCAGATACGCCTGACTTCCGAGCCATATCGATTCAAAGCTGAAGTAAGATCCTCGTCAATATGGAAGTGAGTAAACCACATCTTCTGCCCGAACATTGGGCCTTGGCCTGACATTTGGAGCATAAGCCAGCTTTGTACCAAGTACTTTTGTTGAAGCTGCTCATTGGAATAGCTCAGCTTGTAGTCCTTATCATACTGGTCGATAATGTAGTTGATGATTGCTCCGGATTCGAATAGGGTTATACCAGTATTTGGATCTTCCAATGCCGGCAGTCTGCCATTGGGGTTCTTGGAGAGGTAAGGTTCCTGCTTAGCGTCGAGATACTTGATCCATTGGATTTCGTAGGGGATGCCAAGCTCTGATATCACCAAGATGACTTTCCACGGATTGGGACCCGAGCCCTTGATGCCGTTCCAGATCTTCAGAGATTGCATAGTAGAGATACAATGGCAAGCTTAGCTGAATGCGAGAAGAGCCGATAATTATTAAGAAACACTCGACTTGAAAGGTTATATGTGGTCTTTGGAAATTATACTAACCACTGAGAAATAAAATAACAGGACTCACTGGACTTAGTACAAGTTTGACTCCGCTATTCCCGGCTTTTATCAATAATAAGAATCGGGGTTAATTGTTTTACTTTATTTCCGATGTTATCACCGATATGCCTACTTAAAGCAATCCTACCTTCGTACTTTTCATTGCGTTAACTTAAACCGTTATGCTGTGCCGATGTCGGACACGATGAGCATTGAAGTTATTGCCAAGAAGATTAGAGTCAGCCAACCAATTTTGCGATGTCGGGGCATTTTCTAAATTGGCTGACAGACAGCACAACTTCACATAGTTAGCATGTCTAAGCCTTCAAAATCTTCCTAACCAGTCAGGAAGAGGGTCCATGCTATCCACCAACTCGGTGAACACTCCTCTGAGGAGGTGGGAAGGTAGCCGTGTTCAACCGCAATCCCGAAGACCCTGCCGCAACGAGACACTTATACAGCTTCTAAAATGAGCACCAGTGGCGAATAATGTAGACCACATTTCATGTTGTAGTTTCGGACTAGTGCGACAACCTCTTGCATGGACGAGTTGCTGTACTGGCGCGAAGATTCTCCAGCTGCCACACCTCTGTTAGAGACAGCCTGATTGAAGTTCAAAGCAATTCGAGCACTATGAGATTAGACACTACAAGTTTTATTAGGTAATCGTTGAATTCGACTGGGCGCCAATATTCCGTTACAAGTCGATCGTCATGGCACACTAGTCAGTTTCGTTGTCTCTGGCTCTGTTGCTCCTCACGGTATTGTCTCTAGGGTCTAAGCTCCGCCTGGTCAAAGGCTAGTTGCACTCATTGCTTGAGTACCATGATGATCAATTTTCCAGAGTTGTAATAACTCCAATAGATGCGCCGGCCTTGTTAGAAATCTTATGATGTGGCCAGGGTTGAATCCTGCCATACTCAGGTTGTTGACTCGTTCTGAAGGCCACGATGATGTGCCATTCAGAAAGCAACGCCTGCTTATAGCCAGCAGTGGTATCTCGTAAATGAAATGGACAGTCTACCTGAAAATCCCCAGCCCTTCGAAATATACCTGCGGCTGACTTCCTAGAAAGCCAGACATAGAAAGGCTTACACTGTAGGGATCAAAGGGCGAGTAAAGCCCGATACCATAACGACGCTCTAGGCTGCTTAAAAAGAACTGTTCGCTCAAGCTCCTATCATGCTCCACCTATGGCATTAGCAAACCTAGCGCACAAATTGACATCAACAACGCTAACGACCAGTATTTTCCATTTTAGCGTGCCCCAAAATGGTCTCGGAGGAATGCCTCTCGATACACGACCACGAAATGAGGGCACTGCCACCGGAGGAATTGCATCAAAAGCCATGAGGACTGTTTTATGTTGTAACACAGTGACAAAATTTTCGAGAACGTGCTCAAGATTCGATATATCATGCGCACTTTGTGCTGAGATTTCGGGCTTTCATTAGTTGTGGCATCATCATATAAGATACTTGTAGGCCCATGATAGATCAGAAATCCACCCAGGAGATACATGCTGACCGTAGCTAATTGAGAGAGTCTATAAAACATAATGATTGAAAGCTGGCTCTTTTAACATTCACTGGCAGAGACCATTCACATCATGCAAGCCCCAGCATGGAGATTAGAAATCACACGTAGAAAGTCATGAACATCAATTTCATAGTCTATATATCAAAGATGGCTCTTGGTTGGTAGCGCTACGACAGCCTTAATTTCAACCTCAGCACCCTTGCGCGGAAGCTCCGCAGCAGAAACGCAGGTCCGACTCTACTTCGATGTTAGTGATTCCTGAATCAAATAGAGCAAAAGCTGCGTCGGAACCTACCGGCTTTGTATCGATATTGAAGAAATCGATGTACGCTCTGTTCATCTCGGCGTAGTTCCCCATACTCAAAAGGAAAATATTAACTTCGAGAGCGTTGTGCAAAGTCGTACCGGCTTCCTCAGCCACAGCGTTAAGGTTCTTCAGAGCTTGCGTCTTCTAGCTGTCAGCATTCGATCCAGCTTCCCTTTTCTAAGTGACAACAAACGGTCTGGTCGTAGATGCTGCTGGCGATTTGACCGGAACTGGGGTGAACGCCCATTTGACCCGAGCAGTACACCGTGCCGTTGTGGATGATGGCCTGCGACAGATGCGGGCTTGGGGCCGGCGCATTTTTGGTCAAAACGGCTGTTCGAAGGGCCATGATTTCTAATAATTCCGAAATATGAAGTAGAGTTATTACACAAGTTCAATGACAAAGTAATAAATTGTTTAATGAAGATAAATTCCAAGAGGAGTCGGGCGGAGCACGGCGCTATAAGCGCTCTTTGGTGGATACCGAGTCAGTCTCCGAGGATCGGAAGTCGGCAAGTTTTCAGCGGGCCGACACCGTTCATTTACTTGTTGACGAAAGACCCCGGCGCCGTAAGATTCAAGATCACTCACCGTCGGCCGGGGTTCCATCTCCACACTTCCTGACCGAGCCTTGAAGCATGATGTCCGGGGCGACTTCGTATTCAATTCAAGATTCGTGGAATAGATGTTTGGCTTTGACATGACCAGGAAAAGTCCGGATGTGTAGGGGGTGGACCTCGTCCTCTATTCTTGCTGAGTAAAAGAGGCAGAACACGAAGTATCAGTCGGGCGTGTGATTAGAGTTGGTAATGTCATGTTCGGTCACATATAAAAGATCCCATAATACTCAATATATTTTCGAAGGTAATTACATTGTACATGAATTGAATGAAGTAATTTCTGCGCCGCCCGCAAAATGTAGAACAGCACCTCAGTACACTTGGTGTGGCTCTGCGACAGGAGCGCAAGCTGCTTCAGATTGGGAACTTAGGACTTTCAAGCTCGAAGGAGCATTCGAGCCATTCGTAGCTTTTGGAGCGGCATGATCAAAGGTGGTTACAACATCTTGCGGCGTTTGGAATTACTGTAAACGCAGCTTACGACTGGTATTCGATCATCCTTTGGCTTCTAAAACAACTCAGGGGACGCCAGCAAGCTTATTTCAGAGCTTAGAGCGGTTGCTGAGAAGGGAATAACCTAGATTATAATCATGATTTCATTAAATACTAACCTTTGTTTGAATAATCATAGCTGCGGTTTCTTTCCCCTCCACGAGCACGTACACGCAAGTGAAGAAAGTGGATCTCAGATTCGGAAGCCGAAGCCACGTCGAGCTACGTGTCTCCGCACGATGAAACCCGAACATCACATTTGCCAGCTCCAAAACTAAGCTATATGTAGGCTTCAACGACATGAATATAGCTTAAAGGTAACATTAATTTTAGGTTGGGTCATGAAACCTGTAGGTCTTCAACCACAGGACTGAGAATCCCCCAGTATGGATGTTGCTACACGTACTTCGAAACCTAGGGTCATCCTGGGTCTGATGACCTTGTAAGTCTTTCTCTCTCCGTCCAGATACTACTGTCTCATTGAAAACAACAACTAAGGCGTTTGGAAAGCGGTCCTGATACTTCTGCAGGTGCTCGTATAACAGATATTGACACCTATAAGTCAGTCCTCAATTACTTCCAATCTCAAGGCTACAATGAGTTGGACACTGCTCGTTGTTACGCCGCCGGAAAACAAGAAGGATGGACCAAGTCAGCTGGATGGAAAGAAAGCGGCTTTACTTTGGCGACAAAATGGTATCCATATGACGACGATGATAAAACAGGTGCACATGCTGCAGACAGGCTCGAGAAGGAATTCAACACATCTTTGTCTGAGCTGGGTACGGATTGCATCGACATATTCTACCTTCATGCCCCCGATAGAACAACTCCTTTCCAAGAGCCACTGCGAAAGATGAATGAACTGTATAAGCAAGGTCGGTTTCGTCGACTTGGTCTATCTAATTATACTGCTTTCGAAGTAGCCGAGATCGTGCTTATTTGCAAAGCCAACGGCTGGGTTCAGCCTACGGTAAGTTTGGTCCGGGTATTGGGTTCGTCAACGATCGCTCTAACCAAGGTTCTGTTACCAGATCTTTCAATGCATGTATAACGCAATCAATAGATCCATAGAGCCCGAGCTCATACCAGCATGTCGACGTTACGGATTAGACATTGTGATATATAATCCGATTGCTGGCGGCATTCTTTCCGGAAAGTATAGCACATTAACTGCCGATACCATCCCAACAGAAGGCCGGTATTCGAATAACGACGCCGCGTTAGGCTCCATGTACCGCAAGCGTTACTTCAACGATGCGACGCTGGAATCCTTACTTATCATCGAATCCGCGGCCAATCCGTTCAATCTAAGCTTATTGGAGATTGCCTTTCGCTGGCTGACTCACCACTCGGCCCTCAATATCAAGAGCGGAGGGAACGATGGCATTGTCATCGGTGTGTCAAGCCAGAGTCAGCTTGAGCAAAATCTCAAGCACTTGGAGAAAGGGCCGTTGCCTAGCGAAGTTTTGCAGGCGCTGGACGAAGTATGGGATTTATGTAAGGGGACAGCTGCGGTGTACTGGCACAACGACCTTGAGTACACGTACGACGTGGAAAAAGCATTGGAGACGTTGGATTGACTTGAGAGCTAGGATGTCTGTATTATCTGTTTCGTGACAGTCAAAGGTTTATCTTTTCACCTGCATCCCACATAAGACGCGGCTTAGGAAAAAAGATGTCTTTCCTCGTACTTTTACTTCTTTAAACTAATAATCTTACAGTTTTGGGAACTCATCAAGAACTAAAAAATAATATCGTACATACAAGAGAGTATTCTGCTTGTGAGGGGTTTACAGCGAGTCCGGGTTCTTCTCCGGGACGGATGCGGGACGGGCTACCGATCCTTGTGCCGTGCTCCTCCGTGAATCCATGAGCGAGTTCCGGATAACATGAATCAGTTCAAAAGAACAAATGACTATTGCGGTATTAATAAAACTGATATCACCCCGCATCTTCAAATGGGACCTAGCTGTCCCCGCTGCTTGCGGATTCTCATATTATACGACTGGAGGCAGACCTTCGCTGTCCCCCTTATCCCCGCTTCATGTACTCGTCAGATACCTTCACCTCAGCATAGCGCCGATTTGCTTTCGATGATCTCTTCTTTCTGTGACTTCTTCCTGCTCCATTATCAAAGCACGTTAATTTTTCTGCAATCAGACTTCTCTCTTTCTTTTGTTCGTACCAACTCGCTCCCAACGAACAGCCGTGGGCATGGAGGATAGCGTCAAAGGATTCACTTCCATTGGGAAGACCTATGTCAACGGCAATGCGTCCGCCACTTTACTAGCAGTTAATCTAGAGCTAAGTTTCTGGGGCGGCGTTGATCCAGCAACCGGAGAAGTCATTGACCGATTCCATCCTCTAAGCGGTAGATTTTTGAAGGATACCATTCTAGCCATTCCAGGTGGTCGAGGTTCGTGTGGCGGTAGTGTTGTCATGTTAGAGCTGCTTCTGAATGGACTCGGGCCTAAAGCGCTCATATTTGAGCGCTGTGAAGACATCATTACACTAGGCGTTATAGTTGGTGAGGAGTTCTTCAACAAGACTGTTCCAGTGCTGGAGATTCCTCCGGCTGATTTTCAAAGCATATTGCCTTACAGTGGTCAGGCTATCCACGTTCGGGGCAACAAGGTTTCTACCAATCTAATCCCGGACACTAACGGCACTGCCCCAGCGATCCCATCGATCGATGTAAGAAGCATGGGCATCGAATTGTCTGAATATGACAATGAAGTTCTTGATGGCTCTCACGGTGAAGCGGCCAAAATATCTCTCAAAGTCATCATTCGCACAACAGAAATATCGCTCGGTGGTCACCGACTTTTGGACGTGGAGCAAGCCCACGTCGACCCGGCGTGGTATGGGCCAGGGTCTCTGCATCTAGCCCAGAAGCTTCGTGAATTAGGCGGAAAGGTCAAAGTCCCATCTACAATCAACTCTATCAATATCGACACGAAACGCTGGAGAGCCCAGGGTGTTGACGTTCAAGCTGGAGAGGCATCGGTCCAGACTGCGCAAGCGTTTCTCGATATGGGCTGTCAGGAGACTTATACATGTGCCCCGTACCTTCTGGACACAGCTCCTAAGATCGGCAGCAGGGTTGCTTGGGGCGAGTCAAACGCTGTACTGTTTGCTAATAGTGTCTTGGGTGCAAGAACATTAAAGAACCCTAATATCCTTGAGCTTCTTATTGCGTTAACAGGACGAGCCCCGGAAGCTGGTGCTTACCTCGACAAGAATCGTAAGGCTGCCGTCTGGGTGAAAGTGGCGCCGATTGAGAATACAGACGATTCCTTCTGGCCTATTGTGGGGTTCGCCATCGGAGCTGTCGTTGGTAACCGAGTGCCCGTTATCAGCGGTCTTGACGACAAAAAGCCTAAGAGAGACGACTTGAAGGCATTTGCAGCAGCATTCGCTACTTCGTCGAGTGCGCCCTTATTCCACATTTCCGGGATCACGCCAGAGGCACCTACTGCTGAAGCAACATTTCCCGAAGGTACCATTCCAGAGACCATCGACTTTGGCGTGGAAGACCTTGAGCGGTGCTGGGAAGAATTCAACCATGGCAACACCCCCCGCGACGTCGATTTAGTGTCATTTGGCAACCCCCATTTCTCTTTCAAGGAGATCAAGGGGGTAGCATCTCTACTCAAGGGCCGTACTAAGTCTGAAAAGGTGTCTATGATGATTACCTCTGGCCGGGCTCAATTCGGCCTTGCCCAACAAGAAGGCTGTGCGGCGGAGCTGGAGAGGTTCGGTGCTGAGTTTATGCAAGACACGTGCTGGTGCTCTATCGAAGAGCCGGTTATTCCTGAACAGACAAAAGTTATTATGACCAACTCTGGCAAATATATTCATTATGGACCAGGATTGACGGGGAGACAATTCGCATTTGGCAGCTTGCAAATGTGTGTGGACGCGGCTTGTTCTGGGAGGACCGATGGACAGCCTCCTCCGTGGTTGCGACGTGCCATATCTAGGCGTACCGGCGAGGAATAGTAGTAGATTCAACCAGAGTGTGAAATGAAATAGAAAAAAAGAATTTTTCCTCTTCAACATTGAGATAGTAACTTGGAAGCAAAATTCTCAATCAGAAAATTACGGCTTGGGCCTCTGCAGGCAAGTCCCACTCACACTGCTGAACAGATAGCGATCTGCCGTTTCACACGCTTATGCACACAATGTGTCCAGGCATGTCATTTCTTTTCTCGACTATGTAAGAACGTTGGCCTGTTTCTAGTATTTGGTTTTAAGTCTCCCTTTTGACTACCATAAGGTTTGTAAACTTATACCCAGACTAAGATTGAGTTATGAGTTAATTGCTCAACCCATTAGCGCGCTGTAGTTAGTACCTTGTTGGGGAACTTCCAGGGCACATTAGGCCTAGAGGCTTTGATATAGCGCTACTGCTTTTCCCTATCAGGCTTCCGTCCTAGAAGGTTACGTACCTTAGTTTTAAGGAACAGCCCCCTAAATCGGCAGCTAATCTCGGGACTTCCCCTCCCTTCCGTAATTCTGCATCCACAGATCCCCTCATTACCCCAGATTCTCCGACTTCCTCCCACAACAATGACGTCTTGGCCCAGATGTGCGCATCGCTTTAGCTCTGGATTCTCATGGTCATGACAGAAACAACGTCCCAAGCCCATGATTATGTGAATACTGAACGGCTAGAAAGCTGTGCTGCCCTTGCAAATTGCTGATACGATAGGGGAGCTACAGCCTCCTACGTTTAATATCCATCGGGCTCCTCCCTCCTTATCCTATCCTACCTCCCTCTATTCTCGTACTCTCTTCATCCTCTACCTATCTCGACCTCTTTTCCTGAGAATACATCGGCTTGTGGTACAGTGAAAGCCTCGCTTGTGTTCGCTGAGTTGCTGAGCCACCAGCAACGTCTATTGAACAGAATCTTTGGGATACCCGAGCTGCGCAAGCGGCTCGACGTAATTGCGCAGAATGGGACCCAAGCAGAAAATCAGGGATTACTTCACCAACACCTACAGACCTGGCGAAGCCTTGCTATTGCAAAAGATTGACTTTTTCATTCTCACTTTCTGCTGCCTGAGTTACTTCGTCAACTACGTTCGTCCATCTACTCTCCCGCTTTATCATTGCGCTTGGTGTACACGCGCTGGCTAACAATCACAAAGCTTGATCGAACCAACCTCGGCAATGCATATGTTTCGGGCATGCGAGAGGATCTGGCCTTCCAAGGTGACCAGTTGAATCAGATCAACACTGTTTTCACTGTCGGGTACGTCGTATTAATTATTCTATGGTCGCTCTTGCTCTGGGCGAGCTGACACTCATATCATAGATATGTCCTAGGTCAGATACCCTCCAATCTAGCTCTTCAATACATCAAACCCCGAATTTGGTTTCCCCTCATGATGGTCTTCTGGGGCGGTCTCACCATGGTCACCGCCTCCGCCCGCAATCCTGAGTCCATCATGGCCATCCGCTTTTTCCAAGGCATGTGTGAAGCTTCTACCTTTGTCGGCACCCACTACATCCTCGGGTCCTGGTACACAGAGCGCGAGCTCGGCAAGCGTAGTGGAATTTTCACCGCATCTGGCCTCGCCGGTACCCTCATTGGAGGGTTCATCCAAACGGGCATCCACGAGAGCATGGACGGTATGTCGGGGCTAGCAGGATGGCGGTGGTTGTTCATCATCGATGGTCTAATCACTCTACCTGTGGCGGCCTATGGCTATGTTTTCTTCCCAGACACACCACGCACCACCACGGCTTTCTACCTCTCAGGAGACGAGAAGAAGCTCGCAATCGAGCGCGTTCCCGTTGTAGACGACTCCACAGGCAACAATGAGCAGACAGTTTCACCCTTCACGCTCCGCTTCGTCAAGAAGGTTCTCGGTTCATGGTTCTGGTGGGGATTTGTTATCCTCTGGATCATCGCCGGCGAGACAGAGTCCTTCAGTACCAATTTTTTGCTCGCGCTATACATGCAAAGCCACCCTACCAACAAGTACAGCGTACCTCAGCTCAACAACTATCCTACAGGGGTACCCGCCGTCGGCATCGTCTCTACCCTCTTCTGGGCTGCGCTGACCGATTTCATGGGAGGCAAGCGATATCTCGTCGGGTATTGGATCGGCATTACTGGCATCGCGACGTCTGTCATGATCTTGGTGGCGTCGCGTTATCCGACAAACCCAACGTCCACGACTATTACGTACGCAGCGTATTACTGGGCTGGATCTGTGTACGCTTGTCAGGCCACCTTCTTTGCATGGTGTAATGACTCGATGAGATATCAGGAACATGTCTTTCGTGCTGTGGTTCTGGCTGGGATGAATGTTGGCAGCAACGCTGTCAATGCTTGGTGGGCGATTGTCTTTTACGGTGCCTCGATGGCTCCTTGGTTTATTGTGAGTCTATCCACTTCGTATTCAATCTTTTTCGTACTTGAAAACGCGAAAAGAAAAAAGAAAAAGCAAAAAACAAGCTAACGTTGGAACCCCTGCAGCGCGGTATGTGGGCCATGATAGGATGTAGCATCGCCATGGTCATCTGGGTCATCTGGCTGTCCATGATGGACCGGAGGGAGGTGAAGAAACATTTGCAAATAGAGCGAGCTGCATTTAATCAGCCTCTGCGTATGAACTCAACCAATTTCGTAATAATATGAAGCAGGTGGATGTTCGTGCCAATAGTTGAATGCTCGCTTCGAAATACATACTGAATCAAGATTTCGTGGAGCCATATTATGTACTCCGAATGTATCATGAGGTTTCCCTCTAATAACGTTTTTTTGCTAACCCAGCAACTTCTAAGGCTAGATGTCGCGTGTAATTATATCATGCTTGGAGCGTACGGCTAGCTTATGTTCAGCTTTTAAGCTTATTTCTTTTAAGGATTGGTGGTGCGGACCGAACAAAGTTTACTCGACGCCAATGTCACTACGTAACCGGCGACTTGTAGTTATCACATCATTCACTCTACTAAACGCTTGTGACGCAAAATCTTTCATTGTTACATATCATCTTGGTCTCATTACATTGCGGGCGAAAGAAAATGACCCTCAAGAGGGCCAGCCTCTGGGACTAATCCCTCGCCACCCATTCGCAGAACGTGTTCGAAAGCAGTAGTCGCAAGCAAGTTCTGATCCATCAACATCAAGGTGTCTGATAATGAAGGGACATTTGTTAGACCTTTGTTTAGGATCGAATTCCATCAATCATCGTCGTCGCTGTCGTCGGCCACGACCCTCACTCCGCCCGCCATTTTAGCAGGGTCGATATTCACGGGATGCGGCGATCCATTGGTCATCGCAGACGCCTCTTTTCTGACCTGCTGCCGTCTTCCCACTTCGCTCACCAAGCCCTTCAGATAGACTTCAGCCTGCACGGTAGCACTGTACGCGGCAGGCGTCCAATTCCAAGCATTGCGCCTTTCGACATCCGCACCGGCCGCCAGCAGCGTCCTCAGCACCAGCAGATTCCCATTACTGCTAGCAAAGTGCAGCGCCGTATTCCCCTCGACATCAACACGACGAACAGACTCGGTCGGCCCGCAAGGCACATATGTCAATAGCAGCTGCAGCGCCGTATCATGGCCACCCATACTAGCTTCCATGACGGCATCCCTCCCCCTCGCATCCCTGCGCATAATAACAGACTTATCGTGCTGGCAGATGAGATGTACGACTTCGGTGTGTCCCGCTCGGGCGGCGAGCATGAGGGCGGTTTGATGATCTTCGTTGACGGCGGGGCAGGGCTTCTCGTGGCCGGCATCGAGGAGGACTTTGCAGACGTCGCGGCGGCCGAGGGAGGCGGCGAGGTGGAGGCTGGAATTAGAGAGGCCGAAGGAAGAGGAGTCGGGGTTATGGAGGATAGATGGATGGGAATTGAGGATGCGTTTGACGAGCGGCGCGTCGCCGGCGTGGATGGCGCGTCGCAAGCGGATGGACGGTTCGATCCTGGGATTATCGTCAGTCAGTGTTACCATTCCAAGGGCTTGCGGGTGATGGGAGGAGGTACATGGTGGGCGACGTGTCATGACGAACGACAATGCTTGCGAGGAGGCGCTCGCAGAGCCAAAATGAATCGAATTGATAAAAATCAGATGGAAAAGAAAAGAGAATGGAAAAAGGATGCCTGGGCGCCTGACCAGCCAAGTGAGCGTGAAGCTGAGACACAGAAGGAGCCCCCAAAAGCAAAATGAGCCCCTCATGACTACGGCAATGACCTCAGCTCCTTCCTCACTGCGCCTCAGCCTCAGCTACAACGTGGGGCATAAACAAGGTGGAAGTACCATCTACCCTTACCACTATCATGGTAAAGCCCATTAGATCGGTAGAAATAAATATATTCAGTTTTCTAATTGAATAAAATCAAGACAATTGAGTTGAATTAAATGTGGCTTTGTGCGTTTTACAATTGGTTTGAGTATCATACCAAAGCTTGGACTTGGTTGAACTTAATGCCTGCGTTTTGATTCACATACCCCCCAATCATCGAACTATCCATGTCAACATATCCCTTCCAATCCGCAGTAAAGAATTCTGAAATATCGATTTATAGATTTATCGAGTATTTTTCCCCAATCAAAAATACGATCAATTGCTACTGCAAAGCTTGCATTAGACGTTGAAATATAGCATGGTTTTGTCATGTCCCGGGTAGGCCACGTTGGTCGGCAACGGAACGAACATCTATCACGACGAGTTGAAACAAGCCATAAGATTCGCAGAAGAAAATACATTGGTATCAATGAATCAGAATGCTCTAGTAAAATTACTGTCTATCGACACAACAAGTCCAACACCGCAGCGCCCATTCATTGCCATCCCAACCACCGGCACTTACACCCGGCGTTTGCTTACTTCCTCAAGGATAAGATCATTGATATCCCGCTTTTCATTCCGATTAATGTTACACTTCTTCAAGCAAGCTTCAATACCAAGAGCGATATTAGCCGGGATACCCTCCTTGAAAGTATCCAGATCAGCACCGTTGAATGCCAAAGGCGGTCCACCAAGTGTGGCCTCCACAACATTAGGTCGCAGGTTGAAGAAGTTCTGCGCAATAGTGCTCGTCCCAGGATCTTCACTGTTGAAGGCACCCACGAAAACAGCCTCCTCGCAGTCAGGGTTGTACTGAGTATGAATTGAACCCTGGGGGAACACAGCCATCTGGAAAGTCTCGATGGTATTCTCGTAGGGATCCACACCGTTCTCGATAATCATGTTGGTCACCAAGCGCCCCTTCACTACAACAGCGCTCTCTGTTCCGCGCGGGTGGATGTGCGGTGTGTTCATGCCACAAGGACCCAGGAAAGCAACCGTGACGGCCGAGTCAAGCCCGATGAGCGCCGGCATAGTTTGAGCGTTGGCCGACACAGTCATACCGCCATCGCCAGCTGTGTTGGCCGCACCCTCGGGAGGGTTGTCATCGGCAAAGTCAAAAACGTAGTCGCCGGGTCGGTTGAGCAGCTGCGATCTGGCGGCTTGATTAGGGGCAGTGATTAGGTCGGCGATGAATTCTTTGTCGTTGGCACGTGTGTTGATGGGTTCGAAGGGAGGGATGAAGTCTTCGATGTCTTCACGAGCTTCGAGATGGGCGTTGTTGCTAGTTGGCACGGCGGCAACGAGCGCGCTGCCGGCCAAGAGGGCTAGTGTGGGGGCGTGCATTGTTCTCAAATGAGTGTGAGGTACAGATTTTGATTATTTCAAGCTTGACCAGGTGGTTATAAGCGGAGGTATATACAGAGTATCGGAGGACAGCGTCAGCTTTTCGTACAAGTTGTCAAGGAGAGCAACACACTTTATACAGAGACGTGAGCCCTGGGTGAACCCTCATCTTAATTTCTCTTGCTCATGGGCTTGACACCCTGACCCGTTTAGGCCGTAAAAGAATCGATATCACTAACAAGCTAGCAGTGTCAGTTTTGTAAGCACCCAAATATAGATAAGCCGCACTGGGTGCAATGGTGGTTGTCGTGCCGGGGTCTAGGCCGGATAGCTGGCAGACCGAGGGGCTGGGTGCAATAAAGCGTGTAAGTGGACTGGTTGGAACTAGGGTTGCTGTAATGGGCCATGACCGGGGGTGGCGAGCACGTTTGCACTAAACAATACTCGTATTACCCGCAGTGTGTATCCGTACTTATGCAGAGATATAGGGAGAGGCCCTCGAAACTACAAAGTCAGGGTGCACTCTTTAGCGAAGTATAACTGTGTGTCTCTTCTGAAGATCCTAATACCTTGGACGTTGTATGCCAATTATCTAGGGCTTTCATTGACCCTGCCGTCTGTAACTGCTTGTAGCTTGATTCCATATCATCAGTGCCTGTCGATGGACCCTGTATCTTGCTAGAGGATACTGTGGGCCGATGACAGAGTATCGGATGGGTTGTTGTACGCGTAATTCCAACAAGTCCACAACGGTGCATATGCGCTGGAATCATTTGGTTCTGCTTATGGTTAATATGCTGAAAACAGCAATGGCATCTTATTCATGCCCCATGTTCCCTTGTCAAAGGCCCTGGCTGCTTATACAATATGGAATCACGTCAGCTGCGCCCCTTGGACCCCTGTACCTGCCAGCATGGGCTGCATACTTAGTCCTGAAATGATGGAGGTCAGCTTTGGGATACACATAAGCAGCCAATTGACGCCGGGTTTATTTTAAGTTGGATGCTTTGTCAGTGTTCTCAGTATTACCCATCGTAGGGAATGCCAGTGATTCATTCAAAACCGCGCGAATAACCAGGAACAATTAGTGCGTTTGGTGCTTTCGAGGTAGCCAGAGATGAGGAATTTCTCATCTTTGTTTATGAGCAAAATTGGCTTATATTTTAGAGCTGTCGAAATTTTGTGAAGCGAAAGCTATTCCCCTCCACGGCTGAGGCCATCCCTCTGTTTTGCAAAGGTTTAAGCCACTAGATAGAACCGCCACTAATAACCGGAATAACCGTAGCTATTCTTTCCTACAGATCGCAATGCGAACCAATATGGGTTGCTGCCCAACATACTACAACCCCGCTTAGGCAAAGTCAGAGACTTGGTCGGGCTGTATAAGTTATTAGCATGAATTTGTTGGCTTGATTCCATCCTTACCTCATAGACAACTTGGTTTTCTTCGACCCTAGAGTTACGATCAAACCGACCCCTACCTGCGTTAACCGTCTTGATTATCCAATCTGCGTAATGAGTCAAGTCAAGAATAACGACACTGCGGACGACATCGGCAGCTATGATGCCGACGATTATACAATAGGCTGGATCACTGCTCTTCCCTTCGAGATGGCCGCGGCCGAAAGCATGCTAGATGAAGTGCACGAGAACAATATAGTCCAAGATGCCAACGATTCCAACTCTTACATTCTAGGCCGGATTCAGGGGCATAACATTGTTGTTGCATGCCTGCCAAAGGATGTCTATGGCACGACTACAGCAGCTACAGTTGTTGAGCAAATGCTGAAAACGTTCAGGTCTATTCGTTTTGGCCTTATGGTTGGCATCGGTGGAGGCGTGCCTTCTACGGATCATGATATCCGGCTAGGGGACATTGTTATCAGCCAGCCTACAAAGACTGAAGGAGGAGTAGTCCAATGGGATCGTGGGAAAGAAGGGACAAATCAAGAATTTCAACGGACTGGTTCACTGAACGCTCCTCCAGATGTTCTCCTCAAAGCGCTAAGCCGGCTAGATGTACGACTCTACGGCGAGGAAAACCCCATCACACAGCATTTAGAGCGACTGTATGCCAAAGGCCCTAAGAGCCGAGCTAGATGGGCTCATCCGGGCTTAAGCAATGATGTCCTCTACAAAGCTGAATTCGAACATAGAGGCTATGAACCGACCTGTGGGAGCTGCGATCTATTAAGTCAGATTTTTCGAAAGGCCCAGAGAACTGACGAGGATCCGGATGTGCATTATGGCATTATTGCCTCGGGAAATTCAGTGGTAAAGGATGGCCTAAAGCGCGATCGTATAGCTAGAGACCTCGGTGCTCTTTGTTTTGAGATGGAGGCGGCAGGGCTATGGCAGGATTTCCCCTGCCTTGTGATTAGGGGTATTTGTGACTACGCCGATTCTCACAAGAACAAGAAATGGCAACTCTACGCGGCTGCTATTGCAGCTGCTTGTGCACGGGAATTGTGCTTATTCATACCAAAACAGCAGGTTGTCTCATTGAGGAAGCTTGAATTACCCAAGATTTTCGAATTTTGATAGGAACTCTTAGAACAAGTCGATTTATAGTTGAATTTTTGAGTTATATCACGTCCTTCACACAGCAATAGAAGACATAAATGCCAAATTGACAGATCAAAGTGCTTCTCAGCCAGCCCGGTTCCCCTCAGAAGATATATTCAAGTGTCACCAGGCTTTTACGACCGCACAATATACTGTGTTTAAGAATATCTACTGTGAGAGGGTCACTGGTACTTGTAGTTATGCTTTAAATTATTCTCAGGACTAAAAAGAGCAGAATAGCTCTCTAAGTGATCTCTTATAGATCACTGATGATCCGGGATATAGAAAGTCACCACTTGCAAAATCACTTATAAGTGAACTGAAAAGTATTGACACGCACACTATATGTCACTTCTTCTTCAAAGGGTTATATTCTTTATGCAATAATAACATAAGTTTATAATTCAAATAGAAAACTAGTATCGTTTATATAGATCTACTTATTCTAAAACCGACTTACTACTTAGAACTTAAGATCGCTAGGTGATCAAACGGAAGTTCGCAATTGTACAGTCATCAGAGGAACAGGAGTCTGGTCAGGAGTTATGCGCAAAGAAATCTGCAGCGTCCCTTGAAGAATTCATAAGTGTCCTGAAGCCAGTTTCAGACCAGGGCAAAGACGGGCTAACTACACTCTTCGTCGACTTTTCGAGACTAGCCCTTAGACTATGAAAACTTAATCGACCTAAGAACATCCACAGACTTCAGGACATTAGTTTGGCTCAGTATCAGCAAAATTCGAGCTGGGTATCTATCGACCCTTCTCTAAACAACCAAGCTGAGCGCCGAGGAAAATGTAGCCAGATCCTGGCATTGACAAGACCCTTCATCTTCTCTACTAGTCAGAATACGGATGGGTCGACTCGTCATATCATCTGGTCCCCTGCCTGCGCATGGGTATAGCCATCCGAGCTTGGCATGAATGAGACTACAGAGGGCTTACCTCGAAATAGTGGCGAATGGGGTGAAGTCGAGTGTGAGGTTGGGCGTGGAGGCAGATATTCGTAGTTGTGTGTCTTCTGATTAATTTATGAATTACATATCGTTTCTCCCTTATAGACCAAAAGGGAATACCTTCTGTCACTCTTGTGCTATCTGGTTAATTCGAGTAATAATGCTTCCCATCTCATCTATCGACAAGAGGGGGCTTATAGAGCAGATCCGCAGCACCACCATCCCTCGCAGCTTAGTCGTCAGTATGCCAGCAACGTTCTCCGACAATAACCTTTTCGAAATGGAAACGTTTGTCTCATCAAGCTCCTTATCCGTCTTCCCCGGTGGCGCGTATCTGAACGTGACAATCGCAAGACTTGCCTTGCTAGTAATCTCCCAGTTCTCTAGCTTCTCCAGCTCCTGCTGGGCACGCTCCGCAAGAAGAAACCCATGGTCAATCATGCGCGCCATGGCATCCACGCCTAGCACCCTAACAGTGAACCACAGTCTCATAGCACGAGCCGGGCGGGTCAGCTCGATGCCATAGTTCCAGAAGTTAGGGAGTTCCTCATCGTCGAGGGCGTCACGCAGGTAGTCGCCGTCGTTGGAAAAGTTCTCCACCAGAACTTTCTTGTCTCGTACGAGTACAAGACTGCACCCGTAGGTCTGGAATAACCACTTGTGTGCATCCCAAGACAGGGAGTCAGCAAGGCCCAATCCTGATACAACAGATCCCCGTGTATCAGAGAGGCATGCCGAGGCACCGTATGCGCCATCGATGTGGAACCAAATTCCTTCTTTTCGACAGATCTGGGCGATTTCAGCCAAAGGATCGACGCTTCCCGTGTTAGTCGTCCCGGATGTGCCAACGACGACAAATGGCAAGAGCCCAGAGATGCGATCACAATCTATGGCATCTTCCAATGCAGCTGTTTTCATTCTGAAGCTGTTATCCGATTGTATGAGGTGGATCTGGTGCTTCTTAAAACCTAAGACTCGCAGCGCCTTGGCTACAGAGTAGTGAGTCTGATCCGACAGATAAGCGACACCGAGATTCTCGTGTCCCGACGGAAGAATCCGGTCTCTTGCTAAAGCCAAAGCCGTCAAATTAGCATTGGAGCCTCCAGAAACAAAGACACCTCCCGCTGTGCTAGGCATCCGCGCCCGACCAGCCAGCCATGTTGTCATGGCCTGCTCGACGATGGCCACACCCGACCCTTGAAGTTTAGAGCCAGCGAAGGAGTTGAAAGCCGAGGTGATGCAATCGCCCAGCCACGCATATGGTGACACTGGTGCGGGGACAAAAGCCATGCATCGTGGATGGTTGGACCGATTCCGGTAGTCAAAGATTTTGAAGGCATCGTTTATGACCTCGTCGACATAATGAGCGTTACCTGGCTGACTTAGCTCGCGCAGGAAGGGGACATCTGAGGTTTCCGCGACTTTGAAGACTGGGTCGTCGGCATTGTTGTGTGTGGTGGTCAGCAGCCTGTCTACAACCGCCTGCAAATTGGAACTGACTGCGGCGAGCTGGCTTTGAAGATCGATTTTTCCTGTTTCCTCAGCCTGTGAGCCCATTTTATAGGATTGTGAAATTTCCCTCGTGTTACGACGGGGAACTCGCGATGGGCTTGTGGTTTTTATGTATATATATTCTCTTGTTGTATAAACATAAGGTTCTGCCCCAAAGGCAAGGGAGACGCCGGGGCCAAGGCGCCACACTTCCATAGGGCGCCAATTGAGAACGCCCTTTTCCCAGGCAAAAAGATGTCAAGTGTTATAAACGCACCCTCACCCCTGCGAAGAATGCACTTTGACTGCCAAATCGAGCGTCGTATTTCCAGTAATATGTAAGCTTGATTTGAGAAGTACGCCCTACGAAGAACCTAAATGGAAAGCTTTCGTTCGTGCCTCACCACAGGGCGCATCCGTAGGGCGTCGTAGACCTCCGCGAGTGTAAGCGACTACTTCCCCCAGCACAATCAGAGCTAGTATGGCCTCCCAGCTTCTATGGTATCACATTTAAAATATAGAAAGACTTTTCTCAAGTCTTATGTTAAAAATATTACGCGGTATACATTGAAGACCCCAAACAAGCTCAAAGAGAACATCAGCCCTCGTTAAAAGATACGGTTCTACCGAAACGGAAAACACAAGATGAGGATTCTGCACGACTTGTCCTTATTCCTGGCTTGCTCGTCGCCTTAGTCAACTAGTTCGTGGTTTGCCTTGATTGCCTTGGACTTCCCCGTGTCGAGTACGACTGCAGGATCTTCCGGATCGCCGTCTCTTGAAACCTCATTTCCTCGTTTCGTCGTGACAGTCGTTCTGTGAATGAAGTTAGCAATGTTTTCAACATCTTTGATTACCTTTTACACCTACTTCTCGCCCTTGACATCGAGCACCTTTCCCTGAGGCTGGCCGTTCCCCCAGTTCCAGCTGACGGTATCGCCAGGCTTTGGACCATTCTTGGGCTTCTTGGCAGAGCCTTCGTTGCCATCTCCATTGGACTTGTCATTCTCCTTGTCATCGTCCTCCTCCTCTTCATCGTCATACTCTTCTTCATCCTCGTCCGACTCGTCCTTGCCATTGGATTTGGCCTGGCCTTGTCGAGTCTCGCGCTTCTTGTTCGAGCCTGACTGGTCCTTGGTAGATTTCTTGCGCTTGTCGCCAGCTTGCTCATCGTCGCCATCCTGCTCTTCTTCATTATCTTCATCGACTTCCTCTTCGTTCTCCTCTTCGCCTTCACCGCCGTCACCGTCGCTGTACTTCTTCAAAGGGTCATGCCCCCAATTTTTGAGCGACGCGTAAGACTTGGTCTCCTTGACCTCTTTGGTAGATTTCTCCTGTATCATTTTCTCCTCCTGCGCTAGATGCCTCTTGCTATAGCCCGAGGTTAGCCCCATTGCCCAATGCCACAAACTGGTCGAGGGTCAGCATTACCAGTAGGAAACAACCTTTCGCATGTGGCTCAGTTGATCATCTGTGTATTTCTCAGGGTCCTTATCCGGGTTCGACTTTAAAATCTCGACAATTCGGCGCCCGCTGTCGTGGCCAACCGACTCGCCGCCATCCTCGTCCTTGGGCCACCCAGCGCTGCGCGAGTCTCCCGACTTGAGCCATTTTTCAAGCTCTGGCGCTGTCATATTGACAATGTCATTGAATTCGTCGATAACCTCGTTTGTGTCCTTCATTTTGGCGATCACTGTTCGGAAGTTCTTCCTTAATCTGGGCTGAAATTGGCTGTGTGGTAAAACTGCTATCAACTGACTTTGTATTGACCCGGAACGATAGAGAAAACAAAACCTTTTTGTACGCGGCTGTCAAAGAGGTCCTTACTTTTTCAAAAATTTGTGTCGTCACTAATGTCTTACAAGCGATCACCGCGTCATAGAATTGGTGCGACCTCAGCTCGATTGTTCCTGGCTCTTAGTTTCTTTTAGCGTCGTTTCGCGATCGGAAGCTTGCGCGCCCTACTGGCAGCTCCCCTAGTCAGGATTGCTTCTCCAGGAATTGAAAGTTTATTCCCGGTCGGGAAGCGGGAGATGATCAGGGCTCCGTTTGCAGTCAAGGTTGGCGCCGGCCTTTGGCGCCGGCTGAAAGCTTGATAGAGACCGGACGTGGTGCGTACTACGGCCAAAATCAACCACCGTCATCAGGTTTGCATCATTATTTTCCCTTGAAGAGTGACCAAGATGTTCGTCATATTTCCCTTGTCTCACGGGGGTCGATTTTGTTTTATAATATGGGGAGTTTTGAGCGACCGGAACGACAAAGAAAGAGAACAAATGGGACACACAGCTCAACGCAAAATGCTCATTGAAATTTGATAATAAACAAGTCGCCTGCTAGTAAAACCAATCTTAACCGAACAAATTCTTGATCAAATCCCTCTGAGCACGATGCAGCTGTAAACTCTCCGGGTTCTCACGAAGACTGCTTCGAATAATTTGCTCCTCTTCCCTCCCAGGTATCGTGAATATCTTCCCGTCAATCTCACACTCCACATCTTCCGCAGGCAGCTCGCCATCGTCCAAAAACCGTCGAAAATGTTGTATAGCGCACTCTGACGGCGACGCTACGCTGCAGTGCCCGTAGCCTTGAATTTCCACCAGTCGCGATTCGGGGAATGTGTCTCTCGCGCTTTTAGCAGACACGACTGGGGTGACGGGGTCGTACTTTTGCGTGAGGATGAGCATCGGCGGTAGCTTCTCCTTGTTGGCGCTGGCTTCGAGCGGATCGAAGTTGTGTGTCCGTGGATAACGCCATTGCTGCTTGATGTAGTAGCGCTCATGTATCGATGAGGCAAAGGGTGAAGATTCCGTCTTGGGCAGGATCTTCTCCAGTAGGGTTTCTCTATCCTGTGGCCAGTGCTCTGGACCCGTTAATCCGTCGTTGCTCATAATGAAGTGGAAGACGTCGACGCCGGCCATGGCACGGTCGCGTAGCCCATGGTCCAGGAAAAAGTCGGTCGCATTGCCCTGCAGCAGTTTGTACAGGTGGTCGGATAATCGGTGCCAGGCGGAAGGCAAATACAATGTCTCAAAGAAAGCTTTGTGCCACATTGTCTTCCAGTCCAGCGTCCCGTAGTGAGTGTTGTTCAGATATACACTCATGGGCTGGTTCTTGAGCGGCTCGCTGAAGTCCTTTACCATTTTATAGAGTTCGTCTTTCGAGGAAGATAGTTCGTTCAGAGGGCACTCTTCCTTTCCCGCCTTGACGCATTCCTCGAAGAAACCCTGGAATGTTCTGTCCACATCCGTCATCATCTCCAACTTGGGCTCCGAGATGTAGTACTCAAATACGTTAGCCACACCATCGATAATCATTCTCCCGACGCGATCTGGGTACATCATAGCGTAAGTCTGCCCCAACAGCGTCCCATAGCTGATACCCCAGTATGTCAGCTTCTCCTGACCAAGCGCATCCAAGATGGCGTTCATGTCGGCAGCCGTCTGTGGCGTGTTGACGTACGCGCCGTGCTCGCCCATGGTGTCTTGACATGCCTGAGCAAAATTCTTAGCCCAGGCGTACTCATCCGGGCTATCCTTCACGACATCGCGGTTACGGTACAAAGCGTGCGCTTGGCGCGTCTCGTCATCCGGGTAGCAGAGAGCCTCAGGACGGGAGCCATTCACACCGCGCGGGTCGAAAGAGACAAGGTGGTAACCGTCGCCGACGATTATGTTGAGTTGAGCGCCGACCTTTTGGATGAAGTCCACGCCGCTGCCGCCAGGTCCGCCCGGGTTGATGAGCAGATTGCGCCCTTGTATAGCATTCTGGCCGCGAAGACGAATGAGAGGGATCTCGAACGTTTTGTCGTCGGATTCTGAGGCCTCCGGGTTGAAATGATCCATCGGGACCGTGAGCGACGTACACTCCAACTCTCGGTCGCCGCTATGTCCGCAAGACTGCCATTCTACCGTCTCGTTGTCGTACGCGATCGTCAGGTCCTCATGGGCTTTCTCACTGGCTTTTTGGAGCAGTGGCACAAATCCAAACAGGCAGACAATGACTAGCCAGCTCGCGATATGACCGTATGGAGGTGGTTTTGGCTTATCCGTGCCTTTGGGTTTCGAAACTTTCGTTGATCCATCTTTGGAATCAAGCAGAGGCTGCTTTTCTTCGGCCTTGTCGGACATGGCGCCGGTTCAGAAAGATTCCATGAGACATCGAGGTACTTTTGAAATTCAGAAAAGCCAGAATGAAAAAATTCGGCCACGAATTCAATTATAAGAATGTCGCGTGAGGGGGCACAGCAGTGTCGTCACTCAACTTTGTTACTCCACAAGTTGGCACAAATTCAAATAAGTTGGAGTAGTAGTGGAGTGTGACAGCTAAACCGCCGAGTCGGGTACTCCAACCGCTAACAACTCTCACTGCATTGTCCTTGGTATGATCCTTGTTCGAAAGTCGCCGATTCTGTTGTCATGGGGGCCAGCGCATGTGATTCACACGCGCTTATTTAACATGAATATCACAATGAGATAGGTACGTCCAAGTTGAGACAATGAGCGCCTGTAAGGTGGAAAGAAGAGCTGCAGTTCTCGCCAGTTGAGTACGTATTTACGAAAAGCGACTTATAACAAGAAAGTAATGCAGACCCCGAAACCAGCAGAGCCACAAACAACAACCCAGAAACTTTCCCTTCGTCAATCATATCCAAATCCCCAGTTGCCATGTCTTCGTTTGATCGTGCTTATCCTAGGGTACCGTACCTAAGCTGCGTTGACCTGGCCGGCAAGGAAGTCCGCTGCCTCACCCCGAGCCACGCCGTTGTAAGCCAGATGAGGCGGCGCAATGATCAGAGTTCCTTCGCAGACCAGGTCGCCGGGGTTGCAGAAGACTTCGGTGCGGTCGGCCGGGAAGTCCGGAATTTCGCCGTTGTTCTGCTGGTTCTTGGTGTATCCGAAGAGCGCTGCGCCCCGGATTTGGTCCTTGACGGCAGCGTCCGACTCGGTCACCGCGGCGGCAACGAGGGCAGCTCCCTGACTATTTGAGTGAAGGATTGTCAGCCAAGGTTCTAGAGAAAAGTTATCATTGATGGTACGAACCTGTATCCGGCAGTGAGGATAGCAGCATCGGGGCATTTCTCGTTAGCCAAGTTGTATAGTCGAATGGCCTCGTCGATGGCAGCTTGGCTGCTACCCTTAGGCAGCACATTATCACCGACACTAGCATCGTAGGGTCCGCCAACGCCCTGGATCCAAATGCCTTCGACGTCGTCTTCAAGCGCGCCAGCCAAAGCAGGACCGACGCTACCGCCCTATTACATCCATGTTAGAATCGGTAGGTCCAAGTTGATGTTCCTCTAGGTCCACTCACAATGTTACCACCTTCACCAGTACCACGAGCGAACACCATGATAGCGCTAGGGCAATCCGCGGCGTCGCCATCTTCTAGATCGGTTCTCGTGGTGCGCGACTGGCGCGTGGCGAGGTTGGCTGGGGCCGCAAAGCTGCCGGCAGCAAAAAGGGCGAGGGCAATCATGGACTTCATGGTGTAGGCGTTAAGAACAAATCAATCGTTATGGGCAGAACTGGCTGGTAGCAACGGCGACTGAGGATTGGCGATGCACTGGGAATTTTGGGCTTGTCTCTGGATGCTTCAAAAGTTTCATCTTCAAAGCCAGGACAGAAGCCATATTTATATTCGATCCATCATTATGGTTCAACTATTTCGAGGACGTTGTTTGATATCGGCTTACCCATCCTTCACGATCAAGAGCTGCATGAACTCGCAAGAATAACCGATTGGGACAGCCAAGAGATCGGACGGGAAGGTTGAAACGCGCTTGAACTGAGCTCCATACGTGGAAAAATAAGCCTTTCTTCCACTGATGTATGTCAATTATACGCTAATACCCTCATGGTAAGAATAGCTATTGAGGAGGTGTGGTGATGAAGCATGAACAACACAATATCATGTCGCGTTTGAGCTTAGTACCAGAACTGAGCCGAGGCTCCCAGTGTAAGCCACGCTGCCGGTATTTCTAGAACAAGGTATGCTAATGCATCAATTCCCAGTGTAAAACAAGGTTGTAGGGCGGGAACAGAACGGGACGAAGCAAATACGCTGCACCAGTGCCGCCCTGGGGTCAACCTGAGGGAACTAGCGTTAGAGATCAGCACCAACCGCGTGGCCTCTCTAGCCCAGTCCCGCTCTGTCGTCGCAAGATTGTTCAAATGTAGAACAGCGCAGGAACTTTCTATTCCATGCAAAGGGTATCATAAGAATACCGATGGGTCAGGGTACATGTAGTGTAAGCAACCAGAACCCATGAAGCAGATCGGGAAGGTTCCGCATCGTGTACCTCGGCATGGTACCCTCCCCAGACTTTTGGAAGTCTCCGATGTTGCATCATCCAGATGTCTTTGGTGGGCCAGGGGAGATGGGCGCGTCTAAGCCCTTTTGGGAGCGCAGTTGCGACTTGGCATTCTGACCATGTGGCCTGACTTTCTCCCCTTCAGTCTTGAAGATTCAATCGAGCCTCGAGATGATTATTCGCAAGCCAAAACTCAAAGTAGATCAGTAGAATCCTACCGGTACTCGGCGCCTCGACGCGATGTTACTCGGAACTGATTACAGATTTGGTCTTGACATGAAAGCCTCGGGCCTCGGTAGAGTTTTATTTCTTTGTCGGCCTTGCTAACTTTGGTCTGTCTTCAAGGGGAGGTTGCATTCGATTCGCGGCGCACAGATGCTTTGTTCAGATGTTGTTTACTGTCTGGTGGTTGAGTGGGCAGAGCTTCACAACTTGCTACATGAACCATGTCTTCGAGCACCAACATCGCATGAAATCAAAAGCTGCAAATCAATTTCATATTCAGGTATGGTAGATCAAAGACGCAGTCAGCTTGCCCGTAAGACTCATATTTGAGTCTCATACGTGAAAGCCTTACCAAACAACGTTAACTCACTTTGTCGTAATTCATGCGTGAGGGTCTAAGAAGAAGACTAAATAAAACGGTCAATAAAATCGCTAGACAGGCCCACAGCTGCAGCTACTATTTTGACTGCTTCCCCAGATCTCACTAGCCCTTGGTTCCCACCGTGGAGGCGTAGGAAGCCATTCCGGACATTGCTTGGTTTTCCGATTAGCTACTACTAACACGGAACTCTGAACATCACCGAGAAAACCGTCACGGACAATTTGTAAAAGTACGACTAATAAATCAAAAGTATAAAGTGCTTGGTTTAAGGATGATCTGACAAGAATTCTCAATCCAATAACTTACTTTATCAATCTCAAGCTCAAGAATTCAATTGAAAACACGAAAGCACTCGTACTTCTTTGAAATACATTTACGCCACTCACATCACTTACATCACTTATACGTCCAAGAAGCAACCATGGGCATCGACCACGTCGGCATCGAAGTCTCTGCGGAGACCTACCCGCAATCTCTCAAGCTTTACCAAGAGGCACTAAAGCCACTCGGCTATGAAGTCTTGCTGCAATTTGGGCCTACCGTCACCGGAATGGGGTCTAGCGACGACGCCATCGATGGATATACACGTGCCGACTTTTGGCTCACCGGCACGTCGGCAACGCCCAATGTCAAGGCCCATGTGGCTTTCAAGGCTAAGAGTAAGTGTCTCTGCCGGATTCAATTGGATTGGACACGCTGACTGGAGTGACATGTAGATCGCGAAGTGGTAGATGCTTTCCATGCTGCGGCTTTGGAAGCTGGCGCTAAAGACAATGGTGCTCCTGGTGTTCGTTCGCATTACCATGCAAACTACTACGGCGCTTTCATCACTGATCTAGCGGGTAACAATATTGAAGTTGTCTGCCATTCAGCGCCTTAAATCAAGGTGGTGAAGAAATTGCAGGGCCAAGTCGAAATGCCAGGAAAAGGGTATTGGATAATAGTTGGAGTTGCGGTTGTAGGAGTTCATGGGCAGATAGCGTTGATTTAGGCCCAGCGTGATTGTTTTAATACATTTGGCATTGGCCCTGCAAAAACTTTGCTTCCTCTGAATAGCGATTTGCGTTGAAACCAAGCTCCTCTAGAAATTTTCCGTGGTGCTCAGCATGCTCTTTGCCGGGCTCTGGACCTAGAACTTCTGCACTGACGCTGTGAGCAATTGACTCAAATCAAACTCTTTTTTCTCCCAATTGAACCATTTGGAATATGGAAAACAAAGTTGGTAATGTAGGCCTATAGCATCCTATTATACTCGGTCCGGCATCGCGATGCTCGATTTCTGCCCCGGTTAGCTGCCTAATTCTGCTCCTCTACAATGCTTCCGCCATACAATGTGGCTGCGGCACAAGCCAATAGAAGAAAGTTATTGTCCCGAATGGGGGAAATGCTATCAAATGTAATATTAAAATTAACGAGGTACCTCTTGGCTGTTTCAGCCGAGCCAGTGATCTTACACCGAGGCAGCGCGTATGTAGTCTCGGAGGACAGCCTCCGTACCTCAATCATACCATATTCCTTGCTTTGTTGTAGGTAAGGCAGCCCGCGCACTGAAACAGCGCCTCTAGTCGAGAAATACCATACATTCAATTGGTGGAATTTGGAAACGACTGGGATACCAACGGCCCTCTGAATAGGTCGTTTCAAACATCGCGAAAGCACGCAATACCAGCGCTTATTCGGTCGCCCTGGAGCTTCAGGCTCCGTTTCAAGCCATGCACTTACGAAGCAATTTACGGCAAGACTGATTTATAAAGTCGAAGACATGGTCTTTCAAGCTGCTTTTTCTTGAGCCTCCATTCTTTTTTCCCAAGTAGCGAATATTCTGTTTCTTTCAATATGCTATCAGCCACATCACTTGCCGTCGCCGCCGCGGCGCTCCCCGGAGTGTTCGCCCACTACAATTTTGAATCCCTCATTGTCAATGGCGAGGGCACCGAAGCTTATGAATACGTTCGCCGTACTACAAACTCCAACTCTCCCGTTGAGGACGTCACTTCGCCGAACATTGTTTGCAACGTCGGTGGCAACGACCCAGACATCCGCGCTGCAACCTCCACTTATGAAGTGGCTCCCGGCGATGAGGTTGGGTTTGACATTAATTCCGAGCTTGGCCACCCCGGACCCTTGTACGTCTATATGAGCAAGGCCCCCGATGGCGTCGCTGCTTCTGATTACGAGGGCGATGGCGACTGGTTCAAGGTCTATGCGTTGACCACGTTGAACATTGACGAAGAAACTGGTCTTGAGTGGGCTACTTTCCCCGGCAGCCAAGGTGGTGCTCAGAACTTCACCTTTACTCTTCCCGAGAACCTCGCTCCTGGCGAGTACCTCATGCGCGGTGAGCATATTGCTCTTCACGGCGCTGGTCAGGAGGGAGGCGCTCAGTTCTACATGGGCTGCGCGCAACTCTCTGTCTCTGGATCCGGATCTGCATCCCCTGCGCCGACCGCCAAGTTCCCTGGTGCGTATAGCGCGACCGACCCAGGGATCCTCATTGGCATCTACTACCCGCCTCCTCAAGAGTACATCTCCCCTGGCCCAGCGGTGTGGCCTGAGGACTGTGAGGATCACACTCTGAATTCTTGGGGGCAGGAGAGCGATGGCGACTGCAGCCCAATGCCGTAGGACATAGGTGGTGAAAGGCTCGACTCGAGATAGAGGCTGCCAGAGGGCTCTTCAATTGTATATATTCAATGCATGTCAATAGCGGGAAGTCAATGCAGTTCATTCACATTGCAAATGCTGAAAGTCAACTTTAATTTGTATACTCAACAGACTTTTCGTAAGTAAGAAGGCAACACTTACTACGTGCAATTGCCGGCAGTGCTTACTCTGTTATACCCGAATGCTAACCTAGCATAAGCCCCATTCGCCATAAGCTATTCTACTCGTAGGCCATTCGCCTACCCACATGGTACTGGATGTAGCTAGAGCCTTGAATTGCCATTTTTGAGTGCTGTCGCGGTGATCTGCCGGCTCCAAGTTGTGGGTCTAACTAAGACCACATGCATCAGTCTATGGTGGACATAATGAATAACTCCGGATGCAAAGTCTTACTGCAGCTTATCGCCTATCACCGGCTAACATGGAACTTACAAACGTGTTGTCAGAGAGCAGATAAGCACTATAAGAAAGCATACGGATCATACAGGTTGCGGAAGCGATGGTATACTATTCTAACGAGACATAGATTAGAATAAAATATCTCATTTTCGTTATCACCATGACTACTCCATCAAAAGTCCAATTCACTTCGTTCCAGCTTTCTATCGCCGGCCATCTTTACGAGCCGGCAGATGGAGCTACCAATCGTCAAGGTGCTGCCGTTGTAGTCAGTCATCCTGGGACTGGCGTTAAAGAGCAAACATCGGCGGACTATGCACGCGCTCTGTCCGCCCAGGGATTTTATGCCCTGGCCTTTGACGCCGCATATCAAGGCGAGAGCTCCGGTGAGCCCCGAGGGTTCGAAGATCCTCACCAGAGAGTCGAAGACATCAAGTCTGCAGTGACATACTTGAGTACCCTGAAAGACAAGGTCGACCCTAAGCGTATCGGCGTGCTGGGCATCTGCGCTTCTGGCGGCTACGCCTCATACGCTACCCAAAGCGACTCCCGCATCAAGGCTGTAGCAACAGTCAGTGCGGGATGCATGGGTCGCATTACGCGCCGCGGCGGCACTGACAGTTCGCTCAGCGAAAACCCAGAAGTCGTCGCTGGTGTTCTTCAAGTATCAGCGAAGTGGCGCAATGATCAAGCAGCTTCAAGCTCGTGGTTGGAAGCTCCAAAGATGTTCGATACCGATCCGGCTAACCTAAAGCCGGACGCTGATGATTTCGACCGAGAGGTGTGTGACTACTACGGCACTGCGAGAGGCGGGCATGAGCGTAGTACGCAGCGGATCCCCCCGTCTAGCTTTGACCTCATGATCAGCTATGACTCGTTCAACTTCCAATACCTGATATCGCCACGGCCGCTGTTGATGATTGTTGGGTCGGAGGCGAAGACGGCTCATTTTAGCAAGGCTGCTATAGAGTTAGCGAAGGAACCTAAGGAGTTGTACGTTGTGGATGGAAAGAAGCATGTCGACTTGTATGATGACTTGACTGAGACGGGGCCTAAGGTGGTTGATTTCTTTGGGAGCCATCTGTGAGACGGTGCCCTACAATTTTAGTTAGATTCAGCCCAGGGGCAGAAACGATGAAACTATGTAGCTCTTCTCAAAATAGGATTACGAATTATCAAATTTTCTTGGAGCAGATGTTTACTTTCCTTCCAACCTTTACTTCAAATTATCCGTCACTCCAAGATACCACGAGTTCCAAAACATGGTAAAGTGCCAAATTAATCAAGTGTTCAAGAAAGCACCACAACTACGCTTCCATAGCCATCGCGGTGAACTGTAGTATCACATGTCTAAGATAGAACTGAATAAAATGCCATAGGGCTAAACAGAACCATTGTAACTCAGGGGGACCGTGAAGCACAACAGAACGAGATAAGGCGGCGAGAAGGGGAAATTGTGTATGCCGTTAGTGATATGCACAAGTGAATCAACTGACACATGAACAAAGTAACTGTATTCAAGGAGAAAACGAACTTAATTTTACTCATGGAAGAGTAGCTCAAGCCTTGTCTTTGTTTATTGTCTTCGTAGAAAATCACCACGTGCATTCTTGTCTACTTCTGTTTTTAGCAGAGAACAAAGACACCGTCGGCTCTGTTTCCATGATAAGGAGGGACAAGAACACCGAAGACTAACACAAGTCTTAATAACATGTTTGCGGGTCAAAAATAATAGAAGTCTTTGTTCTGGATACTAAGTATTTTCGGAAATTCCGCTTGTTGAGGAGCTCCTCTCCCTGTATCATTGTCACCATCCTGGCAATCTCTACGGCTTAAAGTGGACACAATGAATAAGAGTATTCACACAATGAACAGTGATAACTCTGCTAGTCACTCATTGTTGGAACATTGTCCAAGAATTGGCATTTGATGTTCGGGGACTAAAGAAGCATTGAACCACCAAACAATAGATTTACGCAACACTCGATTTGCTTATAAGTATCCAGTCGTAACCCCGTCGTATCTGAAATCTGAATCATACACAAACACAGACATCTCACATCTTGATTATTTCACATTTCCCTGAAACCTACAACTCAACCAAAGTTTCGTCATATCTGACTGAAAGAACCCCCACACCTACGACACAGGAACACTTCAACACAAACATGAGCCCAATGATGAGCCCTCCTAGCCCAAGTTACAGCTCAGCCAGCTCGATGGATAGCCCAAGAAGCCCGTGGGGACATCTCAGCGTCCAAATGGATAGCCCCAGCACCCCAATGAGCAATGCAAGCACCCTGGCGGACAATCCAAACACAACAGTGGAGATCTTTCAGCTCGACGAGCCCGAACAGATCAGCCAACTTGTGGATGAGATCGTTGACGCGACACGCGACTCTACTACACTCTACATCGACGTGAAACAGGGTGAGCCCTGGTTCAGCGCATATCAGATTGATCGTATCAGTGTACTTCAAATCCACATCGAGGGGAGCAATCGAGTCTATCAGATCAGTGTAGAGTCGTTCTGTCACGACCTTCTCTGCGACTGCGAGGACACAAGTGCCTTTGCCATCAAGGGCAACTCCGCTCGAGGATCGGCTGCCAGCTGCCTCAAAGACATTGTCGAGTCTAAAACCATCGAAAAGATCTTCTACGATGTTCGCTACGCTGCGTGCGTGCTTTCTAAGACCTACAGCGTCGACCTTCAAAATTCATATGACCTGCAATTCCTCGACTTTGCATTTCATAACAAGCAAGGCCCTAGTGGCGACGTAGATTTGCAAACTTTGATCGAACGCTTCGATCGTCAAGGGGATCTCGGTCCTGATTCTTTTGGGAAGTTGGTAGAGTGCATTAAGGAGCACTGTGGGCTTGAGGGAGAAGAACGGGCGGTCTTCGAGCGGTTCGAAACTGAGATCAAGGATATTGTCGAACGTGGCGCAAACTATTCCTTGCCCGACAGGCTAACGCAACGCGAAATCCAACAAATGTACGCCATCGACGTTCAGTTCTTGCCTAGGTTAGAGTCCGCGTTGCATGAGGAGTACTACGCCGACGAATGGTTGGACTGTGTGGAGGAGCTGTCAAAGATACGCATTCAACGTGCCCAGCAACTCGACGTCGCTGTAATTTTTAACAGACCCCATCTTGAGGCGTTGACTCTATAAGTCGACCGAAACGCTCAAGAAATGAGTAGGCAGCATGTGAGAACTCGAAAGCTCTTGGGACTTGCGGATAGAGCAAGACCAACCGATGAGCGTATGAAACGAAGGCTGGAACGCATAGTAACATGGAAATAGAATGGAGTTGGAGTTACAGGAGATAGAAAGAGGCTATGGTGGTTTTGATATTTGTACTTTGAGATCTTATTTTTGTTTATCACCTGCATTACATCTTTTCCTGAGTCTTGATATCTCTAGTATTAATTGCACTGTTAATGACAATGAATGTTCCATTAATGCGCACTATAACAAGCCTGCAATTCTAGAATTATAATCAGAAGCGTTAGTAAAATCGTTCTCATAGACTTCGCATTGCTGAACATAAACATAGAAACCTTTTTAAGATTACTGCTACCGCAACCCACTAAGCCTACATGTACAATATCCAGCCAGATGATCTATCTCTTAATCTAGTAAAGTGCGAATTAATACTGCGCAAGCAATATCTATAACCCATCGCATAACTTTGGAGGAATCTGGCATAGATCTCACCTTGAGGCGGTGACTCTCTAAAATTAGCAGCTGGTATAAGCACATATCAGCTATGCCCATAGGCTCCGAATACCCTTGTGATTCTTAGAAGGAGAGGTGTCGAATAAGGAGAAAATCATATGAAATATAGAGTGGTGTTGAAGGAGTAGGAAATGGTGAAATAGATAGCGTATTGGGGAAGAGATATTTCAAATGCTATTTGAAGAAGACTGTTTGGTGTTTCCGTTCCACCTGGCCCCAAATTCTTAAGAAAATCCACCCAATGCCCTGGCGAGTCACAAAGGCGGCTTCTCGTGCTATCATCAGCACGTTCACCACAGGAATAGGTAAAAGGAGCTTATCATTGCTGTCGGTGTATGTTCTCTGTAGCCGGCGAAACTCCGCAAGAATAGTGTCTGTCAGCTTCTCTCTCTCTTCAGGATTGTTTCCTGGGTCATCTGGAGCAAGAACAGATGGATTAGCATTTAAGCATTGAATGTCCGGCCTCGAAGGGCAACTCGAAATTGAAATCCCAACAAATCCCGTATTATTGATTTCTTGGTCGGAAAAGGAGCCTGGAATATCGAGCTCTATCATACCAATACAAATACCCTCGAGGCGAATTTCTAGACAGGTATCTGATTTAGGACAAGATCGTCCAAGAGAATAGTGGTGTGGATGACGAGCAACCTCTAAAGTCGCAACCTGGACATTAGCAGCTAGTGCGGTAGAGCCCTGAGGCACGTCCAACTGCTTCCAACGATCTGGAGAAAAGCTCTCGGATATGAAATCGTGATAAGTTGACCACCGTTGACCGAGAACATGGGCTGAATCGACAAATCGAGTTTTAAGCCAAAAGTGCGGCTCAATAAGGGGGCCTGAATATATGCAACCCTCAGCTACCGCAAGTCCAAGCATGAGTTGCCAGTTGGGGGGGTTTCGACGGTAAAATGGGTCTTTTTCTAAATTATGCCTATCATGGTATGTTTCTGATGGCTCTGTAGTTTCCAGCCGAGACAGTTTCCCATCAGCCTCGATGAGCAACCAATCGGTGAGCGGACCGCAGAACTTTCCATGTGAATGAGGGTCTTCCGTAATTTTGCACTCAACTGAAGCCCATGACCAAGTAGGCAGCAAAATCTTAGTCGAAGAGCGTCGTCGAGGATGAGGAAAACCACTCGGAGTTACCAGTGGGCGCCAGAGCATAGCTTGATCAAAGTGCTTCTTTGGCAGTCCATACCAGCAGCTGTCAGCACTCTGGTATAAGCCGCTTGTTATGCCTTGGAAAGCATTGTAGAAGTCCTCGATATTCGTAAGACCACGGGTATTAAATTTTGAGACGTGGCTCTGATAATAGTCGAAGGGATCTTTTGTGTTAAAGGTCAAGGGAATTTGGTCAAAATAGTCCATACCAAAGGGAATGTCTATGGATTCCCACGGATTCTCGTTCAAAGCGTTATCCTCGTAAACGTGGCCGTTCATACACTCGAATACGTATTGGACAGCTGTTAAATATAGCTTTCTGTTAGGGATCGCTGCCTCTTGGTAGGTCCAGCCACGAGATCCCCAGACTGAATGTTCCTGGAGATGCCATAGCCTGGGGAAAACATTCATAGCTCTGTACCCACCCAGGGATGGTATTTCCGTTGTGCAAAGTCGCGGTACAACAATGCCTGGTACATGCTCATCGACGTTGCTACCAGAGGCGACAATTATAACAAGTTCTGCTAGAGCGAAAATGTCACCCATAGCGTTAATCTGGACCTGTTTGCTAGACAGATCATCTTGAACAATACAAAGGCGGTCAGCCCACAAATATCGCTCTTTGAGGTGCTCACAGGCTACCATTGCTTCCTCGATAGTAGTAGCTACTTTTCCGAGGGCAAGGCCGCCGTTTTTCTCGAGCTGGTGAATATTCGATGTCAAGGCTGTAAGCTTGGATTGATCCAGATTCTTGCCCCATACGTAGCTTAGGGCCACAAATTTACATTTCGACGTTGGCTTGATCAGCCGCCGAGCTTTGACATCAATGAGGCGGAAGTCCGCAGGGGGACTGCGGTGTTGATGTTGCGTTGCAATAGCATGGCATTGATCGTGCGATATAGAACATTGATTAAGCAACTTTCGAACCCGATTCCATTGCACTAGCGGAGTAACGAAATGAGAAGAATCATAGAGGAGAGGCGTCTCAGGGGCATCCAAATTCTTGTCGGTGAAATAAACGTGAAGCCCTTCCAAATGAGAGAATCGTTGACCAGTATGATCTATCAGACTGAGTAGAACCTTCCCCGGAAAAGGTATTGGGATGGGCGATTCAGGATTGCGAGAAACAATAGTAAGATTGATAGTGCATATTGTTTTGTCGACTGCTGTGTTTATCCGGTAAGATTCGGCGAATGATTGTGAAGCAAGATATATTAGTCTGCACTGCTTACAACCAGCTTCACACCTTTGTCTAAGATCTTGCCAAGAGCCTAGCCGCACTGTGACTTTTGCTGGGCCAGGGTAGCAACACAGTAAATGGGGCAATCTCAAGTGGTTGCAAATTGAGCATAGGTAAGCTTGCGGTCCAGCAAGCGAGCACTTGCCACAAGGGGCATGAAATAAACCATGTCGGGCCTGAAAAGGCTTGATCCACACCTTTTCCAAGGGTGGTTCCATTAGACTTGAACATTGTTTGCAGTATCCGATGGCATTGAGCGGTGGACTTCCGGGAGGAGTGTGCGATGGTTGGGGAGGAGAAGCGTGTGTTGGGCTGGCCATGATTCGCTGTTGGAGAAACTATGGGCTATATGGGCAGGTAGAAGAGTGAATTCTCAGTCTCATGGGATGACAGGAAATCTTGGTTTGGCTAAGGATAAGCAACTCATTCATGCCCAAAACATATCATGGTCTAGCCAACCTTGCGTTGTCTTACCTTGATCACACGTAGCGTCCGCCTTAGCGAACCATGGTGGTACTCGAAGCAGATCACGTAAGCTGTGAAGTACATATGTATAAGGTCTTTTATACCAAGTGCAAAAGAAGTGGTATGACATATACCAACATGTAGAGGGGTACACATAAGTACTACTAGTGTGTAGGCTCGGTGATCGGCCACGTGACAGGCAGAGTAAGTAAGTAGCTATCTAGAGATCTGATCAAGCTGAGAATTCTAACCCCGAGTATTTTCACAGTCGATGAATCTTTCAATAATTTCTAGGTACAGTGGCAATGCGGGAATGGTGGTATGACTACCTGGCTAAATGGAATTACATGGTTATCAGACTAAGGAAAGAAAAAGAGGTTAGCCTTATCACATACTTCCAACTAATCTGGAAACGCCACAAGAACTGTTTGCACTAAATGTGTACGCTCCCTAGCGATTCTCATTCCTAACCTCAAGAATCTCCAACTGGATTAGACTTGTTGGAAGAACAACTCGAGACAGGGTCGCGTTCATTGTTGCTCAAACAAAGACCAGAGCTCATTGCATTGTACTATAGTCATGGTTTTCGTAGGGTGGTCCAAGATGAATTTGTTTACTCACAGTCCTCACAGTCAAGCTCCAGAACTATTTAGTCATGGTCAACGCTTAAGCGGCTTGAAGTTTGATTACTGGTTGTAATTCACAATGGTCGTACCCATTCTGATCCGTGTCAGGTAACTCGCCCCTGCTAAGAAGCTTTGTTCTCCGAACAATGCCACTGTCAGTGAGCCTCGTTGTCCAAGTTTTGGAGTTTTTCTGCGTCGAAGCACCTTCACGCACGACGAACAAAGGTGATTGATTCTCGAACACCAAGTACAGTTCTCGATAATCATTGGGAGAATTGAAGTTGGAAATTTAGTACAGTATGAGTCTCTTTGGAACTATAGTTTCAGCGAACAGCGTCAAGTCTATTAATACCCTTGGAATCAACAGCATCAACGAGATTTGATTCCCATAACCACATCACTTCTTCACTACAACAGCAATCCTCGAATCAACTACTCAATCGAATACGACCTCTCATCTTTTCTAACAAACCACACATCCAGGACAAACAGATCCTTCGTTCGCAAACATGGGCAACTCAAAGACTCCCGTCATGGCTGACCCCAAAATCCCAATGGAGATCTGCTTCGTCAATAACGGCATCGACGTCAGCCGACTCATCGACAAAATCGTTGGGTCCCCAGACAAGAACCTCTATGTTGACGTGAAGGCGAGCAGCGCCGGTGTCATGACCAACCAGCTTCGACATGACTTTGATGTACTCCAAGTCTTCGTTGAAGGAACCCAGGTGGTCTACCAGATTGACATCCAGGAGCTTCGTGAAACGGCGTTTGAGACCAAGGGCAGTCCATCTCGAGGACCCGCCGCCGGGAGCCTGAAAGCCATCCTCGAATCGACCTACATCAAGAAGATCTTCCACGATGTCCGCTACGCGGCGTACACGCTCTTCAAGACCTATGGCATTTTCCTTCGCAACGTCCATGACCTGCAAATCCAGGAGATAGCGGTACGTCACCGTGATGATGAGGTTCGTCAGGCTCTTGACGCATTTCTGGATCTCCGTGAGAAACCCACATGCCGAATTGCTGACCTCTTCCATCCCAACGTCATGGAGAGCGTCGAGGGCTATCTTCAGCTCAAACCACACGAGAAGGTAGTCTTTGAAAAATACAAAGAGCAGAGCGAGGATGTGTTTCATCGTGGACCCCGAATTGAATCGTTTGCGCGCCCTTTGCCGGATTCGATCATGCGGTGCCATGCCGTTGACATTCAGTTTCTGCCAAAGTTGATGGACTATTTCGGCCATGTGCAACTCCACCCAGACTGGGAGGAGACTTTGGAGAACATGACGAACAAACGCGTCCACCGGGCTCAACGGGTCAAGATTGAAATCTGGAACAGGGCGCATCTTGAGGACAAGACATTGTAAGTTCATCGAGAGACTCACTAACGAGATTGAAACTGTAAACCTAGCATAGAGGGTTGGTAAAGGGTGAGAGAATGACAAGCTGGACTTGTTTAGGCGTATAAATAATCAATGTTGATTCATATTTAGAAGGATATCATACTCATGTGACCATGTCGCTTAGATGCCAAAGTGAAATTCCAAACTGCACCGATGTCCTTTGATCAATCAATCGTAGGACAGTCCTTGTGAACGTGCTGCCCCTTTGTTGAACCCTACGCCATTCGCCCATTTCGCTCTTCTTCTCAACTTGTATCTAAATAATACGACATTCGTACAGATCTTACCTAGAATGCTGACAGCATTTCCTAGGTTTGTAGTTTGGAATTCTTGTCTTCTTCACACGTCCCCTGCTTGAGATGAGTTATATCTCGAGCTGTCCCTGGTCTTTCCGGAAGCACTGTCGATTGGTACTTGCGTCGAGTTGTACGGCGGAATGGCGTCCTGAAGCTGATCCAGCACCATCTCCATGCCGTTCCAGTAAATCTTTCCTCCATATGTCAGGTTATCCTCAGCGCAGTGTCGCTCTTGTAATAGTTTGTTGATAGCCTCCTCGCAGAATTGGGCCGTCATTTCATCGGCCAAGAATGGATTGTCCCAGCTCCTGCAAAACTGTCAGGTTCATCTATCACACTCCTTGACGCGTAAAAACTCACCATCCGAGCCACATGTCCGTCTCAGGACTCCCCGTCCGCGGCACCGGGGCTAGAATACCGGTCCAGCCCCCATCGAAACCTTGGCCAGAAGATGACTTGGCCACCAGCTCCATGCACACCAAAATGGCTTCTCTAGCGACAACATCCACGACCATAGGCCTCCCCGTACTGTAACACTTGGCGTATCCTTGTGTGCCTTGTATCCTCCCTAAATCAACCCTATCTCCTACGACGAAAGATTCGCTGTGGACCTTGTTGTACTCGGAAACGCGCTTGCCAGAAGCTCGGGTGTAGTTGTCGCCGTTTTCTAATTGCCGCATTTTCAATTGACCGGCCTCGTGGAGGTCGCGAAGCATGGTAGCCTCATAGTGTTCTTCTTGCGCGGCCGAGGCTATCGAGGCACCTAGAAATAATGTGACGAGGGAGAAGATGGGATTGTGAAGGCCTGAAAAGACGTTAGTGAGTGGCGTAATTCCCCAGGAGTGGCTGGTCGGGTACATACAGCGCATATTGGACTCTGGTGTTGTGGTTATGTTGGTCCTGTCTTCGCGAACGCCGCCGGGGTTCCTCGTTGGAGTAAAGCCGGAGAAGATTTGAGGTAGCGCCGAGGAGGATCTCTAGACTCGCTAGATATACCACCGCAGCTATCGTCTCCGGCGACCGTTGTGTCGCTTGCCTAAGCGCCGCTGAGTGAAATGCCCAACGCCCGATCGAAGTCAAGCCAATTCAAGGTATCAACAATCGCAATCGCAACGCCGCTGCGGCCGCTAGTTCTCTCGTTGGAATAAGCTCAACGCGGCGCAAAGATAGGGGTATCGCGTCGGTCGGAAACTGGTCGTGGGTAGGCGACGAAGCTCGACAGGTTCGTTCAATAGTCGCGTTTTGAAGCGCCGAACTGGTATGACCGTGGGATGATGGGAGGTTGCACTTGTTTAATCAAGGTGGGAACTTGGCAGGCCACTTACGAGTAATCCACAGACAGGGGTTCGCTTAAACGTGCATGAGGATCAGTCGTCAGTCGCTACCGGTTTCACGCTTCCCCAGATCTCACCTTAAAACTACCCTACTACGACTACATGTACTCGCAGCGTTTACAGCCACAAGCTGATTGCCTCTACAGCGAGGGAGAGTGATGGCCAAGTCGAGTCTTCGATAGATGGGGACTTATACCAGTTTACGCAAGCTGCGCGAGTCGTTGGCTCGATCCCGATAGTCGGAAGAGACCAACGACGCGAGAATCCAGATAGGCAGAAGAGAAAAAAAAAAAAAAAAAAAAGGAACGAGAATCTTAGACGTTCGAGTTAATCAATCAACGAGACATCACGCACAAAGAGAGTTGCCAACGCTCCAGTAAGATATAAAAACCGTTACTAAAGTAAACTCATCCGAATCAACGGGAAAGCTAAACATAGTTTCCGTCGGCACGCCTTCTTAGGGTCGTTCCCTCGCACTGGAATGTACGGAGTAACAACAACTGAAATGGAGCCCACTTGAAGATCCGCAACTGAGCGACCTGACTCAACACATCGGTGATAGCAGAAATTGGCTGGGCTAGAAGCCGTCCAGAACGAACACGCTGCAATGAGACGCTCTTTTTTTCGGCTCTTTTCCATGATTCATGAACGATAATTAAATGCCTGCATTTATGTACCCATCCAGCTAAACATGAAGTCTATCGTTCCCAGCGCCTAAGATGATCCGCTTGCTCCTCCGCGTATGAACAACCATGTCCACCACCCATAGCCTTCGGATTTCTAACAAGAGTCTTAACTATCCGTTTACGAAGTAGCTGTTTCCAGCTTTTTTGGGGATCTCTCACAATCCCCTTGATTTCGAATGAACCCTTGATTCCAGCTCATAAAACTGCGGCAAAAGCTCCTTCAAACAAACCCCCAAAGTCCTCCACTCCATCCCCAACACCCGTTCCGCCTCTCCCGTATCCACCCCAAAATGCAGATGAGCTTCTCTTTGTCCAGGCTCGCCCACCGGTAACCTCTCGCCTGGGTAATTGCCCGCTTTCGCCATCTCCTTCCGTGCTACATCCGCAATCTCCTGATTACAGTACACACCCGCCGCAAGTAGGAACCTTCCACCGCCGGCCTCGGCCACAGATAAGCTGCGCACGTGCGCCTCCGCGACATCACGTACGTCCACCCAGACTGGTGCTCTTGTAGGTGGTATAGGGTCTTCTGGGTTTGTAGATGTAACAGCGTGTACAAGCTTATTACTTGTGTTGAGACGCCTGATATCCTCCGGCTTACCTCCCGGTAGGAAGGGGCCGAAGACCATGCCCGGACATAAACTGACAAGATCGAACGTTGGCGGCGAGGATGAGTTTGACATGAAACTCCACGCTGCGCGCTCAGCAGCCACCTTGCTGGCACGATAGGCTGAAGGGGCGTCCGGTGCATGGAGCCCGTCGGAGTACGTCAACGGACTCCAATCGCGAGCAGAATATACCCGTCCCGGGGAAGGACCGGCGCCAGGGTCGAAGATGCAAGCGAAGCTATTCGTCTGAACGACTCGACGAATGGAAGGAATCTGAGCGGCAGCTTTCAAAAGGGCAATAGCACCCTCCACGGCTGGCTTCATAAGATCGCGCTCATATTCGGTAGTAGTATAGGTAAAAGGAGAAGCGAGATGAAGAACAGCGGCGGGAGATAAACCATGTAAGGCGTCTAGGTATGCTTGTGACGAAGTGATGTCCTGGACAATGACAGTCTGGAGGTGAGGATGGTCGGCGTGTGTATTCCGGACTACCTGGGCTTTAGATGACGATCGTACCGTGCCGACAACGTGGTAACCTTGGCGAAGTAGAGCAGCGACGCAATGCTGGGCAATGAAGCCATTGGCGCCAGTAACAACGACCAACTCTGGTGGCTTAACAGGCGAGGCCGGCGTTGCTGAGATCATTGCCACAATGTCCTTGACTCTGCCTCTTCTGTCAATGTTGAGATGCTCTAGATCAAGTTCGAGTCCAAGTACCCGTATTTCCCCAAACTCGTCTAAAATGTCTTAGACAACACGAGTCAGAAACGGACGTAAGGAACATGAATCAACGGCCCTAAAAGCCACGCGACACCGGAACAAAAGTATAAATGAAACAGCTCCAGAATATTCCAGTGCTAACTCCTCTCGCTATGTATAATAATTGGCACGCGCAAATATCCAAGCGGGTAATGGTGGGCCAGTACGTTGTCACTAGCATTTATACACATTACCACGATGGGGGTCGCTTTTATGGCTTACAGCCCTCAAAAGCGTGAGATGGCCAACGCTGCCGTCGCTACTAGAGCGCGCATGCACGCTTCACTTCCCTTACAGCCGCAAGGAATTAAACCACCGGAAATAGCACTCCATACCAGAACTGGAAATATTAAAAACCAAGAACGCCAAGTTCCCTCCCATCCCAAGCTTCATAGTGAGGCCACCAGCAGACCACAGCTCATAGGCGTCTAGTCCCTGTCCGCCCCGTTCCGCGCAAAACCAACAGGTGGCCGCATCGTAATGACGGAGAATGAAATCGCCTGTCCAATCGGGAAGCAAGTTGAGCTTCCAACAGGCAATAAATCATAAGCGAATCAGGGTGGCCCCGGGAGTGTTGCCGAGGGAGAGAATGTGGAGTGCCGCAGCCGTCGCAACTTTTTTTTTTTCTGTCCTCAGTTCTTACTTAAGCTTCAAAGGGGCCTTTGACATGTCAGATCTAAGTGATTCCTTTTCCCGAGACCGCGGAATGCAAGCACAATCACAGTTGCAGTCGCATACGGAAACTGGACTTGGGAACTATATATTTCAATTCTAGGTGTCGGTGCTACAAGCCATTGTGACGCCTCGCAAGCTACTAGTATGCCAAGATTCTGTTTTAAGATAATCAGTACGTTTCTCGCCTCTTTTTCTTTTCTTTCTTTGTTTTTTTAATACTTTGTCTATTTAAACTTGTGCCTTGCCGTTTCAAGTCTCCCCTCAGTAATTTTTTTTTTTCTAGAACCCTCTTCACTCTGTTCTCTCATCGATGATATGATGACACGTCGTATCGTAGCGCCAGGATGATATCCGACACGACATCCGAGACGCCTCTATCCGACGCAAGAGATCGAGCTCGATGTTCATTCCACCACACGTGGTCAGCACCATTATTGATCGGCAAACTGGGCTTGAAAAAAGAAAAAGAAACACGGAACGGGAAGTTGGGCGTACCGTGCTTCATCACACCGATTCCGCTGCCGTCGCATAGCAATGAAAGACGGAATTAACAACGGGCCACTAAGAGGCCAGCAAACCCGCCAATGGTGTATAAGCCACCCGTGCCGTGTTGAACTATTCATCCTACATCATGCAATCATGTCATTGTGTGCCATTCCGTTTAAATTGTTCGGCCTATAAAACTTGGACTCAATGAGGAAACTGTCTGGATATCTCGCGATAAGTGTGTGATTGCTGGATTGAGTAACCTGCCCGGTGGCTCATAGGTTGAACTTCCCTGCCTTCCCTATAAGCAATCCTTTCTGCTTTGAAATCATCTTTTTCTCGGAACCGAAGTTCTTCGGATTTGAACCAAGACATGCAAGCTCGACACACGTCAAATTGAAACCATCAATCAGCCTCGTCATAACACGGTCCGCGGCCCTGCCCCATCCCTCCTCCACTCCCCTCCAACCCCCAACCCCCAACCCCCATCTCCAACTTCCCCCAATTCCGCCCACATCCATCACCTCCCTCTATCAAAACCCTAGACTGTCACGCCATTAAGCTTATATCCATTCCCCCAAACAAAGTAACTTATACGAACCGTACCCCTTGTCACGCATCTTTGACAGCCTACCTTATTTCCTCTATCCGTCGGATGTACTACCGATCCTCCCGTCAGGAACGCTGACCCTCCTCCCCCCCTGTTTACGACGTCTTACCTATCGCGCACGACCACAGCCGCGGACCGCTTACCGCTGTTAGGAGCACCGCCCATGCGTTATGACAGGTTCTGTGGAGAAAAAAGAAAGGAAATGGAAAAAAAGAAAGTTGTCAGCTTGGCAAGTCTCGCCGAAGTATGCCAAGTTATGAACCGCGCACGACGGTCAGACCTCCTCCCTTCCACTCCCAACCTTCATCCTTCTCCCTCCTCTCTCTTCATGGTGTCACAAGCTTCACATCTTTAACACTGTTTGTATTTCCAAAAACAACTATGCTCGCTATACTCCAACCATCAACCCCCATTCTCACCTAGTACACATACCTAAACACTTCACTCTCCCGATCCGTCAAATCCTTATCCTCCAACCCATCACCACTACCACCAGCCTTCTCCATCCGCCGTCTCGCCTCCGCCGTCCGTCTATTCCTCACCCCATACAACCCCCTCAACCCAACCGTCACCAAAATCGACGCACCACAAACCCCAAACACAGTAATTTTCGCAGGGAGATACTCCGGCGCATCTCTAGCCTGAAACGTCAGCGGGCCGATAATGTTGGCCACGGAGAAAGCTACGGCTATGGCGCCGCTGGCCGTTACGCGCTTGGTGTAGCCTTGCGTGTTGGCGCCTACGAGCGCGTAGATGAGTGCTAGGGGAGCGACGTCAAAGTTGATGAGGTAGATCCCTGTTAAAGCTGCTGCTTTGGAGTCATCCCGGAAGGAGAAGAGTCCTGCGCCGATGACGGTTGGTACGAGGAGGAGGCAGATGGCCAGCCAGCGTGGGAAACGGTGACGAATGGCCAGGGTACTCGCCAACGTGGCCAGCACGGAGACGACACCGCTGGGCATGTTGAGCAGCGCAGCCTGTTTAGGCTGATACCCAAAGTTATTAATGATGGTAGCCGAGAAAGTGGTGATGATCCCCGAGGGGATAACGATCAGGATCGTGTTCAGAATCAGCAACCAAACCTGCCAATCCAACAACGCCTCAAAGAGTCCCTTCGCCCGGAAAACTTTCTTCTCACCACCACCACCGCCATTATCCCTTATCAACGCCTTCTCCACAACATGCGCTTCCTCCTCACTCAATAAACCTCGCCTCTTCGCATCCGTCAACCCACTCGGTATACACCACACAACAGCCACCCCGACGACCAAGTTAAACACGCCCACGCAGACAAACATGATCCGCCACCCGCCGAACCCGCCCCTCGCACCATGCTGCGCCGCCCACGAGATCAACCCGCCCAGGAACTGCCCCGCGCCGAGACCACAGTACCACAGACCCGTCCGCGGGGTGGCCTGCTTCCTTGTGTACCACTGCGCCGTGATCATGATAAGCGCGGGGGCAATAACCGCCTCGAGCATGCCCAGCAACGTCCTCAAGGCCGTGATCTGGACAAAGTTCTGTACAGCAGCCGTACACGTCACCACGACCCCCCAAAGAATAACATTCCCACCCAGGACCTTATTCACAGGGAACCGCTGAATGAGATAGCCCTGGGGAAACTCAGCAATAGCATACCCGATAAAGAACGAGGTAGCCATCCAGGAGAAGTCATTCCCTTGAAATCCGAGATCCTCGGAAAGACCCATGATGTTGCCATAGTTGACGAGGACCTTGTCAAGGAATTGGAGGAAGTAGGTGAGGAAGAGCAAGGGGACGATCTGCCAGTCGAGTTTGCGGTAGGCTGTGATGAGGAGGTTGTCGCGGTCGGGGGAGTGGTCGCTGGGGGAGAGGGAGGAGGGTGTTTCGGTTGAGGAGTCGACGTAGGGGCCTTTCGAGTCATTGTCGGTGATGGCCATTGTGATGTTCGTAGAGATTTGTGTGTATGTTGGTCGATCACTCTGTCGTGCGTAGTCGTAGGATCATGGTCCTCGCGTGTCTAATGTAAGTCGTAGATATAGATATAATGGCGCGCAAAGCAATTATCGAGAGGGTATAGAGAGGAGGAAGAGAAGAAGCTCGAGTCGCAATTTGTATCGCCCGTCCGTCGCGCTGCTCCTCCAAGCCCCGTCACAGACACGATCTGCAGCTACCCCAGTCAAGGAGACACGACATATCCCCTCTTCGGCGGACTTCCCAGTGAACAACGAACCAATTCGGTAAAACACAGCGGCGGCGATTCCTAGAAGAAGCGGCCAAAAAAAGAGTATACGAATAAGAAAAGGGTCCAGAGCTCTTCCAATGGATTGGGTTATGGAAGGGGTCGCGTTACATTACATGATTACCGTCTCACGACAGTAGCGCAACTGATTCAAGTGGAGTCCTTAATAATCGACATTCCCGCAGGAAAGAAAAAAAAAGGGGGGTCCCCTGCAGCCATTATAAAGCACCAAACCAACTGAGCAGTAGCTTTGATCGGCAAATTATAAATTTATAAGGGGAGAGGAATTCTCCAACTCACTGCCGGGCCGTCCGGGGCACACCCACACACTATTAAAAATGCACTTTTACTGCTAATTCCAGTTAAAGAAGCGGCAGTAGTGACACGCTATTGCATGAAAAGAGCAGCACTAAAGACAATTAGAGTTGGTCGCGCCGCCGTGACAATCCTGGCAGGTCGTGATTCAACCAACTGATGCACGTTAGGGTTACACCCAGTAAACGCCACACTTACACAGAGATGGGCGGTATACGACATAGTAAACATCACTAACAAATGAGTACTTGAGTTAAATGTACAGGATATATCACTTTCATATCACTTTCACTGCATTGAAATGCTGCTGGACCGGAGAGATTCATTAGTTGAACTCCCAGTATGGATCTGATGGTGTAGCAGTGACATTGAGATTGCTGTTATACGATGTGGATGGCGTCAGCAACAACATACTACTACTAGTAGTAGCAGCAGTATAAATCAAATGCAAGTGATCTGTCATAGCAATTGTTGCCAACTGATTAAACATCGTAATCGAGCTCGGGTCTGTTGGTGCAGCCGCTACACTTAGATGCTGTTGTACGACGTGGCTCGCGTCAGCAACATGCCTATGTGTATGTGTGTGCATGTTAACTCACGTCGGCTATTTCCCTTTCCAGCATTGCGAATAAATTCAGCAGTTAAAACTCCCATGTCGTACATGCCCTACAAATATCCGGGAATTTTGGTTCTCGTTACTGCGTCCGTCGCATCTGGAGGTGTACAGAACTCATGGTTCCTGAGTACAAGGACGTTGTTGTGGTTAGCACATCACGGGCAAAAAATAGAGGGACAGAAAGGCATAGAGAAAAGTGAGAGGACACATGCTATTAGCTCAAATGTTGTTGAAATCGTTTCTGAGTGTTAATATGTGGTATCAAATTCAAATCGCTGTCGCTAAATCATATCCATATCCATATCCCTTCCCATAAACAAGACTGTTTGCCCCCCGTCATGCTCGAAAATACTATTGCCTCCACTCCAAGTCCACTAGTCCCATAACCCAATGCTCAAGAATGCCCTCCTTTTCTTACACCCTATCCTAAAATACAACCAACCCATGCATCTCCTCATACCGTATCCGCGCCCAATTCACAATCTCCCCCGTCCCCCTCGCCTCGTCCCTCCTCGTCCACACCCTCTCCACCAGATCCCTCGCATTATACACATACCCAAACCCACACGTTCTCTCCATAACCATCAACCTATCCTGAATCACCGCCCTCTGCTCCAAAGAGTAACACGCCCCGCCCGCCATGACCAGCGGGAACAGCAGGCACGGCTCCAGCGGGCTGCCGTAGCGGATCCGCTGCACGGAGCCGAGGATGCCTTCGACGCTGCGGCCCACAATGGGCTCGTTTAGCTCGTACCCTTCGACGATTTGATGTAGGCGGAGGCGAAGGGCGTGTTCGAAGGCGAGGGTGGCGTGAAGGGCGTCTTCGTCGGCAGGGGCTAGTGTGAGGACGGCTCGGTTGAGGCCGCCGTATTCGTACGACCAGTGGTTAATGCGCTTCTCTACTTGAGCAGCTTCCTCGCGGAAAATGGCCTCCGATGCTGCGTCGACGCGGTTCTTGCGCTTTTCGGCTAAGCTGTTGATGGCGTCGACAAGATGGAACAGTTCTTTGGGTATTCCGTATACAGCTGAGTCCTCTGCGTCGGCGTTGCGGGTCATGCCTTCAATGGCGGCAGCATCCCTAGCCTCATCTTCCATGAGCGGCGGCCGGCATGTTGATACCGTTGCCGCCGAGTCCAAGAATCTTGACAAGCGGAGAAGAAACTTGTACTGTCCAGATGATAAATCACCGTGGTGGCGCTTCAGAGCAGCTAACAGCCTCTTGGCCCCTTTGAGATGGAGTTTCCATCCCTCGCTTGTGCCGTCGAATAACTCTGTCATGCAGAGCAACAGACTACTGACAAGTGCAATATCAGCACTACTCTTGTCAATTTGCGGCAGGAGCCGAGCCAAAGACTGTGTAGCCTGACTTTGATGAATGAAACCCCGGTTGCCCATGCTTGGCTGCATCTTCCGCCAATGATTTCCGGATAACCCGAGGACACAGTGGAGCACGAGGTCATTCGATTGAGCCATGGGGAGCAGGTAATATAGGTAAGGATTGGCAATTGAGTTGGAGCATCTTGACAGGAGGGGTGACACAATGGTTGAGTAGTGGTTGAGTAGAGCCCGGTCATGCGCCGAGTTTAGCTGTGGTAGAAGTGAGGGTACGTATGTCGAGAGCGGGGGTTTGGTCGATTCGGGTGATCCGTGTTCGAAGCTTCCCATAGATGATGTTACATCATACCAAGATGAGGATGTAATGGTTTTGGAGTCCCAAGCCATAGGTTGATCGTAGTGTGGAGGGTTGGTCCCTGTCACCGTAAGGGCTTTCTTCTCGTGATCTTTATCCAACTTTGTCGATCCGGCCATTGTGTTCCATGACGCCGCGCCGCTGTACGCTATGGGCTGGTCTTCCACAACGTTGACCACCCCCTCCGCGTCTGCTTCCCCGTCGATCGAAGATTCGCGTTTGATGCTATCAGATGAACTAGATACCGGCGTGCTCTGTCGTATGCTTATAGACCCAAACGAGTGCTTCGTATCCACGCCGGGCGTCGCCGACGTCGGTGCAGAGGAAGAAGATGTCGAGTTCGCAGGCGTCGTATTCATCGTCATGGGCGGACTCGGTGTCGTTTGGCCCGGTTCTGGCACCGCCGAAGGGCTTGTCTCGGACGAAGAACCCGAAGCTTGCTGGCTCTTCTTAGTATCCTTCACATGCTGTCGCATCGCCGCCTTGACGGCAGCCTTCTCCCTCGCGCGCTCCGGCTGCGGCCAATGACAATCAAGGCATAACCTTCGACAGTCACCGCATTTTGGCTTCGTCTCATCGCACTTCTTCTTCCGCGCCTTGCACATCAAACACCCCGTCTGCACTCTACGTATACGCGCCTTGGGCACATCAAACGGATGGTTCTCGGATTGAAGGTCGACGGCCGAGACGGCAGTGGGATAGACAAGGCCATCGGAAGAGGTGGAAAATCGCGGGCGACATGGCAGACTGAGGCGTGTGCAGCGGGAGCAGGGCAGGTTTCCGTCGCAGGCTTGCTTGATCTGGGCGCAACGCTGGCAGACGGGGCGCCTCTCGGCGTTGAGGGAGGGATTTGCTCGGGAGCCCGCGCCCATAGCGGCCGGTCTATGCAGCAATGCGGCGTTGGTGATTGTCGTAGTCGTAGTCGTATGTGGTAGTGGTGGTGTCGTCGTCGGGAATGGTGGGTGCAGCTGTCGGCAAAAGGAGGATTTCGGTCAGGATGATTCGGTCGGTCGGTCAGTCAATCCGTCGTCGTCAGGGGTCTTAGATGATGGATGAGAATGAGGATGAGGATGCGGATGAAGATTCAGGGATCGTTGCAATCACCGTCCAGCAGGCAGCAACATTAGCGCGGGTTCGGCGGCATTGACTACTATGTAACTTGTAGAATGTTTTCGAGCTCAAAAGCAGGTTGGCAGGCTCAATAACCCTGACGGGAGTTGCAATTAACGTGCAGGAAGCGGGCGAAGGCTTTACCTTCAACTCAAGTTAGATCTTAATGATAATTACCTTAAGGTACTAGTCGTAGTAGTGGGAGTAGGAGTGGGCGGGGCTTCCGCTTTTGGTAAGGCCTCCCAAACGGCCTGGAAGTGTAGTGAGCGCTACGGCGCTGGAGCCGGAGTTAGTGCAGGCGATATAGGGGAGGAGCCCGGCCATTTAGCGCTGTTTAGTGGCAAGATCCCAGGCTTTAGCGAATCCTCTGACAGTCTGAGGTGCTGCCAGCCCTGCAGAGACCCACTGGCAATGGCCCTGGAAGTGGGATTGGCACTTCCAGCTGCCCCTAGGCCCCTAAAACAGGCATTGTTGGAAGCCCCGAATACGGCAGATCCGTCGATAGTACGACTACCAGTAGGAGCACTAGAGGATTGCTAAGCAAACCAAGAGTAAAGCAACCCAAGCAAAGTCGTAGTCGTACTCGTGCCAACCAAGCAGACGGGAATGATCATCGACATAGTTGCGTTGCATGGCTGTGCAATCTTAAAGCCCCCAAAATCGACTCTTCCAGACCAGACTTTGTCCCTAAAGTTGGGGGGGAACTCCAAACGTGGAGAGTTTCCACCAAGAAGTTACTTCCGAATTCTTGGCCGGCAATCGCCAATTACTACGAGGACTAACTAGTAGTACTCGTAGTCGTTTCGGAGTGCTCCGGTATCCTGCCCTGACCAGCAAAAGCTCGAGCCAACTGGGACTAGCATGGACCTCTTATCTCACAGTCTTTCCCAAGGCCAATGGGCGTCGACCTAAGGATTGGAATCGTTCCCTAAGCGAGGTACTCGGAGGATAGCTTCAATCATTGTTGTTGCTGGTGGCATGGCTTCTTGTTCAGCAAGGCCGGATAATATAGCAAGCATGTCGCCCTTGAAGTATCACATCGCTTGTGCAACTGAACACGATCCATAGCATGCTGCTTGGAATGGGTTCGTCTCTTTGTCGAACCTGTTCATCCCATGGAAGCGTCGGAAAGAAAAGAGCGGTATGATATCCGGATCCAGCGTCACCTGCATATCCCTAGCAGCACCAACAATCCATCAGTCCCTTATCCCACCCGTCTCACCCGTCCAAGGCTTTGCCCGGAGCTTGTGACTTCAGCCTTGAGCAACGTCGTACTACTCGTACAACACTCACATCACCCCCAGTGCGCCAACCGGATCTCCCTCGCCGTCCCGTCAATAAACTCCCTCCCCTGCCACAGCTCCCTATCCATGTGCATAAACGGATGCGGCACGCCTGGGAACCGACGCAGCGTCACCTCCACCCCAGCCTCGACCAGCTTCCTCGCGTACGCCTCGCCTTCATCCCGCATCGGATCCGCGCCCGCCGTGTACACGACCGTCTTGGCGAGCCCGGCAAAGTCGGGCGCCCGCAGAAGATTCACGTACCATCCGGCGTCCTCATGGCTCTTGATAGAGGATTGCTTGAGCTTGTCGAACCAGGAGAGGCGGGCCCAGTTGAGCGTTGGTGCGTGCTCGTTTTCTTGCATGGATGGCCAGGGTGAGTCCGCGGCGGAGGAGTACTGGGAGAGGTCGTCGATGGTGGGCGTGCCGACGGCTACGAGCTTGAGCTTGAGTGGGAGGGAGGCGTCACGGGCCAAGTGGGCGAGGACGAGGGCGATGGTGCCGCCGGCAGAGACGCCTCCAAGCGAGATACTGTCCGGGAGGATCCCGTACCGCTCGGCTCCCTGCTGACGGATATGTTGGACGGCGGCCCAGCAGTCGGTGATGGCGGTGGGGAAGGGATGCTCCGGGACGAGGCGGTAGGCGACGTCGATGACCACAACGTTGGCTTTGACGCAGAGGTGCTGGCAGATGTGAGCTTCCGTGTCCAGGTCGCCCAGGCCCCAGCCTCCTCCGTGAAAGTCAACATGTACCGGCCATGGTCCGTTTGTTGCCGGTTGGTATACTCGAAGTATAATGTCTTGGCCATCATCCAATGTCAAGGTAGTGTCGTAGATCTTGCCAACCTCTGGCGCTGGTCCGGAGCCGTAGCTGTAGAGACGCGAGTAGTTCTGCCTAAGCATGGCCAGGTCTGGAGGTTTGATGGGGGTGTTGGCTATATTGTCGTTGTAGAGCTTCTCAAAGACGGGGTCCAGCTTGCCAGCCATGGACGGGTGAAGAGGCTGAAGCGACTCATGCTTCCCGTCCGAGGCTGTAGATGCTTGTGCCATCGGTGCAACCGTAGGAGGGAGGTTGGTTTGATGAGGTGAGAAAAGCCGAGGGTTAGAGGTGTGAATGTGTCAAGCTGTTTAAGAAATTTATTATGACAGGACTGAGACGTACTAGTCAGACTTTGCCGTCCACTTGCTTTTTTCCGAAGGTCGCTCAAGCCAACCGTCGGAAAGAAATGGTCTGCTGAGATATGATGAGATGGATGGATGGATGAATGACTGAGGCGGGAAAGTTGACGTGTCGATGAGAAGCCGGGGTTCACTATTCTAGGCCATCTTTCAGGGCTCTTTCAGGGCTCTTTTACTGTTTACTAGTGCCTGCTGTCCCTAGAGCATCAGGTTACAGTGGCGTGACATCCCACTAATTTGGGTTCACTGCACTAAAGCCGCTAAGAAATGCACCGAAACCATCTGATCTTATCTATCTCAAATACACCAACAACGATAATTAAACAGATCCGACGGCAGCATTACGGCATGATCTGTCTAAGGTACACTTCTCTTAAACCATCTGAAAGAGATCTGATTTGAGACACCATTACGAGCACGCCTCCATTGCTATTCTTACTACTAGTATTATGCTGACAACCTTTTCCATTCAACAAACGACCAAGCAGTCTGGACATGACCCGTTCAGCCTACTAAGTAAGGTCAAGTCTGGCACTAATAACCGAAGCAGCCCTTGTCTTATTCCCATATAAAGTAGACCCCCATGGATGCCAGTTGATAAACCTTGTCTCTTGAAACTGACCACTCACCTCTTCTCCTCATCTGTCCACTCAACCATAGGCTTGTTCTCCATTGACCACCTCCATCGTCGTTTTGCGACGGCTACAGCCGTGACGTGACGTGCTTTGCCTTCCTTGGTCATGGGTCCGCCAACGACAAGTCCGAACCCAACGGTGCGAGAGACCGAGCCTGTTCTTATTATTGGTGCCGGTGTCGTGGGTCTGACGCTTGCTCATGGTTTGGCAAATGTAAGCCCAGTCTCTCTTTAATACCAGGCCTTTCTCTCTCTCATGCTCATGCTCATTCTCATTCTCTCTCTCACCCTTGCTTAATGTGAATGAATGAATCATAATGTTTTCATATGTACTATACTCTATTACTATACACTTGAACAACCCTTCCTCAAACTGTGAGACAATATAATGTCAGCTAGCAACTCAAAACGAACACACCAAAGCCTTGGCTAACTAAAACCCTCCCTTCTCATAAAAGGCCGGCATCCCCTTCAACATCTACGAACGCGATGAACACCCCAACGCCCGCGACCAAGGCTGGGCCATCACCCTCCACTGGGGCCTCGCCTTCCTCCGCCACCTCCTAAATCCAGACATCCTCGCCGCCATCGACGAAGCCCAGGTCGACCCGGAAGTCGGCCGCCGTGACACCGGCAACTTTGTCTTCCTCAATCTGGCCACGCTCGAGCCTCGCTTCCGCATTCCGCCTAATGAGCGGCGCCGCGTGGGGAGGTTACGCCTAAGAGAGGCTTTGATGTCGGATTCGCGGATAGCTGAGCGTATTCACTGGGGGAAACGGCTCTCTACTGTTGAAGTCGTGACGGACGACAACGGAAACGGAACTTCAGTTAAGGCTTTATTCCGAGATGGCACCTCAGCACGTGGTGCAATGCTAGTCGGCGCCGAGGGCTCCAACTCTCAAACCAGACAATACCTCGCCCCGGAAACCTACCAAAATCTCCCTCTCGACGCCAGGTTCGTCGGTTCCGCTGTGGACATGAGCCCCTCGGAAGCCCAACCCATCCGGGATATTGACCCGCTCCTCTTCCAAGGCTGCCACCCAGACACCAACAATTTCCTCTGGGTATCCATGCTAGAGTCACCAGCTCTCAACGGGACAGAAGGTACGGACAATGAGACGTACAAGGTACAAATCGCCGTGTCCTGGCCAGTGAAGAAGGGCTCACCCGAGGACTACGAGGAAAAGAAGAACCTGGCTACCTATGAGCTGGCCGCAGAGCAAATGAAGCGCCGGGCGGCCGAGTTCCATCCCACGCTGCGTGATGCCGTGAACATGGTAACGGAAAAGTCCTGCCCGCGGGAGATTGCGCTGGAAGACTGGCCTTGTCTAGCGTGGGATAATCACAACGGCAGAGTGACTCTTGTCGGCGACTCAGCACATGCTATGGTCATGTACCGCGGCGAAGGGTGTAACCACGGCATCATGGACGCTTACAATCTTACCCAAGCTTTACGAGAGGTGTATGACGACGGGCGGGACCTAAAAGAGACGATAGATGAGTATGAGAGGGAGATGAGGGAAAGGACGAGCGTGGCGACGCTTTGGAGCCGGGAGGCATGTATGGATGCCCATGACTTCCATACGCTGAATGAGAACTCGGCGGTGCTGAGGAGGAGGGCTATTAAGATGCCCACGGATTAAGAGATCGGACTTGTGCTGGGGGGTTGGAGTATTTGGGTTACGACGTCATGAGATAGAAGCTAGTAGCTATGGAAGAATGATTGGACGAAGCATCTGGAAGATTTATTAGATTTACTTCAATGGCCCGTTATAGCGATATAGCTCAGCGTATAGCTAAACATTATACCATGATATTTGCAAGGACATTGGCTTGCAAGTAATGTGTTCCCATTGTATCTATTTCCGACCTGTATACCTTCTAACCTGCAAACACCATGTTAAATCCCATGATCATTTCCCCCAAGAACCCCTTACACCTCTTTCGTCCTCTTCTCCTCCGGCAACAACTGCACCTTCTCCTCAAACAACTTCTCCGCATCCTTCCACACCCTCGCCGTAGCCCTATCCTTAAGCTCCAGCAGCGACGGCCTCAAGCCCTCGCTAAACGCCTCGCTGGCCTCGCGCGGGAGCATGGACGGCAGGTGGTCAATGCTGATGACGGACAGCGGCGCGCCCTCGTTCTGGTCGCCTTCGACATTGACGGGGACGGTGGGGTCGTCGAAGGTGGTGTTGATGGAGTAGATGGGGATGGGGTTGTGCGGGTTGGTGGTATCGCATGATACGTCGACGACAATGCTGAGCTTGCGGCCGGATTTGGCGAGGAGTTCGTTGTTTACGAAGGGAGGGATAGGCTCGGAGAGGTAGATCTGTAATGACCAGGTTAGCACAAGCTTGATTTGGAGTTTCTCGTCCCAGGAGTGGTCTTACCGAGTTCACAAAGATGTCGTGCTGAACGATCCTATACAATTGTCAACATGTCAAGCATTCAGTTCCATTGAAGAATGGCTTACTCCTCATATGGTCCAGGACGCTCTTTCGTTTGGGGTAGATCCCAGCTATAAATAAAGTCAGAACAATCCTGCAATTTCCAAAAGGAAAAAAAAAAAAAAAATGATGTCTCCTTTCTTACCGTGTAATATTGCTCTCCGGCAACCCAGCTTTGACAAACAGGTCGCACGCTCCTCGACCACAACGACCCAAAGCACCAAGTACGAAAGCTGTAGGCTTTCGTCCAAGCTTCTTCTCTCCAGCTTCAATGTCGGCTTTGATCTGTGTCACAAGCTCGTCCTCGTTCAAGTAGTATCCTCTGCCGTCAGAGAATGACGACACGGATGGGAGCTTCTGTCCTGGGTTCGCCAACTGCCATGCCCACGTCTTGATTCCAAGAGCAGCTCCTGTAAATCCTGCGTGGTAACCAAAAGCACTGACACGTCTCCCTACCTCATCTACTAGACTATGATCTTGTGTTAGCTTCAATTATTGTTTTTGTTGCGTTGTTGTGGTTGTGATTGTGTTGTGGGTGGTCTTACAATTCGAGATCGTAGAGGACGGAGCCGCCGCGGGGGAAACGGCCGAGAACGTCTTGCCAACCGCCCTGGTTTTTGTAACTACCAATCCAAAGTCAGTCTCTTATAAAATGAAACACATTCCCGTCTTGCTGCCATACCAATGGGCAAAAGTAATATGGTCATTGGTCAAAGGAAAGTCCTCCTCCGGAATCTCCTTCAACCCAAGAATAATAGTGCCCTTCGGCGCATTGGGCCAAGTACCACCATCGACAAGCTTAGCGCCAGCCTGCTCGTACTCGGAATCCTCAAATATGCGCTTGAACTTGGGGTCGGTGGAGGAGCGCTCGACGGTGACGGGGTATCCGGCGTCGACGAGGGAGCCGATCACGGCGGGGGAGAATGACCGGTGCTCGAGGGGCTTCTGCTCGGCGCGGAGAAGGATGGGAGGGAATGCGGACATTGTTAAGGTGAATAGTCTGTTCGGGGTGTCAATAAGTTGGTTTGTTTGTCAAGATGCGCCAGTGGGAGAGGAGAAAGGGTAGGAAAATAAATCGTCAGAATCTCCTCGCGACGCGGGAGGCGGGGTGTAGCTAGGGCGGGGCAGAGTCAATCCACATACCTAGACGTTCTAGTGAATCAATTGAATAAGCCAATTGTAAATTGAGTGAAAAGATGGAAGTTTGGAGGCGGAAGGTAGATTGGATCGGGAAGAGGTGTATTTAGCCCCAGCTGTCGCTAAAGAAAAAAAAAGTTGTCGGTGTACCTTATCACGGATTGAGTCAGAAAATGTTTACGCCGCGGGGCCGATGACGGCATGTAACCCTAACCCGGCTCGGCAGTTCTGGCCAATCAGGGTCTGTCATTAAACGGCAGTGCCTGGGTTTAAAGTGCCTTTTGGTTGTACAATTGAACCACATACTTCCGAGCCAATAACTTTATAAAATCAATATTTTTTATTAATTACCTGCTGATTGGAGAGAGGTTCCGTTTGATAACCGATTTCGCGTCAGGGGATCAGTCACCGGCGTAAGTGGTGAGCCTCAATATTCAGTGTAACTGTACAGTTTCTACACTAAGAATTATCACCACCTTAAATGTAAGCCTCCCCCCTGTACGTATTAAACCTACAATTAGCTATATAACCAACTGTATTTGTGAATATGATTATATAATAAGCTAGGTGAGCTTGAATCCAAAACTTTCTTGCTATACTGGAACGCTCATGCTTAAGAGCTGGCAACCCTAATTAGACCAACCACTACTTAACACTACCCTATATCCTGACCCATCGAGATGATTCTCGCGGCTTGTACGACCAATGGCAGCCAAAATAGTCGAGAAAATAACTAGATATGACTTGATAATGATTTTCTCGTGCTCCAATTCAATCAGTTTGGTCCTAAAAGTCATTTACTGCATATTATACAAACCCTTACGGCGAAGATGTGATGGAGCTGCTTTTATACATGTGGTGATCTGTGATTAGACAGCCTCGCCGAAAACATTTGCGAGTGGAAGCAGTAATTGTTTTATTGACGTATGAAAGAAACGATCGAACAGGATATAAGCTAACAGAACTCCCAATAGCAATTAATAAAGCATCAAGTCTTACTATTCGAACCTCCTTATATCTTCTCCCTCTCACGCCACTGCTCAACCAACTTCCTACTCAAACTATCCGCAATAGCCATCACCGTCACCATAGGATTCACGCCACTCGCCGACGGAAAAACACTCGCATCCATCACATACAACCCTCTCGTGCCCCAGACCTGGCCTTCGTCATCGACCACGCCCTTCTTCGGCGATGCTGACATGCGGCATGTACCCATCTGGTGAGCCGACACGTATAGACTCTCTGGCGAAGGGAAACCATGTCGCCGCATTTTGTCCAGCCATGCCTCAAAATTGGCGTCGTTGGTGGCTTGGTCGTCTTCATCACGCCGTATGAACGAGTCCATTGCCGTCGTCATGTTGAATACCTCCCGAGCTCCGGAAACATAGTTGATGCGCGCCAGTGCGACTAGTCCCTCCATTGTATGGCGCTGATCGTACTGTGAAGGCGTGTAGGCTACTCGGCAACGGCCATCTGTTGGATCGGGGTATACACGACCTGTATCTCTGTCTCTCGTCACAGCTATGAACCCTGCTGTATGCCTCATTTTGGAAGCGAGCTGCTTGTATTCCGGCCCGCTCTTCCAGGGCAGCCATACTAGCCATGTATAAGGCGTCATGCTGGGCGTTTCTAGCTTCACTCCATGTCCCGCGCCATCGATATTGTCGAATTCGGAGCATACCGAGGAGAGAATGGGTCCGTCCCAGGGATGCATGTCCTCATCGTATACACCCGCAAACATGTTGACAGGATGTAAATACAAGTTCCGACCAATATGATAGTTCGACAACCCAGATCGGAGCAACAGCAAAGGAGACTGCATCGTCCCCGCCGACACAATCACCCTACTCGCCTTAATCACCACCGCCCTCTTCGTCCTACCCGTCGTCCCTTTCGCACCAAGGTACTCATCACGGGACTCCCACACCCCCTGAACCCCCGTTGCAACCTTCTTCCCATTCACCTTCTTAAACAACACCCTCTGCACGTCAAACCCTTCCATAAACCTCGCCCCATTCCTATGCGCCTCTGGCAACCAATACGACGCCGGACCTTGCTTCTGCCCGGACCGACAGCCCATACAGCAGTGTCCGCAGCTATGGTCACTTCCCGCAGTGTTCTGTGGTACTTCGGCGTGTGTCCAGCCTAGTCGTCGGGATCCTTCGAGGAGAATGTCGTTGGCACGGGTGTGCTTGATGTGTTCTGTCGAGGCACCCATGGCGCTGGTGACGCGGTCGACTGAGTCTTGGAAGCTGGTGGATGTAAAGAGTGGTAGGCCTGTGGCGGCCCATTGGCGGCGGACGAAGCCTTGGGGTGAGAGGGAGGCAGACCAGTTGATGGTGCCGCCGCCGCCCCAAGTTTGGCCTGCGATGATACATACGGAGCCGTCGTCCGCTATGAGCAAGTCAGTGAATAAGATCACGTATACAGGGGGGAGATAGTTGACATACTCATGATCCCTCCGTCCATGAAAAGTCGGCTCGGCCCCTGCTCTTCAGCAATGGGCAAATACTCAGGCGCCCAATAATGCCCCTTATCAACAACAATAACCCTCAACCCAGCCTCAGCAATCGTCTTCGCCGCCACACCACCACCACACCCACTCCCCACAATAACCACATCCGTTTCCAGCACTTCCGGCTCTGCCTCAACCTCCCCCGAAGGCGGTAGCTGTACAAACTCAAAGTCGAAGCTAGGACCTACACGGCAGCTAATAGGGATCTGAGGGTAGCCTAGGAGCTTGCTGATGGTAGGACTGGTACGCGTCCAGGCTTGCTTGGTAAGGAAAATGAGTTGACGCTGAAGGAGGCGGAGGCTGCTGATGTTGGAGCGGCCCCAGTTGTGGAGGATACGTTGACGGACTTGTAGGGGTTGCGATGCGAGGGAGGGCCAGCCGGTGAGGGCTATAGATCCTGCCGAGTAACTACTCGGAGAAAGGTTAGTTTACAAGCCCTCGTGGTCAATGTTGTGAAGATGGCTTATGCCTACCTTAGGACGGTCAATACGCGGATCATGAGTGTCTTGTCGGTTTGAGAGAGCACCTCGAACAAAATGCGTCTCATGATGCTGCGGAAAGCTGGGTTCTCAGACGGCACGTCAGAGCAGAATGCTTCGACGGCGCCGTCGGGTGGCACCCATTGCAGACCCGGGGCTGAACTTGCATGGCCAGCGTTGGCTGATTTGATGAAGTTGGAGTCTTCAATCCGTGGTATGATGGCATCGCAGATTGAGAGCAGCACTGCGAGTTGAGACTCAGACAGCTCATTCTCCTCCAGCAGTGGCCGCAACGGGACCAAAACAGGTATTTCTGTCTCCATAATGACCTTTCACGATGAGCAAGATTCTGTGAAAAGAGATACCTTCCCAAGTGCTGAAGGCGTTTGACTAGACTTCAAGCAGATGTTATACCACATGACGAGCCTGGGAAATGCCGAGGCTATCTCCACCTAACCCTAGCTATCAACCCTGCACTGTCTCTGCTCTTAGACGGGGAGGTCATGTCGATGATTCGTCGCCCCCGTCGGATCTCTCGCCGGAGCAATCCGGGGAAAGCTCCACTTTCCCGGCAATCTGGGGAGAGCTTTTACCGCTTTGGGACCTTCCTTGCGAGATGCAGGGTGCTAGCTCTGAACTTATCACCCTGGCATATAGTTTTCTTTAATCGATTCAAAGGAATTTGAAGGAGTTCTGGATCCCGATTCAGCTGGAAATATAACAATTGGCATGTTTTCTTCACATTTCAAGTCTCACCCTCACGAGACGCATCTAGCAGCCTCACTCACTTATATAATGATGAAGAAGGTCGTGAAAGAAGCACAAGCGACCGTTGAATTGTAAAATTTTAATGACCACAGAAAGTAGGCCACCTCTTTGAATTTTTTTCAATTGATTTCGACTAGCCGGGTCCACGTTGAGTGACTCTCCCAACGACTGCCCTTTAACAAGCCCATTCTCATACAATAGTCATCAACTCATTGATATACAGCACTTTTCAACAAACTGAACCACCCTAAATCTTAGACAGGGTTCCATTCTTCTTCCCCGTCCAAGTAGCAATAGCATCCATCAACGGCGGCGAAAGCGCATCATACGTCTCCAACCCCTTCCCCTTCAACGCATCCCTCACCTCCCCAATCTTCTCCGGATCAAACCCTTGCTCAATAATCGACGACACAAACGCCGCAAACTGCGGCTCCTGCCATCCCTTCTCCTTAGACAGCTCAACATGCACGAAATCCAACCCGTGGAACGGATGCTCCTTCTCAATGCGTCCAAACATGTGCACACCGCAGTCCTTGCAGGCGTGACGCTGGATAGGGGCGGACTCGTCAATGATGTGGAGCTTGTTCTCGTTGGCGGTGACGGAGAGGTTGGTGCGGGGCGTGACGGCTACGACGGAGAAGAGCGCGCCTTTGGGTTTCCAGCACTTGGAGCAGCCGCAGGCGTGGTTGTGGAGGACATTGCCGGAGATGGTGACTTCGACGGGGGCGGAGGCGCAGTGGCAGTGGAGTTTGCCGCCGGGGAAGTTGGGGTCACCTTTGGCGAGGCCGTTGTCAATGAGGGGGTGGAGCTTGGGAGCCATTTTGAAGGTCTTTTTGATTGTTGGAGATTGTGTAATGGAAACTACTTGGAGGTGGGAGCTGGGTACCTTGATGGCCCGAGAAGAAGGGATATATATATCCAATCTTATTCTCCTCAACTTACTTACCTCTCCCATTGTCAGGAACAAACAAGCTCGGTCTGGAGAGGGGGTAATGCCTCCACCGAGTAATTATGACGCCTTTCCGAGCTATCGCCGGCTCCAAGAATACCTGTGCCGCTGATCCCCCACTTCCGCAGCGTGGCGTCCCCAAATGGCCTCTCAATTACTCCAAAGCTCCAATTGCGCAGTTTTGTTCGAAGTTGGTGAAACAGCAATGGCGCCATCTAACAAGACGGCTGTGAGGCTCCCGAGCTAAGCCCGACAGCTTCGGGATTGACGCGGGGTTACGTAAAGGGCTCTCGCAAAGTTGCCAGACGAGGTAAATATCCACGGGAGAAGCTGGCTATGATTTGTCGAGATATATTTTGTGTTACCGTTCGTGGAAGTATGTAGAAGACTGGAAGTTGACCGTGGCTCGATGGTTGGCTTGATGGCCACGGAGGATATCGGGAACGTCCATGGTTTCGAAAAATCACGCCGTTACTAGCGCGCGGGGAACCGAGAGCCTCAGTATCTCGATAACGTTCAAACATAAGTGTAAATCCTTGCAGTATAAAGGTCTGTTCTTCGTCATTCTTTCTGTCCAGCAAGCTGAAGTCCGTCCGCGTGGTACATGGAAGAAGGCTCATGGGAACTTGAAAAGCCCAGCTGCAACAATGCCGGATCCAAGCACTCTTGATATACCGCAAAGGCGGCTCGATGGGAGACAGCATCACTCCGCAATCGATCATACAAAGCAGTCAGTTTCTCAGACGCCTGCTCGACAGAGTGCTGAGCTGCGCTTGCACAGCACTCGCTCCAAACCTTGTCCAAGTTCGCCCTCTCTACGTCACTCGTAGATGTTGCCCATGCCGTGACTAGGCCAAAGGGGATCCATTCTGTGCCCATTGTGCTGCCTGTCGGCCAGGCGCGCACCATTGACTCCATGATGTCTGTGATAGCTGAAGAGTCTTCCTCCAGACTCCGGTCTCCTGGCTCGTAGGAGCGTAGGATCCCATTTAACAATCTCTGGAGGCAGAGCTCAAGACAGTAAAACCGGCGTATCATGAACCACGTTCGAGTGTTCTCTACTCCAAGCCCCGGAGAAGAATTAGGTTTAGTAAAGCAGGATTGTTCTGTATCCCCAGCGGCACGAAGCATGTTGAGCGTGGCGGCTGTGTCCCTACTAATGTAGTCGTATTCAGCCCGCACCTCCGCGTGAAGACTTGGGTCAAACTTCATCAACTCTGGGAGGCGAAAGACGGAAGTGAGAATCCCTCTTCTGGAAGACGGCCCTCGAAAGCCCTTGGTATAGAAAGCAGATTGCTCATAACCGATTAAGATTTAGCAAGTGGCTCATTAGCCGGGATTTGAGGGTCAAATACCCTCTCAAACATCTAGAGACAAGAATATAAGTGAGTTGGGATGATAATACATGAATGAGTATAAGAAGTGATAGTGGAATCTCCTTACTACTGTTACACCGGCAGCCATAAGCAATGAGCGCTGAAAGCCATCGTGGGGATCTATTATGCGCGCATTCTTGGATAAGATTGACATGATGCAGTAGGAGTGACTGGGAATCGACAGTCCCAACCAGACCTGATTATATTGTGTCTTGTATCAGTTTCTAAGCCCCAATAGAACTCCGCAAAGAACATTGGCGGTCTGATTCAAAGAAAGGGTGATGCACGCACTTGGCACATCCATATCAGATAGATGGAACAGAGCACATGGGATGGGTCCACGTTGTCCGGCCCATCCAGCGATTTGCGCAGAGTCTGTATGGCGGAGCCATAATGTCTGTAAAACTTTGAGGAAGGGGATTGGGTACCTAATTGTTCGGAGGCTGAAAGGAAGACGTTGATTGCGGAGTCAATGACAGGGCTGGTCCCGAGGCGGGCGGGAACGCCCTTGAAGAAGCCTCCATACGTACAGAAAAGGTCGAAACGGGTGTCAAGTGCGTCTAATCTGTGTGCTAGATTAGAGGCAAGTGGATGGAGAGAGATGTAGCACGGCTTTGGAAGCGCCCTGCGGACACGCTCTAGGGGTAAATCATCCTCGTTGGCTGTCTCAAAGGAGCTGCCGGTAAAATGAAGAAACTTAAAGCGCTGCATGCCGACGCCTACACAAGGGATGCCTCGAAGGATACAACGGGTACATTTTGGCTGCTTTTGGTCGCACTGGTCTGTATAGTTAGACTATCTATCCATACTATACGAGTACTAAACGAACAGGCTGTGAGGGTCGTGACCATACTTACCTTTTTCTTCAATTTACAGCAGGTATTACAGCCCCTGTTGGAGGGCACGCCAGGCATATCTAGCTCAGAGACCTCTAGCACCGGTTCGAGCTTGTATATGGAAGACAGCACCGGTCGAGGGTCGCAATTGGAGAAGGAGGAAGTGCTGTGATGTGATGGTTCCAAGTTCCTGCAGGATACTTAAACAACCCAAGTTTGTACTCATGGATCGACGTGAGGCACAGCATATTGAGCATTGACGGGGCTCATTGGTCAAAACCTGAAGCATCATTCGAACCGCCGAACCAAAGCCATGTTGGAACGACAGTTCTCGACTCGTAAAATATGGAAAAAGCCGTATTGAGTTGGGCATGAGTAGACGACCTCTACCATTCAAGCCTTGAGTAGGTTGGGTGGGATGCAGATCCTAGCCTCAATGGCTCTCGTGTCGGCACTTCTGGCGCAAGCAGACTAGTGCCATTGTTGATCATTGGTACACTCGTACATGCATAATCTGATGCAGCTCTGAGTCCGAGTATCTAAAAGCAGGGCTAAGTTGGCGGTCATGCTAAATTGGTAACTTCTCGAATATGCTTAATGCAAAAGACGCGAAGGACGGAAACGAGAAAACTATCGTAGAATTAGCCGGGACAAGTTCGTTCAACTCCGCTGGTAGTCTTTGGATTTGACACCAGTTCTTGTAACTATCAACTGCCACCCGAGCGTGAGCTTGATCAGTCTGGACTAACCCAGGGCTACTATACCAACAGCTCAAGCCAAGGGTCCAGAGGGGAACAAGAGTAATGAAGTTGAGAGGAGCACATTCTTTGATTGGAAGGCTTGTAAGTTGGGGATGAGCGGTGACTTCCATGATCTCTACAACATGGTGTGGTCGAGTTCACAATGCTGGGCAAAAAGGAGAGCAGGGTTGGATTGATGGCATTGAATTGAATGGAGATGATTCTTGAGGCCAACATCCTCTATTCCTCGTTTCTCAGGCTACGATCCTGTTGATGAGGAAGCAACGAGGATACAGTTCTTGCCCTAGTTTACTCTCTAAGGATGAGCCGAGGCTTTCATGGTGATAAGCTGATAAGCTGATGAGAAGCCAAAGGAAGGAACGTCGTTAGGCCGTGATTATCAATCAACCACTGGCAGCTCCAACCCGGAAGTCTCGCGGGGCTGACCACCGTAAAAAAGCGGGACATAGCCCACTGAAGCCCTCCGACGACCCCGCCGACGACCCGGTTGGACTCCAATATAGTGCGGCTCAGCTTCAGTTTCAGGGCAACAAGAGCCACTAAAAATATGTACGTTAGTGGCTGACGCCAGCCTAAGATCCAGATTCCAGGGGCCCTAATTATTATTTTCAGAGATTCCCATGAATGGACTGCGTCATACTGCTTGGAGCCTCTGCCAAAGTCCGAAAACCCCGCCCAATGCAATGCTTCATACTACAAGCCTTGTCAACTTATAAATAAAACAGTCGAGAAGCTTTACTTTACTTAGTAGTCAATTGGTTGATTGTTCCCGAACTGCTTTCATCTCAATCACTGCTGACATTCATTCTCACCATCATCATGGCTAGCGCTGCAAAGACCGTTGTCGCAACTGGCGTCTCCTCCGGCCTGGTACGTTCCCCCTTAACTTCATCATGCAGCTTCAATATATAACTACTCCTAGTAGTACAAGAACAGCAATGACTAACCGAGTGAATCCAGGGCTTTGAAGCCATCAGGCAGCTTCTGGAGCAAAGCCAACCTTACAAGGTCATCCTCGGTGCTCGCAACACCCAGCGCACTCAGGAGGCCTTTGACGCCCTCACTTTTGACCGCAACGCCAACAAGCTGACCGTCCTGCCCGTGGAGCTCAACAACCTTCGCACCGTCCAGACTTTCGCCAAAGAGGCCTTGAACGCCGTCGGTCAGGATAATCTTGACTATGTCCTGTACAATGCGGCTATCAGCAATGGCGCCGAGGAGAAGGGGCCTCACGGCTCACAGTGGTGCGAGTCGCTTATCGTGAACCATACTTGTATGTTGCCTCTCCTGAACTGAGTGAAGCAAATTCAATTAGAGATACAAAGGGACTAACTTGGCGAATAGCCCAGCATTACCTGATGCACCTTCTCAAGGACAAGGTCGTCGCCTCCAAGTCGCGCGTCGTCTTCGTCTCCTCCGGTGCCGTCCGCAACGTCCCCGATGTTTGTAAGTCTTCTCCACACTCTGTGAAAATTTGCACATGCTAACAGAACCAGCTGTTCTCGACAAGGACGTTAGGGGCGGCGCTGGCACCCCCGGAAAGACCATCTACTGCGAGACCAAGTTCATCGCTCTCCTCGGCGCCCACTGGTGGCGCCGCCAGCTCCTAGGGAAGGCCAACGTGGTCGCCGTGTCTCCCGGACTCATCCCTAGCACGGGTATCTTCCGCGGGCAAGGCAAAGGGCAACAGCTGGATCCTAACCACCCCGATGCCAAGACCCCGTCCGAGGGTAAGTTTGCCATTTTGTCTCCTTCGATTGTTGGTCGCTGTAATGTTAACGTGTTGTTTAGGTGGAAGCAACATCCTCCGCGCTCTGTTCAGAGATGACCTCCCCGAGGACCCTGAGCGTATCTTCTTGACGAGCTGGGGCGAGTGGTGGCCTAAGGATGTGTACGAGCAGTCGCTGGATAAGAATCTTCAGGAGAAGTGGTGCGGAAGCAAGGAGGACATTGAGAAGGAGGAGGGTCTGACGTCGTAGGCCGCACTGAAGGACAGCACACCATCATGCAAACATTTGGGTCGCGCGTTAACAAAAGAACGATAGGTATTGAAAAGAAAAAATTAATTAGGCTGCAAAATTGAGCGAAATCCATCGGTCGTGAACAGTATTAGACTGAGCCATCCATCACCTTCTTCGCCTCCATCCAAGTCTCCCTGCTTGAGATTTCATTAAACCACCTATCCACATTCGCATACTTCTCAAACATATCCCGCCACCCATTTTCCTTGAACGCCGAACCATTGGGAAGATGGAACAGATCCACCGCTGATAATTCATCGCCTGCCAAATACTTCCGCTTGCCCAGGATCTCATCGTACACACTGAGGCAGTGCTCCAAGTCCGCGTTCGCCTGAGCGACCCTCGTCTCATCGGGAAGCCCGAGATTCTTCTTCCTGGTACAATGTTTGAGCCACTGTCTTAGGAGAACGTCTTGATTTCTTTTTCTAAGGTAAAGCTTACTTTTTTATGAAGAGTTCCGTAGCAAGCAGCTCCGTAGCAGCGGCAAAGTAGCTCTGCTCAACGGAGCAAGCTTGCTCGAAGTGGGCGTAAGCCTTGTGGTCATCCACATCTGGCATCAACTTTGTCCCCGAGTCGTATTTCCTAACAAAAAAAAATCATGTAAGTAGACAATTCATGCGCGCGGGTACAAAACCATGATCTTTTTTTTTTTCTTGTCAACTGATCAGTAAGCCGGAGGATATACCTAGCCAAATATCGACATATGGCCCTGCTCTCGTAGATGAAGAGCCCATCGTCCTCAAACACCGGTACCCGGCCAAAAGGATGCAATTTCATGTACTCTTGGCCCTTGTTCTCGCCTTTGGAGATGTCGACGGGGATGATCTCATAGCGCAGTCCTTTTTCGAGGATAACGACCAGGACGCGGGCCGTGGACATGGATGCGCCGTACAATTTGAGAACCATGATGAACTAGGGGAAAAAGAAATAAGCGACTTTCTTATTGGATATTGTAAAAATTAGATGGATTGCTACTTTGAAGAACAGAAATCGGAGTGCTCATCGGGTTGCTTTATAGGTTTACGATTGTCAGATGGACCTCTCTTCGTCCGCCGGCGACGGCGGTCGAAGCAGTACCACCAGATGTTCACTGAATATGCACTTTTCACTCATCCGACCGTTCAATCCATCAACCATCCATCAGACGCGCCAATTGAACTCAGAAAGCTTCCATTTTACTCGTAACATCTGTCTCAGAAAATAGCCACTCCGTTCGGCGGACTAGCAGCACCACCCATCACCTACAAAGCCCACGTTAGCATCCAATTCTGTCTCTTCTTCTCACTCACATTAGTTAGTCGCACTCACCTTCAATGGCATACTGCTAAAGAAGAAACTCCACCGCTTCCTCCTCTCACACTCCTGACTCAACCTCTCCAAATCAAACAACTCCCCAATCGGCAAACCCCACCCAGCCAACAACCACTCATGCAAAAAGAATCTCTTATCCTGACACGGCCACGCCTCCATACTCGGATGATCGCCCGCCATGGCCGCCGGCTGCTTCTCCCAAATCCAGCGCAGCGTCGTTTCAGAAGACTCAAGGCCGATGGCGGGCGGTTCAGGGTTGTCGGCGAGGGCTTGGCGGTCGGCTATGGTGATTTTGTCGTAGGCGCGGACGTAACCAGAGCGGATGAAGATAATGTCGCCTTTTTGGAGGGCTGTGCCTTGTTGGGCGGCGATTTCTTCGAGGGTGGAGATGGGGATGGTTGTTGGGGAGAAGATGTCTGGTTTGAGGCCTTTGACGTCTGACCAAGCTGCATAGTCTAAGAGGACTCCTCTTCCCACGATGCCCCCATTGTCGACCCACGCTATCGATTTGTTAGTTATTTCATGTCCAGCTCAAACATGGTGCCACGGGGAAACATTATAAGTAGTACCCTGAATCCCAATCCGGGTTGAGTTTTGGACATCCTCAAACGTCGCCCCGTTATAAAACCTCTCATGCGAATGCGACCCAAAATGTCTGAATCCATCCCACTGCGAACTACTCTGAGTATTAAAATTCAAGGAATCATCGTGAACCACCCGCTCTCCTTTGCGCCACAGCTTATGTTCCAGCGCTTTTCGTCCGAAGCATGGTGTCGCCAGGTGGCCTAGTTGCAGGTCGATGGACACACGACCGCCGTCGACAATTTCGCGAGCAGCTTGAGCGGTGTTAGTATCCGTAAGAAGGTTCAAAGTGCCAAGTTCGTCGTTGTCGCCATAGAGGCCCCAGGCGTTGCCCGCTGGGCCGTCCTTGCGGAGGGGAAGATCGTCGAAACCTGGACGAGCGGACATGATCGCTATGGTGAATAAACCCAATAAAGCGTTTTATCTCGGGATGATAGAGTGAGAAGGGCTTTTGCTTTGTATCATCTTCTATCTGTTGATATATGAGACATATAGCCATGATCGTCGACACCGGCTAAATGCTCCGTCCAAAAAGCCGTCGGGTGCCGCATCTCCACTTCGGGAGAGGATGCCCGGTGGTATTTGTGCCGAAGGTCAATTGACAGGAAGATGTTTTCCGGAGTGAAATGCGGAGAAGAGTGGAGGCCAGAGAGTCAAACGATCAATTATACAAATCTACGGCTTCGTTGGCTCGTTTGCTAGGTGGAGTTTGACATTGGGGTTAGGGTTAGGGTAAGTGACGACAGCCTCTTTTCCTCGTCCTCGTGAGAAAAGATAGTAGACAATTCTTATGTCCATCGTCATGCGTAAATCGCTTGTGATATTTACTTCATTTTGTTATGAGAAAAGAAGGTTTATTCTATAATGTTAATATAAAATGCATCACACGATAGAGGAAGTATGATAGTTGACCATGATATACCGGCCTCCGTGAGCAAGTTTGCACGAATAATCGTGAGGTTGAGTCAGGGAAAACAAGTTGAGTATAATGCGAAGCCTTTTTTCAAATCACCAGAATGTCATGTTGATAATGATTGTCTGTTTGTCTTCTCTGGCCTCCATCATCTCTATTAACCAACTGCTTTAGTTTGGAAGGCTAACTTGGTTTCTACAACATTAGTTTTGTAAAGCAAGACTCAGCATGGAAGGTGAAAAGCTTATGCAAGTTCCCGTACGCTTTACTCACTGGCATGAGTGAGCAAAAAGTGAGATGGAACTGAATCTAAAGTCAGCTAATGTTGAAATCTCAGGTGTCGCTCACTTTCAAATCACCGGGCTATGTTTTGCCTGCCACTATTCCAGCACTTCATCTCTTCCAATTCTCCCCTCGCACTTTCTCTCCCTCATCTCCTTCATTCCCAAATCTTCACCTCTGCTGTGAATCTGGCCTTTGAAGTCTCTCCTATCAATCCTCATCCCATACATTCACAAAGCTTCTATCCTCACTGCGCGGTGACTTGAGGGTCGCCCCAGCATCCCGCAATCATGCCTCCTGATCCAGCTCCAGATACATCTCGGGCTTCTTTTGCTCAACTTCCTGCCGATGTTCTGGGCGAAATCTTCTCGCAATCCAACATTTCCTCCGACGAACTCAAATCCCTTCGATTGACCTGCCACTCTGTGGCCGCCGTGGCAACGCCCGTCCTGTTCTACCGCATTCGAGTTTCCTTTCTCAAGGCAGACATAGATGGATTTTTCGGCATTGCATCCTCAGAGCACCTCGCTTGTCATGTTCACATGCTGGTCTGGGAAGAACTTGGCGGACATATAATGCATCTAGCGGACTATGGCGAAGGCCCGTCTTCCGACGATCCCTTCGACGTTCTCATCGATGAACTGAAATGTAGAATGGAAGACCTACTCCTCTTCTCACCAGGTTCAGACGGGGGTAAGGTGGAAAGTGCCATTATCAATCTTCAACCGAAATTTTTTGAGGCACTGGGCCGGTTGCACAATTTGCATACCTTCGTCTCGAAACCGATGGAACCAGAGAGGCAAATATCAGCTTCAACTGGAGGCTATCTCTTCAGGGCATGCACCGTCACAAACATCATCCGAGACATTGATGCTCCCTACTACATCAGTCAAGGATTCATAAGGATTCTCCTTCCCGCGATGCGACATCTTGCCCGACGCTCTGGTCCGAAAGTCACACGTCTCCTGTTTGCAGACGAGACACTCAGCGCTTGCACAGGTCTGATGAGCATGAGCTCTGAAGATGCCACATCATTCTCTACTCTCGAATATCTTGATCTTTACATTGAAGGATTCAAGCTAGGTCACGGACGCTTGAAAGGGCTCTGGCATGCCCTCGCTGAGGCCAAGAACTTGACCAAACTCAGAGTTTGTCAGGATTCCTGCTTAGGATCTGCAGTGGAGAAAGATTACACGGCGACCGCTGCCTCTGCTGCGAAGGGCACGTGGGAAGGAATGCCTATTCTACCTTGCCTGACTGAACTGCACATCGAAACCATGTTTCCATGGGACGGCCAAAATGACATCGCTGAATTCATCAAACGCAATGCCGCAACCCTGCGAAAACTCACCATAGCCGGGACAGAGGTCACCAAAAGGGCTATTGTGAATCTGAAAAGGTTCGAATGCCTGAAGCTGGACAGTTTTGTCATTGTCTTGACTGGCAACGCCGATGACTATGAGGAGTCAACCGCCTTGGTCACCGAGAAGAACCTTTTGGAATTTGTCAATCACCAAGACAATAAAAGAAGGATCTCTGAATTTTGGAATTCGTCTTTGGAAGACCTTGTGTTCACACACATCGGGAAGTTCGACATTCTTTCGGATACTACAGCGGCCTGGTTCGACACCCGATGTATCGACCACAGCAGAGGCTACGAATTCCTAGAGTATGCTCATCTAGAAGATCTGGGACTCCAGAAACGCAAGGGAACCTCGGTGCTCATGGAAATGGGTGAGGGACGACTTCACTACCCAGTGAACGGCCTGTGGGTGGACAAGAATGGTGTTTGGTACAACCCAAGAACCGACAAAGTCGTGGACTCTGCGGAGCTCAAAGACTACAACACCGATGATAAATCACCCATCACTCGTGGGAATCGGCTTTGGTCACCAGGGCTGGGTCTGTGGTTTGATCCCCAAATCTCAACGCTCCATTGGTTCGCCGACAGTTGCGATGGGGTCGAATCAGTGAGATTGGACCGACGCGAAAAACGTGAAGAGACCAGGGATGACGATAGTTCCGAGGAGGACGACGAATCTGAAGACCGGAGCTCTGATGATGATGATGAATACTCGAATAGTGAAGATTCAGTGCTTCAGGATGAGTTGGCATTCATCGACAGTTCAGAAGACGAAGAAGATTCTGTGGAGGAGTCTATGGAGGAGGACGGCGAATCCAATGATGACGACTCTGAGGAAATCGACTTGGAATCCATGGAAGAGTCCATGAAGGAGAATCAGGAGCCTATCAACAAGCATCTAAGCCCGCGCGAGGCATTCTACACGGAAGAGTTCAACTACCTAATGATGCAGCATTTGGGTCCCAGATGGCACTGGATCGCCGACCATCAGGACGTGACTTGGTATTGGCAACATCCATCGGGCGGGAACCCTACGGAGATCTGGCACTTCAAGCACAGAAACGGCGAGGAAGCCTATGGCCATGATCCCTTGGAGTACTGGTCAGACTGGCTAGGCGTCACGGCTGGAGATGTTGCCGACCCCACGCCTTACGGGTGGAGATTCAAGGCGTTTGAAGTCGCGCCAAAGATGGTTCGCTTGTTCACGGTCGTGCATGAGCCAACTCTCCCGGAAAAACCAGATCGTATTTCGAAAAAGGTCCAAAAGATGGTGGATAAGATTTTGCTGGATACGCCCATTCCTGAAGAGTTCGACGACAAGCTTGTGGCTGCGTGCTTGGCGAATATCGGTGGAGCTATGGAGTAGTGATTCTGCTCTCCGATGGGACGGTCATTTGGTCGGAGCATAATAGGATGATGTTGCTGATAGGGCCTTTTTTTTTTTTTTAATGACATGTCTCTTTCTGGTGGGACGGCCTGTGGCCGTCTCGCATCGTCGGAGTGCGTCTGGGGAATGGAAATCGAAAAGGCCCTCAGCCAGACTCGTATAACTGGGCAATGGTAATGCCATCTTTCTACCAACTACCGTTGAAGAATAATTAATCGTCTTTCACTCAGCTTCCAGGGTATTCTGTGATTAATTTGACCCTCTATGTATGATTTGCCATTATAAAAGCACTGCTTCGCATATCCACGTTTACATGGGAGCCTCCATCTGCTCTTCACCTAATATCCACAGCTTAGCATTCCCATCCAGATCCGCAAGCCACTTGTCTGCCTTCGACTCTGGCTTTCCAACCGGGAACAAAAATTTCCCCTAGTTCTTTAACGCCTTCTGACTCGTAGCGCAGTACAAGCTATTGTAGGCGCCTTCCAGCGTTGTGAAAGTGGATGTGCAGTTCATCATAAATCGTACTGTCTTGCCCATGAGGGATGGATCGTGGGTTTGGAGATTCGTCTTGATCACACCTGGGTGGGCGGAGTAGGCGGCGATTCCTGCGCGCTTTGTTAGGTCACAACCGAGAAAAGAAAGGTGGCGTGGCGTGGGAGCTGGGAGCTTACCCTGATAGCGGTATCTGTCGTTGAGTTCCTTGGTGAAGCGGATTAAGGCTTGTTTAGAATGACCGTAACGAATCCTGGAGTCAATCTCGGTCAGTTTCAATCATCTCTTTTTGCGATTCTCCGTCCCAGACGTACCAAAGCTCCATCAACCCCTTAGTACCAATCAAATTCACATCCTCGACATGAATCTCGCCTGGTCCCATCGCAACAGCAGCATCGCTAGAGACATTAACGACACGGACCCGGTCCTGTATCCCACTACTCGCGGCTGTTTGAAGCAAAAGCTGTAAAAGCGATGTAGTAAAAATGAATGGCGCCAGGAAGCTGACCTGCCACTGGGTCTCGTGGCCGTCATTTGTCAAATTGAAAGGGACGGTCATGACCTAAGTACACGCAAACACTTTTTAGCAAACATCAGTCCAGGAAAGCGGAAGTCAGCACAGGTGATGTCGCAAACATACACCAGCGTTGTTGATAAGAATGTCAAGCCGGGGTTCCAACCTTAGGAACCGTAGTGCCGCAAATCGAACGGACTTGAGGTCTTGAAGATCCATCTGAAGATGATGCACATCAAGGCTGTACAGGCCTGTCTCTTCTTTCATCTTTTTTATAGCTTGATGTATTCGATCGAGTGATCGGCTGGCGATTTAGAAGCGAGCATTGCGAAGTGCCAGTCGCTTTGTTGTCTCGTAACCAACGCCGGAGTTCCCTGCTACCAAGTTGGGGGGATCCAGGTTGTTGTGTTCAAACATTGGGCCTTGCCTCCAGTGACAATGGCGACATAACCACTCAGGTCCGGAATATTCTTTTCCGTCAACTGTTCTTCCTTGTCGGGACAGTGCATCACGTTGGGAGCTGGAGGTACGTATAATCTATGAGGTCGGTGTGAAGCAACAGGGGCGGGAATTGGTGCGGCGATGCGATAAAAAGTATTGATTTTCTTTTCTTCAGATCTTGGCTTGCCGATTCATAACATTTACAAAATTTACCGATCCGGCCAGTTTAAATATCCATATACACCGAGTCTTCGATCCACCACGGGACACGATCGGATGCCGGAGGTGGGCATCACCACGGACGTCCGCGGATATGGTGGGGCCGACTGTTTAAGCCCCATGGAGATGGTCCAGCACCGCCGCTCGCTAATTATAAACTGCCGCCGTGTCCCATCCAATGCGAAGGCGGAGTTCTTTCTTTATGCTCTCATTGGAACCTGGCCGTCATATATGTCGAAATGAGCCCTTGTTTCTCTCCACATTCGACAGACTAAGTTGCCGTGGTTCCCCGTAACACAAGTCCTATGGCAACCTATGGCACTGTCCGTCCGTCATTCAGTATTGGTGCTGAGAGCCCATGGGGTCTGATACTGGGTTGAAGGAATTCAAAATGTCCTGCAGCAATGAATGCGCAAGTTAGTCTCCGCCCGATCAGGTTTCGATGATACTTCAAGCAGGGGGGGGGGTTACCCAATCGACCATTCCCGGGCTCTCCAGGAAAGCCTCGATGCCTTCCCCAGCTGAAGCGAAGGAAGGGTATCCGAATCCAATGTCAGTATAGAAGGAAGAGCTATTGTCGGTACACGCTGCTCACCTTATTAGCCAAGCATCTACACATCGAGCAATTCGAACGACATACCTTCAAGTTGCGACATGATCGCAGTTGATCCGACTTCCATGTCATTGCTCAGAGAGCCAAATTCCCCACTTCCGTACATATGCGTCGATTCCGGCACTTGACGCAAGATTGCCGATACGAATCGGAAAGCATATCGAGCCTCTTTGGAGTTGGTTGTGAGCTCCTGCAAATACCGATACGACCCATGAAGCGCTTGAATTAGTTCCTGTCGGCTGTACTTGATAACATCGCTGCCATTTGCTGATGGAGCCGTGACTCGATCACGGTAGCTGAACTCGAGGCATACAATCATGGAAGCGAGGAAAAAATCGTTCTGCTCCAAGGAAGACACAATCCACTTGTCGCGGTACAAGATGCCACCAACCTGCACTTCTCGCATGAGGGTGCCCTGGAGCTTCAAAATGGTCATTGCCGCTTCAACACACGAAGACCTGGAAAAGTTATACTCCGGCTTCTGGAGCGACTTTTTCATATAGTGGCAATGCAGAAGGCATCGGGACTTTTGTGTCAATAGGGCAAGGCTGTACCGGCGGATGAGTACATACGGGGGCGATGTCGCAGAATTCATCACACTCTCCAAACGCAACGGAGGCGGGATTGAATCTCGAGCATCGTGAAGCTGTTGGTCAAGCTTCAAGATCTCGTTGTAGGACTCGATCGGGCCTAAAATGACCCGGTTCAGAATCTTCCTGTAGACCGAGGAAACTCGCTCTTTGGAGATTGTGAACAGCACAGGAGTCATCTCGGTCTCAGGTCGAGATGGTGGAAGCTTAGTTGAGTCGGGTCCATAATCCTCGTCGAGGAGATTCAGTGGTGGCCTGGCGTCACAATGAGCATCCTGAATCATAGGAGGCAGCCCAATTTGCCCCGAGGTAAGTCCGTCTAGCTGCTGGATGACGGCCCAGACACGACGTCGGTTTTCGCCATGAGGGACGGATATTTCGGGGTAGGCATCGGGATCACGATGATAGCCAAGGCGCAGAGCTAAACGTATGGTGAGTCCAGCCAGAGCCCAGACACCAACTTGGGGGTCTGAACGTTTGACAAACTCGCCTTGAATGTTGTGCATAAGAGCTTCAATAGTATAAGGTCCCGGCTTACCAGAATATTTCGAAATAATCAGGCATTCAGTTGAACGTTTCTGAAAAGTCATTCTTGCCACCATGGGGTCTCCGAGAAGCTCATAGACGTATTCCTGAGACTGCAATAGATAGAGGAGACCCGTCCCAAGAACACCGAAAAGCAGACTCAGCCATGCTGGTAACACGTTCTGTGGCTCAAGCCAAAATCGATTGTACTATGTGAACGTAGTGTCAGCCTGAAGTCTGTACTGGAAACTCGAATGATGCCCACAAACCTCTTGCTGAAAGGTTGGCGCATGAAGAATTGCTGTACAGGAGCCGTCAGTCCGCATATCTTGGAATCTTTGGGTTCGCATCGTGTCCGTACGGATTGAGATGCCTGTGGCGTTGAAGTAGCGGGACAAAAGTCGATCTGACACGTTCCTGCGCGGTACGTCGGAGAGAATGTCCTGCATATCCGACACGGTTTGGAGACCTTCAAGTAACATAGGACCTTCGCCCCCAAAGTATGGATCCTGCGCCTCGTCTGCAGAGCTGTCTCGATCAAGATCTTGCCGAATTTCAGCTATCTAGGTAACCTCAAGTTAGTTTGACGTTGATCCAGATATGAAGCCCAAGAACATTAGCCGTACCTCGTTGCTGATGGCCGCCCAGTGAGTCGCCGATACGTAAGACATCTGATCATCGCTGGCCATGATATGGCCAGGCTCAATCTCCGCACTGGTTAGCTGAGGACATGGTTCCAGAGTAGAGACTAAATTAGAAGACGCTGATACGGAAGCGTCACGGCTTGAATTGCTTCCGGCTTGCGAGTTCTGCGCACCCATCTGGTTGATGAGCTGCTCCAGATGGCGGAGACGAGCGTCAAGCTGCTGGTTGGTGTCACGATCTCGTCTCCGCGAGGCAGCGCCAGCGCCACCCCGACCTCGAGCAGCTGAGGCATAGATACAGTCAACACCTCTAGAGATGCAGTTGCTGCATGGTTCGTTGCGATCGCATTTCAACCTGGCACGAAAGAGTGAGCAGGGTTTCTCCCTTTGGCTGTACTAGAAGGATAGTAGCGCGCGGTCAGTGGCTCACTTTCGCTGGCGACAGGAGGCGCAGGACAGGACGGCACGGGGTTCCATCGCGGAGGATCTCAAAGCTTGATTCGAAGCTGAGAAGAATGTCGGGCCTTACCCAACTGATTTTGACTCCAACTCCCCATGGTAATTATACTCTTCTCCAGATACCTTAGTGACGGTTAGGTACCTTAGTGACGGTTAGGTACCTTATTATCGCAAATGCAGCCTTACCGTAGGGCAGTGTTAGTGTCTCCACGTGACGCGCATCAAGATGGCTCATCGCTCCTACCTTTCTCGTTTATCGTACCTGCCTGTACTTAATCGTAAATCGTAAATCGTGGGTCGTGCCTGCCAGTTCCTGCCATTTTGCGGCATGTCGTAACTCCATCGCGTTTGCCGTCGACCAATTCGCGTTGCCCATTTCGATTTCTTCGGCAGGCGCCACCGGCATTGCGCAGTCGATCTGAGGAATTTACATTGATGATGACAAGATCAATTTCCATTTCAATATTACGATGCTACCGGTTTCAATTTCCCCTATCCATACCATCGAGTAAGGCCGATACGCCTTACCTGGATTATTGTTGGCGATGGTCAATCTTGGCGCGTAATCACTAACTTAGAAGCTGACAGCAACTGCGAGCAATCGCCCAATAGCAGCCAGAGAAAACTTTCGACCAGCAATACTAGTAATAGTACCCTCGTCACAGTATACAGAAGAAGCCTCCAAATCGTCTCGTCAAACCACCCTAATTATAAAATTAAAGCTGATCGAACGCCTTTACCGCAGCTTTTGCGGTGGCCAACGCACTGGCGGGATTGGCGCCCGTCACGATGCGACCATCAGTCTGCGTGAAGGAGATCCACGGCGTTGATGGCGACACATCTGCATGTTGGTCAGTCTCACGCAAGTCCGCAAGTCCGCTTCTGAGCTACGAAGTCATCATCACTCACATTCCGCGCCCGAAGAAGCCGCAGAGGCCTCGATAGTAGGACGTCTCCAGCCTTTGATGGTGTCCAGCACACCCTCTTCCTCCTCACCCTGCGTCGTGAAGCCAGTGACCTTCTTACCAGATATAACGGATTGGCCAGTTGACTTGTCCACGATACCAGGGAAGATGGCACCTCCGTGACAGCTAATCGACACAGTCAGCCGAGCGTAATCTTCATCATTCGGTTAGAACTCCGTACACAGCGGAGACGATCGCTCCACGATCGTACATGTCAGACGCAATCCTTTGCAGGCCTTTGGCATCCGGATAGTCAATCAAGGAGGCATGTCCAGCAGACGCGAAGAATATGCCGTACTAATCACTCGTTAACTAGTTTCTGAGGCGCTAGTCTCCACGATACTCACCTCCTCGGGTGACACAGTCCCAGGCTTGTTGAGCCGGTCCATTTTGCTGCGGAACTCGCTCGACTTATCCTCCCACACGTCTCTGTCATCACCTTTGAGCCATTCTTCTTGCTGCGAAAGCCAATCAGGCTGGAAAGAGCCTGTCTCCGACACGAGGTCTACCTCAAATCCGGCCTCTTTGAAGACATCGAAAGGGTGGAGGGCTTCCGTGATGAACACACCTGTCTCCTTGCCCCCCGGATACAGTGGAGCGTGTGCCGACGTGACTGCGATGAGAGCCTTACGAGGAGGGGCCATTTTCGAAGGACTGAATTTGATTACAATATCTGCGTGAATTTTTGCCTTTCCCTAGGCTCTCAAGCAATTTCAGCAGAGCAGGCAACACAAAACTTATATATCCATGATCTGATGGAACGCGTTTCCCCTCACGGACATGTCGTTCTCGACTCTGATGACAGCATCGATAAACTCAATTATGGAACTTGACGCGCTAATGGGGGCGCGATCGTTAGTTTGCTTCACTCCTGTTGACCCTAAAAGAACTTTAAGCTACATTCCGACGTGATTTGCGTGTTGGACTACAAGTACTGTTGTTGGATATTGTCAGAGCTGTCGTCATGAGTTACAAACTCGGCTTCATTCGTGTATAACCAAGCAATCTCCCAGCACATTTGCGCCCACACCGCGCAAAATCTAGCCTGTCAACATTACTTTCAAGCAGGAGCATTTTTGGACTTCCAACAGTTTCTTTCTCGACTTTCCTGGCATGAGATCCTACACTAATACTAAGCCTGGAAAGCTTATACACAAGTTATAGGGTAGCGCTCAGTGACAGGTTGGAACGACTCCCTCACCGGTGCAACAGGGATTCACTACAGACTCGATATTTCTACACCAATCAACACCAGCGGATTACTCAAAGGCATCAGGAGCCTTCATTCTTGATGCAAACATTTGACCCAACTTGTCGCCGCACAAGCACAGACACTAGCACAAGTCTAACAAACTACTCCGTACCTACACCTAAGCCCAAGGCCAATCTAGTGTTACGCGGACTTTCGGCGAGAGCAGGCGACTAGACCGTCGCCGTCGGATCCATCCTTACCTACCCGACGCGATAACAGCGTTGGGCGTTGGTCGACCCGTCCCTAGTGAGGCGACAAGTGCTCACTTGGCAAATAATCTTGTCAAAGATCGGCGTTAGGGCTGCTTGCTGCGCTTCATACATGTAATTTCTGCGCGGGGATGGCTCGTTCTCAGTAAAGGACTGACTGCGTGCAGGTACGTAACGACATGGAGTCTTTGACTTGGATACCGGAACCCTTGTCACCAAACCCTGCCATGCAAAGCCCGGGATCCTGGTTGTCTACAAGACATGGGGTTAGTCACTCACGCTCCACTTCCCTCAACCCTCTTGGTTGCAGACTGGGGTAAATACGATGTCCATACCGAATCTGCAATAGCAGCTCTACCCTGCTCTTATTACCAATCATCAAGACCTTGTCCATGTGCGTCTTGCGTACAGGATACAGCCCGGGGAGATGAAAGCCCCAACCCATCCCTAATTTCTTGCAAAGAGACCGCCTGTGGCTCTGATGGCAGCTCTTGGCCCACGTATTCAGTTCGCGCGATTCCGTGCAGTACTATGGCCCCAGGGGTTGGATCGACTTAACGTATCATCAATAAAACCGATTCACGCCCAGATCGCCGGTAATTGACCTTCGGTCTCGGTATTGGACTCACACTCTTTAGACCATTGGCATAGTGTTCGCCCAACTCGATCACCATGTTCGTCCAAAAGCCTCTTCGGTTCTTGTCACTCACTTTCGCCTTTTTACAGGCTAATTTGCATTCGGGCGCTCAAGCCCAGCTGCTGGACTCTGTGCTAAACCCTCTTGCGGATGTCGCGGGCACGGTTGTCTCAGGCGGTGGTCTCATTGAAGGAACCCTCGGCCAAGTTGGAGGCATTCTCGGCGCCGAACAAAGGTGTGTATTGAAGAATGTAAAGTCAGGTTGGGTGAGCAGTAGGAAGCTTACAATGCATGCACAGTTTCGACTATGTAGTCGTAGGCGGAGGCACTGGCGGTAACGCTATTGGCGTCAGGCTCGCTGAAGCTGGATACTCTGTCGCCATCATCGAAGCCGGTCTCTTTTACGAGCTCGGCAAGCCTGTTCTCGGCACGACGCCCGCTGGCGCCTTCTTCGGTGTCGGCGGAGGGCTCATCGACACTGTCCCGACTGTCGATTGGGGCTACCTGACCGAGCCTCAGGCCGGCGCCAACGATCGCCGTGTCTCCTATGCCCGCGGAAAATGCTTGGGCGGCTCTTCGGCGCTCAACTTCATGATCCACCACCGTGGATCGACCGGTTCCTACCAGCAGTGGGCTGACATGGTTGGCGACGACAGCTACGCGTACGTGTTTGCCAGTCTTGACTTATGAGGTATCATTCCGCTAATTGGTAATGTTACAGCTTGGAAAACTTTGAGGAGTACTTCAAGAAGGCCGTCACTTTCTCCGAGCCGAACGACGACATCCGTCGTGACAACGTCTCTACCAAGTTCGATGAGGAGGCTTTCGCAAAGAAGCAACAAGGAGGACCTATCCAAGTTGGATACACCAACTGGGTTTCCTCCTGGGCTACGTGGTTGGAGAAGGGTCTCAAGTCTGTGGGCATGGAGCCTACTGATGGCTTCGCCAGCGGCAAGCTGCTCGGATACCACTATTCCCAGTCCACCATCCGCTCGTCCGACCAGACTCGCAGTTCTTCAGCCGAGTACATCTACTCTGCTAATGAATCTGGAGCCAAGAAGAACTTGAAGGTCTTTACCCAAACTCTGGCTAAGAAGATCCTGTTCGATGGCAAGAAAGCTACAGGTAAGCATTTCAATAATATGGCAGCTTGGAGCAGCTTAGTTAATAAGTGTTTGTATAGGTGTTAAGGTCAGCATGCTCGGTGCCTTGCCTAGCTACACCATTAAGGCCAAGAAGGAGGTCATTGTCTCTGCCGGTACTTTCAACTCGCCGCAGCTTCTTATGCTGTCTGGCATCGGACCCGTCGAGCAGCTTGAGCAGTTTGACATTCCTGTTGTTTCTGCTCTGGAGGGAGTCGGCCAGAACATGTGGGATCACGTCATGTTCGGACCCTCCTACCACGTCGCGTTCCCGACTCTCGACGAAACTCTTCATAACCCTGTCGCCCTCGCCGATGCCCTGCTGGACTACACTTCCAACGCCAAGGGCCCGCTGAGCTCTAATGTCGTCGAGTTCCTCGGCTGGGAGAAGTTTCCCCAGAAGTACCGTGACAACATGACCGAGTCTACTCTGGAAGCACTCTCGTGGTTTGCTGACGATTGGCCTGAGCTTGAGCACATCTCTGGCAACGGCTACATTGGTAACTTTGCCTTCCCGGTCCTTCAGCAGCCCCTCGACGGCAGGCAGTACGCCACCAACCTGGGTGCCCTGGCTGCGCCTTTGTCTCGCGGTAATGTGACGCTCAAGAGCAAAGACGCCACTGCTCTGCCCAAGATCAACCCCAACTGGCTCACCCACCCAGCTGACCAGGAGGTGGCTGTTGCGTGGTACAAGCGCATGAGAGAAGTCTGGAACACGCCGGAGCTACGATCAATCCGTGTCGGTGACGAGGAGGCCTTCCCTGGTCTGGACAAGTCTACCGATGAGGAGATCTTGGAGGTTATTCGCGAGTCTATGATGACTGTCTGGCATGCTGCTTGCACGAACAAGATGGGCAAAAAGGATGACCCGGCTGCCGTCGTCGATAGCAAGGCTCGCGTTTACGGTGTCGAGGGCCTGCGTGTCGTAGATGCCAGTGCTTTCCCCTTGCTGCCGCCTGGTCACCCTCAGTCAACCGTGTATGCCCTGGCCGAGAAGATTGCCGATTCCATTATCAAGAGCGAGAAATAGATTATATAATCTTTCATAGTCCGAACGCTATACAATCATTGTACAATCAATAATCTTCTGCATTAATATCATTATACGACTACTTTTACTCGCTTACAAGTTGTGGCAGCTTGTCTCTGCTGATCTTGCCCGTGACGAGACGAGGAATCTCTTTCACAAACGTGACCCCACCGCGCAAACGTTTATGATCTTCCACTTTCTCGTCGACCGACTTGATAATTTCTTGAGCCAGTGTGTCACTCTCTTCTACGCCGGGACGGAGAACTACAAGGCCCCGAGGGACCTCGGTGTCTTCCTGAGACCAGGACATCACAGCGGCATCGGCGACGCCTGGGTACTGCGCCAAGAGAGCCTCAAGTTCCGCAGGCGGAACCTTCTGACCGCGGTAGTGAATGAGTTCCTACAGAGTGTGGTTAGACATGGGGCTTTAATGAGAATAGTTGCATCTGCTGATTCATCATCTTACCTTCATCCGCCCCAGCATGTACACGAGGTCGCCTTTAAGCTGGACCAAATCTCCGGTGCGGTACCAGCCATCTTTGAATGAAACGTCGTTCGCCGACTTGTTGTTATGATATCCTTGGGTTATGATGGGACCCTTGAGCCAAGCTTCACCAGGCTGCCCAGCCTCAACGTCATTACCGTCTTCGTCAACCAGGCTTTTGACAGTCTCCACGTCAGTCAAGTGTTCCGAAAGTGGAAACATATAATTGATTTGATGATATTACTCACCGCATAAGAATATTGGGAAGCAACACCCCCACACTGCCAGTCTTGTCCCGCCGGTTCGGTGGCATATGTGTGGCTGCTCCCGTCGTCTCTGTCGAGCCCCATGTCTGACTGAGCAAGGTGCGATCCTCACCAGCCCCCCCGAGCTTGGGACTCTCGTACACCCTAGGGTCAAGCGGCAAACCCCCTGAGTAGGCGATACGCAGGGATGCAAACTGATCTGTCACGGCTGGGTGAAGAGCTGCGGCGGCGTATACCCTGGGCAGAGAGAAAAACGTGGTGATTTTGAGCGCGGCGTTGAGCCCGAGGAATTTGGTAAAGTCAAACTGAGGCATCCAGTACACAATTCCGCCATCGAAAAAGGGGTTGACGAAGTAGCCCTGTACTCCGGAGATGTGAGAACACCCCAGGTGAGCAATTGTCCGTGATTCGAACGCTTTCCCTGCTTCTTCCCACTGTTTCCATATAGGACGATTCATGGATGCTGGAAGAAAAACTTCAGAGACCATGTTGGCATGGGAGATGCGCACGCCCTTGGGCACACCCGTCGTGCCGGACGAGTATACGAGGCAGATCTCGGTGGTTCGCAGCTCTTCGGGGTCCGTTATGGCCCGCCAAGCAAGTTGGGATTGTTCACCCTCTTGGTAACGCCACATGGCGCTCCCGTCTGCGGCCGTAAGGGATGGCTGCTTGGGGGATGTGCTGCTCAGGATCAGCACGTTGGCTGGGGGGAGGCCGGCGCTGGCGGCGGCGGCGACGGCAACGTCTCGTACATCCTCGCTGCAGACAATGATCCTGGCCGACCCATCTTGCGTCTGTCTAGCGAGCTGGTCCGCGGAGAGTAAAGTACTTGCTGCTGAGTAGATGCCCTCAGCAGCTACGACTCCGTAGAAGAGGCATGGGAGAGCGGCTTGCCCGTTGCTGAAGCCCACAACGACATCTTTAGCGGTGCCGTTCTTGCCGATGCCATATTGCTCGCGAAGCCAGTGGGCAATCTGCTGGGTGATAATGCGGGCCTCTGACTTTGTGATGGCGTTGTTGGGATCGCTCGCTTCTGCGTGTAGGGGTGTTGTTTCATCGGCACCACACTGCTGGGAATCTAAATACGACGGAGATTAGGTACAAAGAAACAAAAAGGAAAAACCTTATCAAGGGAGGGGCAACGATGCTGGGTAATGGTTGGTACCTACCAAAGAGCAGGGTGAGCACGTCGACACTGGGGATGTCTACCTCATTTCCCTCGTTGTAAATCATGATCCTGGGTGTTTCTCGAATGTACGTGAAATGACCATGCGTGGGATAAATGGAGAGACCTTGTAAAGGTTATATTCAAGGACGATGTGTAATAAAACTATGAATTCATTCGAAGGGATCTAGAAGGGAAGGTTAATAATGCTTTTTTAGTTTTATCACTTGTCTGACCCTATTTAATAACAATCTTCTACTATGATCTCCATAAATGTCGGTGTACGTGCTGGCACAATCGTCAGGACGCAAAATTCAAGCTGTGCTTTGTGCCCAGACCCTGGACACTGGTATGCAGAATGAACGATAGATCCTTACCTTTTCTAGTCTTTGATTTTGCTGTGTGAAGTTGGACAAGTACTCAAATTGGACCCACGCTATGTGGCCAGGATGCTGGACAGGGTATGTTGCTATGTGGGATAATTGTTGTTGGAGTCCTGCCTCCACAACAGATAAGCTAGACAGAAATCGGTGAAGTCAGTGGCGGGATGTCGAACATGGGTATCTGGTCCTGTTTTCTGGGTACAAGTTTCCTGCAGAAGCTCGTATTTGACCTGGTTCGGCCATAATGGGGCATCCCAGCGTTCCATGGACTGGAGGGCCCATGGCACTGGTAACGACTACGACTTGGGGCATATGTGATTGTAATCTTGCGTAAGTGAGGCTTGCTAGCTCTCACGGAAACAGCACATGTGCACGTTTTGACAGGCTTTGGACATTGGCATGTAGGAGCAATTAGATTTTACAGTGTATCTGTCCGCACTAGGAACGGAATTTATAGCTACATGGAACAGTTCCGAAATGCCAAAAAAAGTTAACATAGGTGGGACCTCTCTAGTTCTTGGCACCCTTGATGATCACATCGGCGGCCTTCTCACTGGCCATGTAGATGGGCACAGCGACGTAGGTACCGGGGATCTTAGGGAAGATAGAAGCATCCACAACACGGAGACCCTTGACACCGCGGACGCGGAACTCACTGTCGAGGACAGCCATCGGGTCGTCGTCGGCACCGATGGGAGCAGTGCAAGAGGCGTGGTGGCCCCAGGCCTCGTTGCGGGCGAACTCCTTGAGGTCCTCCTTGGAGCTGATGTTGGTAGGAGGCCAGACACGCTCGAAGGAGCCGTCAAGAGGGAGGAGCTTGTCGAAAGCGTCGATACCGTACTGCATACCCTCAACAATGGCCTCGAGATCCTCCTCAGCACCCTGGGAGAAGTAGTTGAAGTTGATGCGAGGAGTGTCACGGGGGTTGGTAGAGGTCAGGTTCACGGTGCCAGCGTTGTTGCGGCTGTGAGCCTTGAGAGTCAACCAGGTCCAGTTGTCACCGCCCTCGGTGGCGTGCATGGAGTATCCAGGGAAGTAGCCGTTGAAGTAAGCAGGGACACCGCCGAGGAAAAGGTCGTGGTCGTCCTCGGCAACCTCGGAGTGCTTCAGGTAACCGAAAGCAATGCCGTTGGTGGTGTAAGCACCCTTCAGGTCGGAGGGGAGGCTCTCCCAGTCGTTGTAGCAGGGGTCGTCGCCCTCAAGGAATGTGCAGTCGGCGAGCAGAGAGAACTTGCTGGTGGCCTGTCCGACGATACCGACCTCGTAACGGTCCTGGAGGTTGCCGCCAACACCTAAATGGAATTAGTCTTGATTAATTGTAAATACGTCTTTTGTTATGACTTACCAGGCAGATCCTTAATAACGGGGATGTCGTGAGACTTGAGCTCCTCAGCAGGGCCGACACCGCTCAGCTTCAGGATCTGAGGGGTGTTGAAAGTTCCTCCAGAGACAATGACCTCCTCGCTAGCGTAGACGGTACCACGGATGCCCTCATCGGACTTGGAGGCGCGGGGGTCGGCACGGTACAGGCTCTTTCCGAACAGGTAGTTGACACCAGTGGCCTTGGGCTCCTCGCCGTCGGTGTCGAAGTTCACCTTGCTGACGAGGGTGTTGAGGGCAATGTCAAGCTTGTACTTCTTGGAGCCGTCATCGTTCTTGGCGTTGGCAACCTTGAGGACAAAGTCGCGAGGGCCCTTGCGGACGTAGTCCTCGTCCATGGAAAGGGGGATCTGGTAGATCAGATCCTTGGTGTCGCGGGTCTTGGCGGCGGTGTTGATGTCGAGAGTGAGGACCTGAAGGATGCCGGTCACGGTGTTCAAGAGGCCATCGATGAGTCCCTGGCCGGTAGCAGTAGCAGCGGCAGTCAGAAGAGAGAGAACCTTGAAGTCCTGAGCGATCAAGATTGTGGGAGTAAGACGGAGTGGCAGCCAGCCATCGTTGCCGTGGCCCTTGCCCAGAGCACCCTGAAGGTAACGGTTGGCCTCGAGTTTCTTGAAGTACTTGTTCATGTTGTCGGAGCCCCAAGAGGCATCGCCAGTCAGAGAGGCAATGTTGTTCCAGTCATTGTCGGTAGGCTTAATCGAAACCAGGGCGTTGTGCATAGAGCATCCACCAAGAGCACCCGTACGCGGGTACAGGATACCCTTCTTCTCGGAGCCCTCCGGAGGCTCATCATCAGACAGGTCGAGCTTCGACCAGTACTCTCCATCAGGCGTCAGGTAAGTGTACTTGCTGTCCTTAAGCGCCTGCTCTTCATCGGCGTGGTGCTCGACAAAGAAGTCCCAGCGAATCGGGTTGTACTCGCTGGTGTAAGGGTGAAGCGCCGGGACCTGGACCTGACGATCAGCGCCGTGATCCTCACCGGCGTCAATCAGCAGGACGCTGTGGCCGGCGAGGGCAAGACGGGCGGCGAGAGGGGAACCACCAGCACCGGAGCCAACGATGATGTACTCGTAGGTGGAGTTAGGCTCCGGGGCCTCGACTGGATGGTTGTAGCCGTTAGGCTCAAAGATGTTTTGGTCCTGAACAGGCTGGGCAGTCCATCTTGGAGAGGGTCAGATCATCATTCCTTTGCCACGCGGGTTGATCGATTCTATGAATAGCGAAGGAAAAGACTCTTCTAGACTTACGCGGCGGCCGTGCCGGTGACCAGCAGGCTCAAAGAGGTGAAAGCCTTCATTGTCGAAATGTGGAAATCAGAATCGAATTCGAATGCGGCGCAAAATCAAATTAGCAGAAAAAGAACGGATTAGCTGCCTCGATGGCAGTGCGATTATAGCAATGAACGACTGAATATGGCAAATAGCCTAAAAGGAGCGACGCAGCGTGATTGCTGGAACGAATTTGACGAAGATCGAGCTTCGATTCTACGAGACGTGCATTGGAGTCGTCTATTCTTTAAATCAGGAACCCTATCAGATAAAAATGGCGTCACGTCCGGACATCCGAGAGGCAGAGCGCCGAAAAGCGCCCCTGGTTATCAGACAGGAGATTGAGAGCCGAACTGGTTGTCTTTCTTGGGCTGGCGCCTTTTGGAACCATTGGGACTTTGCCCAGGTGAACCCCACGGAAACGGTCCAAGCGTCCATATGCCGGGTCGTGTAACTCCCAAATCCCAGGAGCCCAGGACCGTGGAGCGACGAGTGACAGGGCTCGCTTCCACCCATGCTAGCATATGTACTGAAGGCTTGCCTCACGGGGCGTAGGACCGGCCCTTGGTGAGACATTCCACGGGTGTCGCTCCCTCGAGCAGGGTTTACAGGCCAAGTAGGCGGAAACTGCACTGGATATGTCAGGGTGACAGTTGGTACTAACATGGGTGGTCCCTGTCCGTTACCCCAGACCTAGTCCGGTATATAACGCGGATGCCGGAGGGCGGAGCTAGATGACTTCGCGTAATCTTCTGCGCCCTGGGAGGTGCATGTATGGAGAAACGAAAAGCGGGACGAGGTGAGCACTCGCAGGCCAAGAAAATTGGCAGATCAAACCGGGTGTCTGCTGAATCGGGTCTTAATCATGGAATTATAGGCTTGGGAATGAGAACATTCGAAGGCAGATCATTATCGAGATTTACCACTCTGTCGGACCTTGAATGGCAGGGCATCATCGGCGTTTCGATTCCAAGCAACGGCGAGAGGTTTGATAGCGAAACCTAACCCATTGGCGGTCCTCGTTGAGTTGGTTACAGGAACGAGCATAATCCTTGTCCAGGGGTTGTCATAACTGCCAAGCCGTTCCCGCCACCAACGACGTGCCCAGAAACTAACAAGAAATGGAGACATATGCAGCACTAATGCGTGTATATTTCATGGTCTGTTAATGCAGCGGCTCGTTCCACCAACCATTCATTGTGTGTATGTCGGACTCTAGCGCAACCAACACAAGTAAAGCAGTAATTATTCCAATTTACGGCCTTGTACCTTGCCCCATCATATCATCATGCCAGGCCACTGTGCAAATTCTTACCGCGCGTTTGTTTACATGAGAGATTTTAGGCTATAGTGGATGGCGTCAATCATAGTATACCTTGACTGGGCAACAAGAACTGGTAATTATCACAACTAAGTAATGTAATACAGAAGCTAGACTTGCTGCTGAAACGAATGTATGTTACATGTTGCCTAGACAATTGTCGCCTCTAGAGACCCTATGTAAGAGCTTTGCAAGATTATGCTCGCCGAATTTGAAATACAATCCCAGTTTTTTGAGTTCCCGTTCGCCGGTTTACCTCCCCTTGACTTCATCACCTAGACGGAGTCACCTGAGCTCGTGACGTGAGAGACATTCACATTATATGTGTCTTTCTCGAATCCCTTGTTAGGATACTCGACAAGGGGCACAAAGTCTCTCTCGTCGCCATGAGTAGGCGGCTCCTGAGCAACCACGCTGTCGCCTTTCCCAGCTGATAAGCCGCTCTTGGGCTTGCCACTCTTGTTGGAGTAGCCGTAGGAAGAGGCCGACTTGCCAGTCTTGAGTGCGCCGGCTCCCATAGTGATGAGCAGGTTTCGGACGGCAGGCAGACAGGCGCAAATGATACCGACATGGATCTCAAGGGTACTGAACCAGGCAGGCTCCGTGTAGTCCCAAGTGATGTTCTCCGAGTTGGCAAACTTGACGAGCGAGTGCAAACGAACGACACTGATGACGGTGACGAAGATACCGAGAGAAAACATGAACATGATCATAATCTTCTTCTTCATCTTCATCTGGAGAGCCCAAAGGTTTTGAAGAGGCAGGGCAAGCATGATGATGTCGATGATGATGTTGAAGATGGCACTGAACCAGCCCTGCTTGTGGATGTCGTTGCACCGTCCAGGTCCCATTGACTCGTCAACCTGGTTCCATGCCCATTCGACGGGCCAGCATTGCAAAGCTGTTGCGACGATGAAGGAGGTACCGTACGCCGCAGTGATACCGCAGACAGCGTAGACAATGTTGCGGAAGCGACGCTCTGGGAAGACACGAAGAATGAACAGCAAAATGGACAGTTTTGTAATCGTAATGGTGGCGAAGTAGAAGATTGAGCCCAGGTAGTACAACTGACGATTTGTTAGCGAGATTCTTCCAGGGGATGTTGTCGATGACTAGCTTACCTGCAAGACATTCTTGATGTTTTGTAGTGGCAGTGTCCACATGTCCTTGCCGAGTCCGTTGTTGACCACTGTTCTTGTTAGTGATTGCACTTCTATTCATGTAAGATGTGATTGGCATACAGAAAATGGCAAAAACGGTTGGAGGTAGTGCCAAGATGTTGGCAATGATAATTGTGTAATCATCACCACCCATCATGCGGAAGCCCTTCTTGTACATGGCGAATCCTCTCAAGGCAGAAGCAATAATAGCCAGAGCACCAAACAACATGCCAATAACCAGAGGCGTCGCGCTCTTATCACGGACTGGAGCTTGGCACAGAGTCATAGACACGTTCTTGGCCGTGAGGCCTTCGAAAACAGTGCATCCTCCCTTGGCACACTCTGTGATCTCTGCGTTCAACTCCTCGTTCGTGCACAAGCAAGCCACGTCTGTAGCTTCACAAGTGGATTGGGGAATCAGTTTAGCCATGCAAGCCAACTAAAAAAAACTAAGTGTTAGTTCTGACATGGCGCCGGATGCCGGAGATTATTTGATGGAGTAGCAGCTTACAGCACACTTCGGATAAGCAGCTTGGGCTTTCATCAAGGCTTCTTGTTCCGGAGTCAAGTTCTGGCCTTGGCCTTGGGCGGCAGCAAAGCCGGTCATGGCCGCAAAGGCTCCTAGTAGAGCTGTAGAGGCGGTAGAGAACAACATGTTGGAATGTAGTTGGATGTGAATGAGTGTCGGACGCCAAACAATGCGCTATCAAAGAAGGAACACAGTTAGAGGGTTGAAGGGTTCTTCTATATTCTGTAAATCCCTCCGCTTATTTGGTCACATCTTTTCTTGGCGAAGGCGTGTTTCCTTCTCTCCTGACAGATTATCTTTCCCCCAGTAGAGTCCCAATTGCCCTCAGCCAACCCAGTGCCCTTACCCTTACCTGCCAGGTATTTAGTACGGCTCCAGTAGCCAAGGGTTGGAATGTCGGGAATTTACACGGGAACCAGTCTGTGCCCGCGGACCCCAAGGCCCCGGTTGGAGGTTACCGCGGGCCTGAACCCTGTCAAATACCTCAAGGATTACCACCAACGGCGCCTGTTGTGGATCTTATCACGTTGGCTCCCGCTTAGTCTCGTGGGTACTTGTTGACTAAAGGTGGAGTCTGAAGTTTCAAGGTTGCACTCGGCTCGCAAATGAGCTAAGGTAGCAAGACTGTATGTGACCCTGCCATGTGCACTTGTCAACGAGGGATGCCCACTCACACGGGAACAACATGAATTGTACCTTACATGACAATATCTCTGTCGACGTGCATATGCTGGTCGCCTCCTTTGCATGGTTACGGCTCGTCCCTGTGCAAAGTCTTCAGCAAAATGCGGAACATTCCAGCAAGGATGACAATAGTTTTCTCCCTCATCCTTTCCGTGATCATCTTTGTCGAAATTTCCACCACCCGCAACCCTAGCCGTCGGGTCCTTCGCCTACCATCATCTCGAGGGTCCTCACTTGACCCATGTTTTAAAACTTGACTAAGTGCGGGACTAACGTCTGCTAGCGCGTACCATGAAGTCAAGATCCCGTAAACTCGGGTTCACGTAAGACCGTAATACCATTCAAATGACATTACACCCCATCTGGTATTTAATCTACATTTCCGAATGACCGGGACACTGCGGAATGAAACTTAGCCTCCCCGGCACTCGAATGCCGGGGGGGAGGTGGAGGGCCGCCACGCCGTGAGCCGCTTCCAATAACCACCTTAAGTCCGGTCGAAACCCCCTTCATGCTGCAGGATTTGATTTGATGATCTAGTGATCAATCGAGACCCGGTTCTCGTTGATAAGACTGTCACATTCCTCATCTACACACAAGAGACGACTGTAAAGGGCAATATGCGCCAGAACAAGTAACCCCCAACTCCAGTCATTCCTTTCTACAGCACCCCAGTTTGCTCTCATTCACTCTTTTTTTGGTTTACCCGCTTTACTTTCTTTTCGCTCTTTACTGGCATTCGCCACTTTTTACAATGAAGCCCGGTATGATTGGCAGCCGCCTGGCTCTGGGTCTCGCCTCACTTGCAGGTGTCACTCAGGCCTTTCCGACAGCCGAGAACCTGGCAAAGTTTGCCCGGGACGATGGTTTGACAGCTGATCAGATTCATGAGAGACTGTTGAATATCAAGGAGAAGCGGTTGTCGTTTGATCCGCTGTCGGAGCCGATTGATGGTAAGTAAGCGGCTTACATTGCGTGGCTTGCTACCCGGGTTTCGCCTCAGCCAGGTTGTTGCTTACTGAGCTGACTATCAATCGTGATTTTGTAGTTCATGGAGAACACGAGTTTCAGCCTCCTGACTTTGAGAATGGCGATCAGCGAGGACCCTGCCCAGGCTTGAATGCTCTCGCCAACCACGGATATCTTCCCCGTGATGGTGTAGCGGGTGTAAGTGATAACGGGATGCCAGCAGATTGGGCTTATGGCTTACACCGCAACAGTTCCTCCAGGTTGTTGATTCTCTCTACAATGGTAAGCCATGTTGATACCTTAAGCAAGATATTATGGAAGACGGGATCAAACTAACAGTCTCCCAGTCTATGGCATGGGTGTCGACTTGTCCACTATCCTGTCTGTGATGGGAACGGTGGGTGGTGGCAACCCGCTCTCCCTTAATCCTGGATTCTCTATCGGAGGCCAAACCAAGAAGTCTAGCAACATTCTGGGCAACCTTCTTGGCCTTCTTGGTAGGTGTTACATTCTTGGTTCGCCAGATTCCTAACTAACACATTGCCAGGCACGCCCCGTGGGCTGGAGGGCACACACAACTGGCTCGAGTCCGATGGCTCCAACACTCGTGATGACCTTTACGTGACTGGCGACACCGCTACCATGAACATGACCTTGTTCTTGGACGCTCACAAGGAAATCGAGGAGAAGGGTTTCCTTTCCATGAAGGATATGGGAGTCCGTGCCGCCAAGCGACTTGAGGACTCTATTGCTTCCAACCCCCAGTTCTACTATGGGCCTTACTCAGGACTTATCGTCCGAACTGCTGGCTACGCCTTCGGTGCCCGTCTGCTCAGCAACCACACGAAGGAACACCCTCGTGGAGGCTACCTCTGTATGTACCACACCTACGTCCTGTTGCTGTGCAGTGTCCAACAATGTACTAACTCGAATGAACAGCCAGCGAAACTTTTGAAAGTTTCTGGGCCGTCACTAGGGACAGCGAGGGGAAAATGAAGTACAACAAGGGATGGGAACGTATCCCTGAGAACTGGTACCGCCTCGTGGGCGATTACAGCCTCGTGGATATGAACGTCGACATTGTTACTTGGATCACGGAGCACCCTATGATTGGCAACATCGGTGGCAACATGGGCGAGGTCAACACTTTTGGCGGCGTGGACCTTGGGAACATCACAGGCGGCGTTGTTAACTCCCTTACACTGCTGGAGGATAACAATCTGATTTGCTTCACTCTAGAGATTGTGAAGGCATTTGCGCCGAACTCCCTCTCACCACTGTTCGCAACACTCAAGGCGCCTCTAAAGCTGGTTTCCGACGCTATTCTGGATCCCCTGCTCTCGCTGGATTGCCCTGCTTACGATCAGCTCGAGAAAGGTGGTGAGGATATTCTGTCCGGCCTTCTTGACCGCTTCCCTGGCGCCAAGGAGTCTGGCTTTGCCCTATAAGTTGGATCGGTTGTTCAACGTAGAGTGCTTGACAGCACGCGTCGTTTGTCTTCGCTTCATAATCCTAACGGTAGCTACGCCAATAATGTCCTTACTGCCGTTCCATGTATCATTACTTTCACGGTGGATGCGGGCTCGTCACGAATACATAATCTAATAAAAGTGGCTTGCTCTGCTATATCTCTGGTAGTTGAAACCTTTCTTCTTGGCGATCAGTTGTAGTTGGATCCTTCTTGTCCGTAGGTTGGATGTCCCCGGCCTTTCTTTTCCATTATCGCCAGTGACTCGCCCCTGCGCGACTCGATCAATTTGGCACCCATTAGCTTTGCGTAGTATGGGACTGATCTCTCCCAGTCCGCAGTTGCAAGCATAGTCTTTCTCAAATCCGGCATAGTATCCAATGTCTCGTTGCAGCACTGGACCAACCAGCGCCCAAGACCTTCTCCCCGACAAGATGAGTCAATCCAGACATCGCCGAAGTAAACATAAGTAACAAAGTCTGTAACAAAGCGAGCAAATCCAAGAAGTTTCGGTGCTGTCTGAAGCTGGTCACGACCATATAGACCGAAGCATACCGAGTTATCAATCATTTGCTGCATGGCGCTGGGTGAAAGTGTCTTGGCCCAGTAGAAATCCTTAGAGTCGAAAATGTCAATGAGTTGCGGTAAAGGTATCAACTTTGGATCAGTGGACACCACATATTGGCCTTGTGTCCACGAGAGGGACTTGAAGGCTTGTTTTAAATCTGCGGCCATGTTGGTCTTAGAGAAAAGATAGGGATTTTCGAGCAAGTTTTATTGCTGCCCCTACCACTCTGCAAAGGACGACAATAAAGTAAAATTGAGAATAGTTCTTAACCTTTTTTTTTTATAAACAAAAAGAAAATACATCTAGCACTTCAAGATCAGCTTTATATGATCTTTAGTTATTGAGGTTGACTATTGAATGACACAGACTCGGATGGCTTCCGATCCGAAGTCGGGCTCCGCACGCAACGTCAATGACTCCAATGACGACAATTGGCCACGCTTAGTAAACGCGATACACAGAATACATGCTGGGCTCCCCAATACATCTGCTCTAAATATTAATAATAGATCCTAACTATTAATAATAGACCCTAATTATTAAGATCAGATCTTAACTATTCAAGATAAGCGAATGTTTCTTTTATTCCCTCGTGAGGCTTGGTAACATCCGCCCCCTCTTGGAGTCTGATATGGTGCATGACTTAGTCAATGATATTTTTTTTATTCAAACACTTCAACAATACCCATTATTAACTTAGCCTTGTCTCCATTCGAAGGAGCACTATTTAATGCTGTAGAAGAAGCAAAACCTTGCTCCCTGATGGTGTCTTATGATCCAAGAGGGCATATCGAGCACACGTTACCGGCAAGCGGGCAGATCAGGGTCCTGCTAAAACAAGCTTAGTTGGTAGCGTGTAAAACAGAGTGTAGAGGGAGGAATTAATGGCTCAAGTTCCAGCAGCTACGGTTTGATCAGCCGAGTTTAGTGCGCGAAATATTCATTGGAGCTGCAACTTCAACGAGACATATGTAGACAATATCGAGTGACTTGGCACTTATCTCGACTTCCTTTATTGATATTTTGGAAAGCCCTATTGTCGAGATGGATGAATATGTCCTCCTACTCTGCTCTTGGCACGTTTTCGCGCTAATTCAATGCTAGTGGATATCGCCACGATCAAGAGACCGATTGGAAATCAACACGCTGAAGCAGGATGAGCTCTTTCAAGCAAGTGCAGCGGCGACCCGGGAGAGAAGATAATAAGAGGGGGTATCTCAATAATATAGAAAGGTTTGAGGTGGTTGGTGCCTAGTTACTACAAAAGATGAAGTGAACCATTTGGGTTGATCAAGAATATATGCGCAGATAGATTTGAGTCAATGACGTACTTGGTCTGTTGATCTCAGAACGCCACCACAAGTCCTACCAGCATCAATTCCTATACGTATGGTGGACCTCAATGTATCATCTCAATTCATGGACAGCTTGTCCTAATGTCAACCAATGCCTCCAACGATCGGGTGACTCGAAGCGTAACTCGGCGCGAGGCTCGGGTTGACAACGCGAATGTTGAGCCGACAACGAAAGATGCCCAGAAGCGGAAGAAGGTGAAGGTGGAAAAGGATAGAAAACCTCAATACGTTAAGACAGTCTCTTCCAATCGCACTCCGCCTATCCATGCGCCAAAGTTCAGACTCATCCAGGAGGCAGTCGCCCACGATCTCTACCAGCTCTTGATAGCCGCCATGCTATGGAACCGAACCAAGGGCAGTCATGCAAAGCCTGTATTTTTGCAACTGATAGGCCAATATCCGTCTCCGGAGGAGTTGGCGAGGGCTTCCGAGTCACAGCTCGCCTCGCTTCTCCAGCCGCTAGGTCTGCATAATAGTCGGGCAAGACGGCTGCTCCTCTTTGCGCGAGCGTGGCTTCAAGATCCGCCTACAAAGAGCAAACGATATCGCAGACTGCGATATCCCGCCGTGGGCTGTGGCAAAGACGTAGGCGCCAATGAGGTCCTTGATGAAGACGACCCTCGCGAGGGGTGGGAAGTCGCTCATCTACCAGGTACGGGTCCATATGCTCTGGACAGCTACCGTATATTTCATCGCGATAAGCTCAGAGGGTTGGCTTCGGACTGGAAAGGTGGCGGAGCTTCTCAGGGGTTTGAGCCAGAGTGGAAGAGGGTTGTTCCTGCGGATAAGGAGCTCAAGGCGTACATTCGATGGATGTGGTTGAGGGAAGGTTACGTTTGGGATCCGGAGACGGGTAATAAGAAGCGGGCAACAAAGAGAAGGATGAAAGAGGAGCAATTAAGGCAGGTGAGTCTTTCACCAGAGTTAATGTGAATGATAAAGCCCAGAAGAAGAAAACATCCACAATTTCTATGTATAAATTAGCATTCAACAAACTTAATGCGCAATTGAACGGAATGATTTTCAACCGAAAATGCGGATAAAATGTAGGCCATGTAAATTTATCCTATTTTTCCGACCAGTACGAGCCTGGATAGCCTCCTTTCACTCGTGTTGAGCAAGTTTCTCCTTGCTATCAGGTGGGCGCTGTAGGGTAGGATTCGATGATGTGATACTTGAGTCTAATTTCAATCACATTACGCGAATGCGAGGGCCGCTAAATTCCTGTATGAAACCAATTTTGAAATTCGAACGCGTACTTTTCATTTCATTCCCCGTGTTATTCTCCGTTCCTTGTAAATGCGTGACGACTGTGTACGCGTAGACTTGCCAGCATTTGTTGCAGCGGCAGCCAAAGCGTCCAATGGGACGACATGAGCGATCTCAGATCGTCTCCGCTTGAGAAGGAATCCATTTCAAACATTAAACATTCGAGTTTGCGTGGCCTCCACTCAAGGCAGCACTCAGCCCTACCAGCAAGGACAATAAGAGGGAGGGTCTAGCAAAATCAATGACGAGTATGAATAACCCTTAGCTTGATACGCGTAACCCTTATTAGAGCCATTAGCGGTAAGTTAGCTCCTTCTCGCATCCGCAGAGCTGGAATGGGATTGGCGCCCTGTGGGATCGGCGCTTAACCGTAATGGGATAGTTAAGCGAGTGCGAGTTTTCCTCAATCGGGGTAAGCGCTCTCGACGGTGATTGGCTTCACAACAAGAAAAGTCCACTACCTTTGACTTTGACCCCTGCGATTGGCTGTTGGATATTGCCCTTCCCAGCAGCAAAACTCGCATTCGCACTCTCTTTCTCTCAAGCTTAAAGGCAGTGTTCCGTCTTTTATTTCGCAGATCAGGGTATCATCATACACTTATCGTAAGGCTGATGTATATGGAGATGAATTCAGGGACAGCAGCAACATTTAAAGATGTCGTGGTAGTCAAGTCTAAATTCAAGTCTATTCATCTATTCAGCCAGCTTGTTTCACAACCATCTATCAACAGTCACTTCTTGTCCAGGCACCAACTACGAGATCACTCTTGATCTTTAATTACCCCTTTTGGCACCCGACTCTCTTCTAAGTGACAGCGGAAAACAAACCTTCACCATGTCTGACGACGCGATGCCTCAAGGCATTCCTGGCTACCCCGAATTTCCTCACAATGTTGTCATTTTCGGTCCCAGTGGCAATTGCACCCTCGATCTGTGTCCTCTCGAAGCTAGCGTCTATCAATATCGTCCGTCGCTGGCGGCAAACAGCGCCTTTTTGGCTATATACGCGACTCTGGCCCTGGTGCACCTGTATCTCGGTTGGCGCTGGAAGAGCTGGTGGTTCGCCATACCTATGATCGTGGGCTGCACCATGCAGATTCCTGGCTACGCGGGCAGAATTCTCATGTACAGCAACCCTTTCTCGTTTGCAGGCTTCATGCTCCAGATTACTTGTATCGCCACGGCGCCCGTGTTCTACACGGCTTCTATCTACGTGACCATCTCCAAGACGTAAGTTCTTTCCTGTCATTTTATTTGTCATGCTTGACAATCCACTTGCTGACAATCATCCAGCGTTGAGTATTTTTCCGTGTCACTGTCGCGTTTCCGACCCTCAATCTTCTACTGGTTCTTCATCCCCGCCGATATCGTTTGCTTGATCCTTCAAGGCGCCGGTGGTGTCCTGTCCACCATAAGTCGAGGCGTCAGTCAAACGGGTGTCGATGTCGCCATGGCTGGACTAGTGCTGCAGGTCGTCGTCATCGCTGGCTTCATCGCCGCCTACGTCGACTACATGGTCCGCTACTTGCGAGCAAACGGCACGCCGCCTTTGAAACAGAGGGAGAAGTTGTTCATCGGGTTTCTTTTTGCGGCCATTGTTTTGATCTTGGGCCGATGTCTTTACCGGTGTTACGAGTTGAGCGAAGGGTATACTGACTCGACCGTTATCACGGACGAGGGCATGTTTATTGGCTTGGAAGGAGTGTAAGTTATTCTCTGACGACAAGAAGGAAAAGAAGAAGAAAGTACTGACCTTCAACGCAGAGTCATCGTCGTAGCTGTTATTTGCCTGTGCATTGGCAACCCTGGTTTCATTTTCCAAGGGAAGAATCCGACCATCGAGAAAGACTTTGGCCTGCAGAGCGACAGTGCGCTCCAGACCAACGAGGAGTACCAGATGAAAAATGCGAGCCGTGTTTAAGGAGTGCTGGGTTTGTGAAGTGATGCTTTTGTGAAGCGTTGGAAATATGAGCGCCTGTTTGCAAGATACTTTAGATACCTTTGTCAGTTTGTAATAATGTCCACAGACTTCATCATCGTATTCCATGTGTCTTCTTTGCTATTTTGTCAAGGTTAATATTGTCTTCATCTTGAAAATTATCGGAGCTGCTGGGCAATAAACGTTGAATTCCCCCCTGCTTAGAATTATGCAGTTCACGTACCTTTTCATAGCCCAATCATTGCCTGGAGATGCTTTGACGAAGTTGAATCTAGCTGTCGAACCGGCCGTCAATTGGACCAATCAACCCCACCACCGGAGTGAATTTTCTCCTGTTTTCGATTGAGACGTATTTTATCTAGAATAGAAATAAGAAATCTCTAAAGGAACCGAAACGAACAATTGTATTTACTCGCTGTACTTAGCGTGAGATTGATAGGTATTATAACATCATGACGGGAGGAGCCCCATCTAGCGCATCTTGTATCTTGTAATTGAGATTTTTTGTTTTCACTCGCAGAAACTTCTTCACGCTGCATTCTGAGCTGAGAGTGATTCTGAGCTGATGGGCAGCTAACACCTGTTAGTATTGCTAGGCAACTGCTATGCGAAACAACAAGATTTCCTTTACACAGGCACGCTTTGGAACCTCCCTTAGTCCACTTCATGTTCTCTCTCTAAAGATTTTCAGCTTTAGAACACACATACACACACACACACACACCACAACATCATTCCTAAACATCACTATCGCAAAGTGCCTCTCATTTCTTCTCCCACTTCATCATATCGACACGTTTGTCGTATGCCAAAAGACCACTAAGGCCTCTAGCAAACATGGAGGCCGCTACTCAGCCCTCTGTTGTACCCATGATTGCTCGCGAATGGCAGACCCCGATCGATATTAGCTCTTATCCTCATCTCGCAACTGCTGAAAATATGTGGGCAGCACCCTTGTCCACCGAGGAAAATGATGAGCAGGTCCGACAGCACTTCCGAATCATCACGGGAGGTTCCATCGCAGATGGAACAGATAGGCAACAGCTCAAATTTGCCACGATAGCAGCGAAAACCGCCTGTCTCAAGATGGGAGTTGACCCTCGGCGGCATGTCGAACTCGTCGATGCCACTGCCCAGACCTTGACTAGATCACACTTCCTAGTCTCGCCTTGTCTTGGTGATTGGGATGCCTACATGGGAATCACTGAAAAGACCTCTCAGATGAGCGAGTACGCGAGGAGAAACGAGATTGAAGTTTGCTTAAATGCCAGACTCTTGCTTGCCTGGGTTACCCAGTCAGACGTTCGACGACTCGATCCCGCTGGCACAATCTTCGATTTGGTTGAACGCTTGCACAATATGCAACCCAACTTCCCATCGGTGGCTGCCGCCTGGAAAGAAGATGCGCCATTCTTCCATGTCCTTGTTGGACCCAAGTATCAACCCAAAACAGAATTCTTCAGTCTGCCCGATCCTCCCAGAATGAAGAATGACACTGGGAAAAAGACAAGCTGGAATGGCGGCGTAAGATCTGCCAGCATGAAAAAGACGAGAAACACAGGTTGGAGCAACGCCACGGGCGCTACAGACTGGCCCAAAAGCTCGACGAATGGAGGTTCGGGTTGGGGTGAACCGATGGATCAAGTTTCCAGCCAACTTGCCCAGCTTCCGCCGACAACGCACGCTAGTTCGACCATCGAGCCTTCTGAAGCAGCGTATGCACTCGTTAAGGATGCAAAAAAAGCCCAATCTTCCTCGGTGATCACAAAGACAATCAGTCGAGCCGAGGCTTCAGCTGCATTCTTTGCAATCAAGGACCGGTTGACCCGTAAAGCCACGGATGTGGACAAGGAGGCCGTTACAACAACAATCACGAAACCTATAATGCAGCTTCTATCCGACAAGCAGATTGACCGACTCCAGTTTTGGGCTACGTGGCACAAGCTTGACGAGATGTCGGCAAGTCTGGATGATGCCGCTGCCCGCGAAAGTCGCCCAGAGGTAGTGACCTTTGAAGAAGTCCAAGAAGCCCCTTTGCCACCTTGCAAACCTGAAAGCCCGGTCTCGGATACAATCATCCTTCTCAGTGAAATGTCTGCTATGTTGATGCGCTTTCAAAAACTGGACTTGGAGTTTGACGACGCTCATATGGAGGAAATGGAGGCGATGCAATCAAGGGTTGACAAGGCTCAGGTCGCTTTGGAACAGCATGTGGAGGAGACAACCAAGCTCAAGCAGCTGATTCTTCAAAACTTCAGCGCGACGACGCGACTTAGTGCGGACGATTTTACTCAAGCCCCAAATCAAGCCCCGGATGAAGCCCCAGTTCAAGCCGCAGTTCAAGCCCCAGATCAAGTCCCTCAAACCATCGCGAAAGTTAAGAAAACTAGCAAGAAAGGTTATACCCGCAAGACACGTCGGATCGTGAAGGACAACAACGAAGATTCCGCAGACTTCGTGGAACCCGACGATTCTTCTAGTCGCGATTCTAGCGATGAATGGCAGCCGTAGCAGCCGCTGGTCATTACGCGTAGGTTGATGATTTGATTGCGGCTACTCATCATAAAGGAGATCGTACAAACGGCCGAGTCAGAGACGACTAAAAGAAAGGATACGAACTGAAACAATCTTGCTCAACAGCATGCGGGCTTTTTGGGACGACTTTCTCATTAAATAAAAGTGCCTTGCGTCCTTGACATAAACACACAGACGGTGTCCTTGGCATTCCGACAGAGAGCAGAGACAGAAGTGCTTGGAAGACATCGCAGTCACATACACGCAGGGTATAGTACAACAAATAAGATTTTTTAGCGTGGATTGTAGTATTCAGTCATTTCATCATTCCGTGATTTATGTACATGTCATTTACAGCTTCGAAGGCACCTCCTGAGGGTTCTTAATCTCCACCATCAACTTGCCCGTGTTGATGCCCTTGTACAGGTCAATCAACCCCTGCTCAGCAGCCGGAAGCCCGCCCTTGAGTATTGTCTCTGTCTTCTTGAACTTGCCCTCGTCGATCCACTTGACCAAGTCGGCGCGGGCTTGCTTGAAGTGATGGCGCTGGTCGAAGATGATAAAGCCCTGCATGCGGATGCGCATTGTCACTACCTGAGCAATGTTCTTGAGCCCTGTGCCTGCGCCGTTGTACATGCTGATGACGCCGCACTCGATGAAGCGGGCGTGCTCCTTGGCGCGGGCAAGGCACTGGTCGAGGATCTCGCCGCCGACTGCATTCTCATTAGAGTCCTGTTATGGGGAAGGGGTGAGTGAACGGGAACGTACCATTGTCATAGTAGACGTCAATGTAGTTAGGCGTAGCATCGCGCAGCTTCTGCTTGAAATCCGACGCCTTGTAGTTGATAGCCACGTCGAAACCCAGCTCATCCGTCAACCACTTGCACTTATCATCGCTTCCCGCAATACCAACAACCCTCGCCCCCTTGATCTTAGCAATCTGACCAGCAGCGCTGCCCGTTGCGCCCGCAGCGCCCGACACCACAACCGTCTCGCCAGGTTTGGGGTCGCCAATATGCGTCATGCCGTACCAGGCTGTGATGCTGGTCATGCCGAGGGCGGAGAGGATGTCCTGGGGCTGCTTGACGCCTGGGTACAGTGATTGCGGCTCGAATTGGCCGTCCTTCAGGATGGCGTACTCGGTCCAGCCGGTGGCGGCGTGGACAAAATCACCCTCCTTGGCTTGCTGTGACTTGGAGGCCAAAACGCGGCTGACAGTGAAGCCGTTCATGACGGCGCCGATCTGGACGGGAGGGACATAGGAGCGGCGGTCTTGAGTTATTGTTAGTATTCAGCTCGGTCATACCGACTCGCCTCGAGCTCATGACTTACCATTCAATTGCGCCCGTAGAGAAGGGTCGAGCGAGAGGTAAAGCGCCTCAACGAGGATTTGGCCATCTTGAAGGTCAGCCGAGGTGGGCGCGGGTGTTCGTCGGGGTTCGAAGGTCTCGCCGGGGACGATCTCCTCCTTGGGCCGCTGGACGAGGTGGATGGAGAGGTTTTCGCGCGTCATAATGTGTGAGTATGTGCGTGTGTGGGAGTGGTCCTAGATACAGTCGAAAGCTGATTGAGTAAGATGAATTGGCCCTTTGCTTTGTTGTCCTTCGTTTGTCCGTGAAACTCGAATGAAGCTGGGGAAGATTTGTTGCACGACAGACGGCGAAGGAGTCTTTTAAAGGATGACGTCCACGTCCCGCCCCCAAGCTTATAACGCAGGCATCAACCCCGGAGCTATAGTGGAATGATAAATCGAAAAGGCGAAAAAAAACAGCGTCAGCCGAGGCCCCGCGACCGAAGCTTTGACTAAACCAAGAGCAGTTTGGGTAGCCGTAGCCACTGGTGGGAGACACGGACAGATAGATGCACGGCGCCGGCGGACCCTCCAATGCTGCCGACACGGAGGCCAGTTTCTGATCCGGGACATATCGCCGGGGCCATAAATTCTGGGGCGATGGACGCCCGGAGTTCGGTGCCCTTTGGGGGAAATAGGGATGGCGGACATGCCTCGGAGGAGCCGAGACAAGTTGACCCTAGCTTCTACTCGTAGCTTCAGAGCATAACAATGGGCGAAGGTTTTCTCCACTTGGGTTAACTCGGTGGCGTGCTTGGAGGTCCACCGTGCCGAGGTTCAGATGAGTTTTGGATGCGCCACCGGATTATTCGGACAAGACACGGACGTTATTTGAAGAGCATTGGGGAATGATAAAACATATTCGGAACGATTGGTAATCGGATCGCCAGTGAAGCTCGGAGACAACTCCAAAAAGAGCATCATGTCAACCCCTGACAGCCGCTGCTGAAGTTGAAAAATGCAATTGCCTCTCGATGAAGTTGTCAATTTTCTTCCGTGTCGCAATGCCTCCTCTGCGGATGGTCGTGACCGCCTTTGGTAAGAAACTCGAAGTAAATAGTATTTCGGCAGATACCCTTAGCCTCCTACAGATCCGGGAAAAACAGCAGGGATCTACAAAGACGCGGTATGACAAAAGAGTGCATTAGAGATCCGGCAAACTACCATTCGAAGATCCTGTTACTTCAAGATCGGGAAATGTGCAACATCAGGAAATGGCTTCCGTTCGTTGTGCATCAGCGCTTGTTTAGGGACAATGAGAGACAGGGATTCTAGCCAGGCATAAGGTAACCTTTAGCGGTTTTGCGACCGTTAGCGCTCCTTGTAGCCCCTTTGCAGCAGCCTTTAGTGGCAACCACAGTAGCCCACTCAGTTCTAAGACATCTAATAGGTATCGAGGTTACGGTAGTTACACTACTAGTAACTCTACAAGTACAGTTGTTCCATGGAAGCCGGATCTGTGTTATAAACATATATGTGATATTTTAGTATGTCTCTGCTGCTGTCATTTGTAATGGCCACTCTAAAGCGTTTTCCCAAGAGGACCCTTGCAACTCTGAATGTATTTCTCCCATTAAAGATGCGGAACAACCCTCAAAACACCAGAATCTTTGGCCAGCCCAATGAACAAGCACACAATAGTGGGCAAGAATGGACATCGCAGCGTGGTCTCGGCTCGAAACGAGGCCCAGAAATTGACTGGTAACCAACATAGGCCAAGCATACAAGCACGAGACCACGGGGGTGGATGTCGGATAAGAACGTGCTTGAATGTCTAATGAAAAAGATACAAGCTTTTCAAGAGTTTCAATCAAGTCTTCTTCGTCTAACTGAGACTCGGCAACCTTTTTGAGCTCCTCTAGCTGCTCCACCAGATGTGGAAGAAGAGTACCAGAATCAGCCTCGGTGCGCCTGCGGAACAGGAATTGGAAAGGTCCCTGGCTGATGTCAACCTTGAAAAGGTCAAGGATGACCTTGACCCCCGCGCAGATCGAAAACGCTTCCACAAGGCCCTGAATCGGGGCACCGCAGCTGTGATATTGTTCATGAGTGCAATCAGGAAAGCTGGCAAACTTGGTGATGACAAGTAAAAGTGCTGTGAGAAAGAGAGAGTGACAATTCTCAGCTGTTGCTTGTTGCAGCGCCTCTCGTAGCCCTTTCAAAGCCAGATGCTGGTGGCGCAGTGCGATAAATCGGTATCTTGATGATTGTGATGAGTCGAGGTACGCAAGATGGAAGGCTGAGAAAGCGAGGAGCGCCCGCAGCAGGAAGGGGTGGGCCAAGGCCACTCGCGGAACATCAACTTGCATCGCGGTAGGATTCTCTAGTGGACCCATTGAGTCGTATGCTTTTGTTGTCCAGTGAAACATGAGTTCTGATATGGAAACGAAGCAATCCTGGTTATCAAAAGCGGGTAAGGGAAGCTGTATGGATGCGAGTGGCGATGGGCTGAATCTGGCGTTTTTCGTGACAGCATCTCTGCTCTAAAACCCACAATAGACTATTAGCTCGCTTCATTCCGTTGTATGGGGTGTCAGAACCTACCCTCGCCGAGGCTTGCACATTATCGGAGCTGCGCTGGGCTGAGGTCGCTGGAGAGTTAGACAAGCTACATGATGCTTGATGCCGAATACATGCTGTACAAGGTACGTTTTCGTCGCACTAATCAAGCTATCAGCAAAGCTATTACTTGAAATACACGCAAGGACTGATTAATTCCTCAGAAAGGGAAAAATAAGACTAACCTTGACACGGCGCCGCTTACATCTAGTGCAGCCATTCCGTGACTTCTTATACGTCACTTTGCGTGGAGTTTGAGAAGCTTTCATGTTCTCCAAGAGAAGTAACGCGTAGAATAGTAAGAGTAAAGGTTATATGTGGCCTTGGAGCTCGGCAGCGCCTATTTAAGAGCTGCATCCGAACATGAAGTGTCGAGCTCGTGTAGCGGGGCTGTGTGTGAACACTGCCACGCTAGGCATTCACAGAAGGTTAGATATCAATTGCAGAGAACGAAACATTCGCTAAGCAATAGGATAATAAGCATAAATTTAATAGAGCAGTTTCTAAGTCTATAATTGAATTCCATAGCACCTATTGGAACGTGCAAATGCATACTCGGACCCTGATTGAAACCCACTTTGATAATAATTTGAAACCCGTAGGATAGAAACATAGGGAAGAAAACTTCAATGTATCGACTTCAGGTAGATTGATAACCTTAAAACGTCTCACCAGCCTCTTTGTCCTTCTTAAGGCGTGCCTCATCACCTTCAAGTAGCTCGAGACGGCTGCTGTTGTTCCATGTCATATGAGTCACCAGAAGCATTATCTCTGATGCGATGTCCTACAATATCGGCCGGAGTCGTAGCTTTCATGCTTCTAGCTTTGCCAAGTCGAGGGAAATATCGCTCGGGATGAAATATGCAGATAATAAGAACCGATAAAAGGATCATTGCGCCGTCAAGAATCAGGAACAAAGTTTCATTTTGCATCAAGGAGCTTCCCCATCCAGTTGCCATCTCCGGAATCCTAGAGGGAAGTCAACTATGTTAATCGATAGACTCAAGCTATAGCTTAGGATTGCTGAACTTACCTGTAGATACAGCGAATGATAATCAAATTGTACGCTAGTGTAAGCGCCCACACAAAAATGCGAAGACGACGGTACTCAGAGTTCTGCGTGCGGAGCTTTTCCAAAGCTCTCTCCTCGTTGGAGGACTTGTGGGCACAGTGTACCCACCGCTGGTATCGTCTCCAGAACACAATCATGAGCAAACCACATCCGATCATGTTCCCCAGCTGAAAGCAAACGCCAGCAATCAGTAGACCGGAGCTAAGATCCATCGTCCCTTCGCCTTGACCGGCCAAAACTGCACCGGCTCCTTGAATGAAAATGGCGATAATATCTGTGCCCACAAAGATGAATGGATACCATCGCGGTCTGAAAACGGAGAAGTCGGGGCCATAGTAAAGCACGAGGTGCTTGAAGGTAACGGCTGTAGACGCGGCGATAAGAGTCGGACCAAGGATCAAGAGGAGCAATTGCCTTTCAAAAGCACTGCTATCCCAAGGATTGTCGACCATGATGATTCGACAGACATAGCCAACTAGCTCGAACCCAGTTCCGAGAATAAGCCATATGGAGAAACCCCAAGCTCGGGACTTAAAAGTGGCCCATATTTGGTAGAGCAACAGAAGCCCAAAAAGCACTACGTAAAGAACCACAGGACCTTTTGTGAAGTAATTGCCGTAAAGAGTTGCTTCAACAGGGCACTGTGCGTTGACTTCCTCGCAGGTATCGTAGCTAGGCTCAAAGTCGGAATTCCTCATGGTGAATATTCAGAAAAAGGAATTTATCGTTGATTTAGTTGTGAATCAAAGCAACATGCCTGATCTTTACCTATTTATACTATATGCTTGTCATTATTCATTCCGTATTTGGTAGAAAGCTGATTTCGCTTCCATCTCGGAACGAGCATCTCGGTACGAAGCTCGCAACGAACCCATGTGGGCAGTGCAAAGACCCGTGCTGCGCAGTAAACTAGAGCGGCAAGGGGCTTCAGCGGCAGCACTGGTGTTAGCTCTCGGCGCTAAATGAATTCTTTTCGCGATCCTTTCTTTACGTCCGCGGCCTAACGTTTGTGGCATCGCTGAAATCTAAATGATAATGAGAGAAAACGAGCACGAAAATTGAAAACCAACTTTGCGAAATTAGTAATGCTCAATATCATTGAGCGACTAATTTCACCTAAAATTGATCAAAATATCAAGATCTCAAGGGCTTTGTATCGAAGACCCGGGCCTTTGTCGCATGCTTTAAAACCACAAAGTGGAAAAACATAATTGCATCCTGGCCGCATAGTAAACATGTTGAATGAATTGGACGAGGGCTATACGAATGTTCTTTTCTATTGAATTCGTAGTGTTTTTATGGAAGGATAAACGCTGGCGAATCTGAATTCCCAGTGTTCATATGCCTATTATTTGAGGCAGCAGAGAAGTGCAGATAAGAAGCCCCCCTTTTTGGTTTTTCTATTATCTGGAATTTGGTTGTTGTTTCTCCGGCTCTCATTAATTTCAACTTCGTTACCTGGCGTCGTGTTTGCTTTACGAATAGAGATGTTAGGTACGATTTAGAAAGTCCGAGGATACGACTTACCTTTAGGGCCGTAAATACTAGCACGTTCTGAATCGGACAATGCTGTAATAAAACCCTCGCCCACGTCATCCATCGACTCAATTGTTTCTAGGGGTATCGGCGCTTGAGACAACGGCATTTTCGAGCATACTGGAGGATAGAAAGCCTGTTAGTGTTCCTAGTGTGGTATACTTCTAGTAGATTTTGTTTAGGGGAGCATACAAGTGACTAGACAATCGCGATGTTATTGGAAAATTAAGGATTAGCTGAAGATAAGCAAAACTTATAACATGCTTATGTATAGAAGAGTATTAAGCGTCGGACAGCCTGTTCAATAGCCTGTTAAATAACCTGCTAAAAAGCCTGCTAAGCAGCCTTCTAAGCAGCCTACGATGTATCTGCACTTTGCACACACCGCCCACCCTTCTGGGACACATGAGAAAATACACGTGACGAAATTTGATTGACTATGTCTATTTCTTCTTTGACTAGATCTTAGATACCATGCGGTAGGCTATAGCTCAGAGAGCTTAGTGGCCTTATATTTACCTTCATCATCGTATTAAAGTGATCAAGATAAGCGACTTCCTAAAAATGAATCCCGAACTTATCGGAGAACGCCGACGCGATGGGTATGCTGCAGTTGCTGCTTGGATCACCTGTGACCCTGACTGTGAGACACACATCTTCCGAAAGTTCAACCAACTTGGCGCCCGCAACTTACTGTATTTTCAGAGTCAGCTGCACGATCTGGAAAGCAGAATTATGGAATACGATAAGGCTCACGGTCCCGGCTGTGAAGAGCAGAAGCAAAATCTAGGCCGGGATTGGAATCTTATAAAAGGAGACACAGATACATTGGGTCTAATCCAAGAGTTGAGGTCTGTCACGAAGCAATACCGTAAGTGCGAAATGAACCCTCGTGATATCAATTACGGCGAAGACTAAAATATACAAATAGAAGAGGCATTGGTGTTACAATCAACTGTTTTGAAGCTCAGTCAACCCGAGAAAAGGCCGTTGATAGAGTTCCAGCATTGGTTCAGGGGATATCGTCTAAGACAGGATGGTAGCAATCTACAGCCTGTACTTCAAGGAGAAGCAGCTCGTGCTCTAGATGTACCGGAAGACTTAGCATCCCTCCGACCACAGGAAAACAGCGATGTGCTTTCTGAGATGCTAAGAGATAATTGGCCATCAAACCGGTGGAGAAAAACGCCCAAAGCGGTGTTCTCTGAAAAAGATGTGCAACGAGTGGTTACGATAATAATTGCTACAGTTACTCTTCTGTTACTTGTTGGGGCTATCCTAACTTTGTATTTTATCCCGTTAGCAATCGTACGTTTAGCTGTTGTGGCTATTTTCATGGTCCTGTTTTGCCTAACAATTGGGTTAATGACGACAGCGCGCAGGGTTGAGCTTCTTGCAGCCACAGCAGCGTATGGCGCTATCCTCGTGGTATTCATTACGTCTGACTTGTCGTATGATGGAAAATCATAGGAACTAAATCTAGAATACCATTATTGCTGTCTCATCCCTACATGTATGAGTGAATCAGATTTGATCTGACTTTTGATGACAACCGGAGATCACAGAGGAGGACTACTTATGCTAAAATCAATACACTCAGTTTTTTTATGTTTAATAGTAAGTTAGAGATAGGTTCTTTGGGGAATAATAGGATAATGATCCATAGATGAGACAAAAATTGCTTGACTCCGTTGGACTGAATTGGCATGACGTCTGTTAATATTTCCCCGAGCCTGGGAATTTTAAAGATCCTCAGAAGGACTTATATTAAATCTCCATCGCTTATTAACAACAGCCGTGAGAAGGCGACTGGTACAGACTCGATTGATTTTCCTTCTGATCCGCACGCGGCACATCATTCGAGGGGTTATGGTCGAAGAAGCTGACAGGCTTTAGAGTAAGGGCGACCTTTTCGGCCGGCATTACGGGGAAGTCTAGAACATAGTTAGAAAGGAGCCAAAAGCGCTGGGAAAGTGGAGGTGATATAAACAAAGTAGTGTGAATCAGCGTACCTTCAGGCCTAGTAACGTGCGTCAGGCCAAAACTATGCCACAGGACAATATCCTCATGCCGAGTCGGCTCGTCCCGCGCTGCCCAATATGCCAGCCCTGTGTCCTCTCGGCTCTGGTTAGTAAACTCGCCTGCGGCCCAAAGCTCATTATCGCGGTACTTGGTAACCCAGATCGGCTTCGCGCTGAAGACGCCGCGGCGGTAGTTGAACGTGTGCTCGCCCATCATAAGCATCTGACTCGGTACTGCGTGCAACTTGTATCCCATAGGCTTTCCTGAAGTGCAATTCTTCGAAGACTCGTTGATGATTTTGTATACGCGACCCTTGTTTAGGTCGAGATCGTATCCGCCTGGTTTCTCAATTGCTGTGGTATTTACCTTGAAAGCACACCCAAATGGATCAAGCTCAGGTTCATCCAGGACCGGCTCGCAATCGTCGTACACAACAGTGCTCATTGTTTCGCCGTCGAGGAAAGGGTCTACTCGCACGCAGAACAAATGTTGGTGATTAACAGCTAGAACTCCCGGCGCCACAACCGTTCCCCACGGAACTTGAACCCCCTGGCGGATTGGCATGGTAGAAACAATGCCTGTCGCACGCACCTCCACGTGTAAATTAGCAGCTTGGTCGAGTATAAATGCTAAGATGTACTCGTAATTTGCCACTGTAGCTGTGCACTGAATCACCAGTTTTCGGTCTCTAACAGCTGACGACTCTCCGTTGCGGAAGTTTAAATGCTTCCAACCTATTCCGTCATCAATCTCGTGCATACAGACGACGTTGGGAACAACGACAGGTTCGCCTCGACTAGTCACTCGAACACCGCTAAAGTAGGCAATCAGACCAAGACAGTCGCATCCAAGAGATAGACTGTTCGATGTCAGGCCGAATCCAGAATCACCAAGATCAAAGGCCTGTTTGCGATGATACGGGCTGCGCGGATCTCCGTAGGGGACGGTCATCTCGCTCACGGAAACACGGTAAAAAAGCGACCGGCCGTCGTACTGAACGTGATGCAAGATAGGCCCTTCTCGAAGGCTCCAACCCAGCTGGAAAGACCATTTCTGCCACTCCACCTTGCGATCGTGGATGGTGAATGAAGGCCCTTCCGGTTGCACCACCTGCAGTGGCTTCAATCCCTTCCGCAAACCGCCAGGACCGAGGAGATTGGCGCTGTATTCGACTGGCTCGACAGGGTCCCACGGTACTGTGTCAGGGTCTATTTCTGAAGATTCTCCCATGGGTAGTTTCTGCAAGTCGACGAGTTCGAGTGTATGGGCGTCGAAAATAGGAGCAAGAGGAAGAGGGACTGAGTAATGGTTGGCTTGTGGGTCGTCGTTCAGGGTTGCGTACATGTAGCACTGAAATAAGCGTCGGCGCTCCTTGCTGTCATCAGTACCATAGGCCCAAGGGTCGTTCAGAATGCGTGCACTGGATTTAATGTTAGAGCAAATACTACAAATGGAACGAATCGGCCTTCCATCGACTTACTGTGAAGGCAGCTTTAACTTGGCAACCTCGGCTTGGACTTCAGGATGCTCTACGCAAGCCTTGTGTACCAATTCAAATTCAGTCCAGTCAACTGGACCTTGAGAATCCGGAGCATCATAGACATTTTCGACAACACAAGTGGTGATGTTCAGAATAGCCACAACTAGAGTTGAGCTTTTGTCAATGTGGTAGTAGACTCTGGCTTTGCGATCGGGGACTGCATCTTTGTTGTCGAAAAACTTGATGACAAGCTCCTTTGGTGGCTCGAAAAGGTCAATAACTTTGAATCGAATTTGTTCGGGCGTTGCGCCCAAATGTTGGAGCAAGATTTGTGATGCCTTCCTGACTTCGTCCGGCCTGAGGGGATCGAGGGGATGTGGGGGAGGATTTTGATGGTCTGCGGTCATGATGGCAAAGAGTCTAATTCTTCTATCTCTGTGTGTTCAGAGAGTGCAGAATTAGAATCTAATTGACGAAGGAAGACAAGCCAAATAAGCATTTGCACAACTTATCGAAGTAGTTTGATTTTAAGTAGTCGCTGAAGTACGGCACGGGTGTCATTTATGCTTCCGTCAATACTCGTTTCTTGGCGTGCATGGCCGTCAAGGCAATACGGAAGACTTACAAGCTATGAACGGAGTTCCTGAAGCAGTAATACCATCAGCAAAGCATCATCATCAGGCTTGACCTGGGTGCCGAATTCTGCAAATTGCTAGCCGTCAATTGCCCAAATTGGTAAAAGGCTGGTCGTGGAATCTGCTACCAAATCGGGTAACACATCCAATTTTCAACAGTACCCCGCGATTCTCGAACGATTCTATGAATAAACACATACGAATAAGACGTATAATTTGGAATTCTCCTAACGCTTTCTTTTCACTGAATCTTCTGATTCGAAAGCTTTGAGGAATCATGATATAAGATTTATGATGCGAATGGACGACAGCTAACGTATAGCACTTGCTTGGCCAGTTATTAGTTGTTTAAATTTCCTGGCAGATACTACAGACTCACTGTTCCGCTTTGGTGAGTTAGCCGGGAAGTAGAATAACTTTTATACTGAACAGGTATAACAAAGTTCTATCAGATATCTTCGTGCAAACTGATATTTAGACTTACACCAAGCACTCCTTACAAACCCCGTTTCTTTTTCCTTAGTAAGTTGGAGGACATTGCCCGTTTTTCAGGGATCGAGGGATAACCAAATCGCCTGGTAGAGTACGAGTCACTCGTATAGGATAATATGGAAGTTGTGTAAGTTAGCTAAGTGTCATATGGGCGAAAAGTCTTTGAAATGCAGTACGGTGGATTGCAATGGCTGCAATCTTTCATGGTTTTGCGCAGAGGGAGTGTTGTTATTCTTTCCAGTCCACAGTGCGTTATAGATATTGAAGTTTGTAGCCATGAAATTTCTTTCTTCAGAAATTGTTAATTGCTAGGCATATTTTTCGGAGCTTCTCTCTAAGGTGACGGAATTTATTTATTGCAAAATCTTAGGTCTACAAAATCGTCTATGTTGACAGTGAAATTCATGTACGTGGTAATTATGACATCTCTACCATCGCCGTTTTTCTTTCTTCTTTGGCATTAAAGAAGTAGCACTGCCAGGTCTTGTGTTACTATAATTTCCTATGGCTCAGCCATGTCAACTTGTAAACTAGTCTATCTAGCTTGCACGGCTATGGGGCTTTGCATGTCGCAAACCTTCTGATTCTATAGTACGCGCGGGTCAAGGCTGCTCCTGATGATCTAACCAGACAAAGCTGAGTGTGATTGGGGTTATGATTGGCAGAAACATGGAGTGCTGCGCAGCCATAGGAAATGCCACGCGGCCGAACCCAACCCTGTCGATTTGTAAAGGTGGCACCAGCTTAGGAAAGGGAGGGAAAGCAAAACCCGACGCAACTCTTTGACGAGCACCTTGATTGATCCTCACGCTGAAAGGTGGAAACCTTTTAAAGCTGAATCTGAAATCAAAGGTATCCACTTGCATGGGCCATAATATGGCCACCTTTATGTTCTTCGCAACTGCCATCTTTGGCCTCGCATCCTTGACCTCAGCCCAGGATCCCCTTCGTTGCAACTATGAGGGCACACTTACGTGCCCCTCAGCTTATACTTGCCTACTTGAGGATTTCTCCGGAGAAGGCACCTGTGTTCAATAAGGAAATGGCAATGCACAATACGTACATTGGGCCCGGGGCGACTCAGCTATGTGGTTCAATTGTGCAGTCTTTCGCTGTGGAAGATGAGGAGGAAGCATAGCCCGGAACGTCGATGGGACTTTTCGATGTAAGAGAAGCCTACGTGCCAGTCGGTTTATTTTCCACATGGTGGATTATGTGTATGGAAAAGGCAGAAACATACGGATTGGATGAAAATTCTGTTCGATTTCTTCTCGACTACGTGATTATGAACATGGTTTGTGTGGTTAAACTACATTTCGCACTAAACGGCAGAATTATTGCATATGGTGTGCGTAAGATAGCATGTACAGTATCATTAAAGGTACTTACTAGAAGACCTATTGAGTCACCTAGAATTGAGCATATACCTCCATATTCTACCTAATACGTCTCCTAACTGCGGTCTTAGGAACCATTTGCAACTCATATATAGGCTGTATAGTTAGTAGGACAGCATGTTGAGCATCGACGTAGTGCTTTGACGAGAATTGCGACCACACCCATACGGCTTGCTCAGCATATAGAACTTGAATAAGACTCAAATAACACAGAGTGAACGGTGTGTCTGTTCTGTTGCATACTAGCCCCGTCTTTGAGGTTATCCGCCAACTTCATATTAGCGCAGGCATTTGCGGTTTAATGGGATCCACCCAGATCAACCGAAAATCGCCATGATTGAAGCGGCTTTTGTGAAGCGGCACAGCTCAAGGGACGTCTCATTCAGCGCAATACGCCATGCGCGCGAGTAAAAGCACGCTGATGGTCATGAAAACGGCTGGCTGTGCCGAAAGGAACACGGGTTTTATACATAGTTATTCAAAGAGTACTAACATTAGCGGGTTTGCGGACGACCAATGACTCGTAGACCTCAACGGATTGAACTCATTGGAGCGGCTTTATCCTGGAGGCCTGTGTCCCCAGGTTTCACTCCACATTGGAATACGACAAAAATGGAGAATCGTACCAGCTAGTCTAGAGAGTAAAACCACTCAAACACAGGCAGCCTTTCTTGCGCGACTAGAGATCATTTGTTGAAACTCAGCTTGGGTTCCACGCCTTGCTAGTAATGTTCTGTTAAATAAGAAAGACCATTTGACGTTACAGAAACATCATACATCATCGATACACGCTTCTTCAAGCAGAGCCGCCATCCTCTCTGATTGGGGGGAGCTAGACACCCCCTGCCCCCTTGCGCACCATTCAACGATCGGTGGCTGATTTAAGCGTGGAGTGCTGGCTCATGATACGTGCGCTTATAACTTGCCATCTCCATACCCCAGTCCCGGGACCGGCTTGAGTGCCGGACCAACGTCAGACCTGCGAGGAGAATTCGGAGGAGCTTCCATTTGTGCATATGCTGTGTGGGGTCTGGAATGTTTTCTCCACGATGAGAGAATACACGAGAATGTATAAATTACCGTGGAGAAGGCCGATCTAAAGACAGAGATAGCCGTTCCCAACCCCTCAGCCTTCCCTCTAGACCCAAGGAGGATTGATTGAGACAACAACACGGGCACTGGGCAGACAGATTCGCGACTTGACAAATCTGCCCATCATGTATCGCATTTGGAACATCTATGGTACGCTTGCGAAACGCGGATTCCCGGTTCTAACAGCCATTAATGCCCCGAGCCCTTGACTGACGACCAACAACTGCAGTGCTCGCCGCCTTTGGCACCATTGGCGGCATGCTTTTCGGCTTCGAGATCAGTTCCATGAGCGCATGGATCGGCAATGACGAGTATCTCGAGTACTTCAACCACCCGGACGGCACGGCACAGGGAGGCATCACAGCAGCTATGTCCGCCGGCTCATTGGTGGGATCGCTAATTGCCGGTATCCTCGCTGATAAATTGGGACGTAAGGGCGCTATTCAGATTGCTGCCCTTGTTTGGATCGTTGGGGCTATCTTGCAGTGCTCCTCGCAGAACGTTGGGCACCTGGTCGCCGGTCGCGTTGTAGGTGGCTTCGCAATTGGTATCACCAGCTCGCAGTGTCTGGTGTACCTTGCGGAACTGGCGCCGGCCAAGACCAGAGGCCGGATCGTGGGAATTCAGCAGTGGTCCATCGAATGGGGCATTTTGATCATGTACCTGATATCTTATGGCTGCTCTGTTAATATCCACTCGCCGGCGGCCTTCCGCGTTGCTTGGGGTGTCCAAGCTATCCCTGCCATGATCCTCTTCCCCGTTCTTTTCCTCTTTCCCGAGTCGCCCCGATGGCTCGCCCAACACGACCGCTGGGAAGAAGCGCATGAGATCTTGGCCCATCTACACGCCGGGGGCGACAAGACGGCTGCTGTCGTCGTAGCCGAGCTTGAGGAGGTTCGTGAGGCAGTCAAGATTGCTGCTGAGTCGGAACAAATCAGTTACCTTGGACTTTTCGCCCCTGGTATGTGGCAAAGGACTCTTGTTGGTGTCAGTGTGCAAGTTTGGCAGCAGCTTTTGGGTGGTAATGTCATGCTCTATTACCTCATCTATATCTTTGGCATGGCTGGCATGGTAAGACGTCTCCCCCGTCCTTGGTTCACTTTGGTAAAAAATTCCTGGAAGAATCAGACTTAAGTAACTATTGACAGACCGGAAATGTCGCTCTTACTTCTTCCATCATTCAGTATGTCATCTTCTTGGTGACTACCGGCATCATCCTTCCTTTCATTGATCGTATAAGCCGTCGATGGCTGCTAATCGTCGGAGCTGTCGTCTGCGGAATCATTCACATGATCACGGGAAGCATTATGGCTGTTTATGGCCACAAGGTCGATAGTGTTGACGGTACGTACCTGCTCAGCTCTCATTTCCCTGCTTCTGATCGAAACCTTTTGTCAAATATGTCTTTTGGAGGCTGATACATGTATTCAGGCAACGAAATTCTTAAATGGTCAATCTCAGGCCATCCAGCAAAAGCAGTTATCGGCCTATGCTACGTTTTTGTCGGAATTTATGGGTAAGCCCTCAGAAATCACATTTGAAAAGACTCTCTGCTAACTGTTTTAGGTTTACATGGCATGTTTGACATCTACTACCGTCTGAATTAGCGACTAACAACATTGCAGGGCCCCTGGCGCCTGGATCTACGCCGCTGAAGTGTTCCCGCTAAAGTACCGAGCCAAAGGAGTCGGCCTAGCGGCCGCAGGCAACTGGTCGTATGTTTCCTATTTCACATGTCACGCATGAAATGTGAAGAAGATGACTCACAACTCTTAGATTCAATCTGGCTCTTGCCTTCTTTGTTCCTCCAGCCTTCACTAACATCCAGTGGAAAACGTACATGATCTTCGGCACCTTCTGCCTTGCCATGACGTTCCACATCTTCTTCACCTATCCCGAAACCGTGAAGAAGTCTCTTGAAGAGATTGATCACGTCTTCGACGATAAAATTCCTGCTTGGAGGTCTAACAAGGCAACTAACTTCGAAGAGAAAGTGGCTCAGGTTGAGAAGACTGGCGGGCTAAGTGAAGGGGTGGACATAGCCCACACCGAGGGGGGGGACGCCAAAGTCTAACGCAACATTTTCCTGAAAAGTTAGGAAGACTTTGATTCCTATATAGTTACGGAGCTCGCTATCAAAAGTTTTGTCCAAGCCCCCCTGTCATGCCAAGCCACTAGATAGTTATTAGATAGGTTAGATAGGTAATAAAAGAGTAATTCGCACTAATTTCACAGTGTAACATTCCCTGCCCATACTTGTAAATCTTGTGATATATCTAAAATACCTTAACTTATATAAATCTTTACATACTGTATAAGTAAGGCTTTTCATGATGCCTCATATGGACATTATAACCTGAGCCTTAGTCGTTGGTTTAAAGACTAGTGGTATAATAACTAAAGAGATTAGTACACTAATATAATTATAAGTTTATGAAATTAATCGCATTTATGCGAAAGCTATTAGTGTAGGATTTGATCCTAACGAGCGCCCTTTGGTGCTTACGAACGCTTATCTTAAGGATAAGCCTCAGTTTGGTTAGCTAAGGAAGTCCTCTTCAAGGGATGATATCCTCAGTTGTGTACACCGTGATTATTATAGTCGTGAGAGAATGTATACTAATATCGCTACTAACCTTAGTTTGTAGGGAAAGGAAGTCTTAGTAATAATAGTGTGGTGGATACTACGATCAATAGGCTTCTAAAAAACAAAGCTAATAAGGAAGCCTGGTCTGATAGCTTAGATAAGGCTTGAACGCCTTAATTAGTGTCTTAAACGGGAATATTAGATATTAAAAAATTAGAAAAATATTATTTAGTTAGATAAGATTAGTGTCATCTTGTTACATTATAGAGGAGGTTATTGGATCTAGTGGCGGCTAGAAGAGAAGCTATCGTGAAGCTATATTCGGGAGAGGTGGAAGAGATTATTAAAGTTTATGTTTTAAGGTGCATTTTTATACAAAAAGAAAGGTCCTTACTATTGTTAGTGGCCAGAGACTGTAACTAAGAAACGTACTATTAATAAGGCTATTATGAAAATAAATAAGAACCTTAAACCTATACTTTGAGAGTAATAAAAGCTTTTTAATACAATAAATTATCTTAATTTAAGATAAAGACTCTTAAGTTATAAGCTACGATAGTAGTTTAATAATAAGATAAGGAAACTTATACATTTAATAAAAGAAGGAATTAATTAGTTTTAGTATCAAACTACTATTTTAATTCTTAAATTATTATTTTTTATTATATAATATACTAAGGAAAAACTAAATATAATGGTACAAGAAGATAAGGCACTAGCATATATGTATTTAGCTTAATAGTAAGTTTATGACCTTTATAAGGTCCAAAGGCTTTTATAATGTAGCAACAGTCTAGACCTTAACCTAATAAAGCCTTGTTAGCCTTATTTAAAGCGTATTACAACGCGTAAGGGCGGTCTAAAGACTAGAAATAAGGCTATCGCCAAGTAGGAAAATAAGTGGGAGGCCCTAGAATAGTAATGTATTTAAAATTAAATTAAACGTATCCCTAAATATATCAAAGAAATTATCAAATTGGAGGGAGATAATGAATATAGGGAGGGACAGGAATATTAAAGAGTTACACAAGTAAATTTATACTATTGAATTCCCTAATCTACTCTAGTCTACTCTAATCCTTACTATCTATGACAGGGGGGCTTGGACAAAACTTTTGATAGCGAGCTCCGTAGTCACGTAGGGGATGAGGCTGGAATTGAAGATATCATCTAGTTTCGAATGCTAAGTTTTAGGTTGCGTGCTCTGGATAACGGTATTTCACGGCTCACTCATACACGTTTGTTAATCCTAGATCTGCCATAAGTTGGAAATATTGTTGGACTATTCTGATAGCAAGATCTGTCCTAATTTTACTTTGACTAGCTATGTTTGTTTTTTGTTCTTGCTTACAATTTCTTAAAGCCATATAACCCGTATATTTGTTAATCTAGGTATCAACCCTATGTATTATGACGTATTACAATATGTTTTATCATGATGTATTCTTTTGCTTTAATATAGATAGTGGTTAATAGCGGAGATGGGAATTTTAGGAATAGCTAGCTAATGTTTGTTGACGTTGGCGAAGTGGAGCGGCGGCTGCTCGCCGGTCCCCGATAACAGGTATGGCTGCGGTGAAATAAGGTAGCTCCTACAACCGAGCAGGCATACATGGTCAAAGGTATAAGTAAGCACACAGAACCCCTCTGTTATTCCTTGCAGGCTGGGTTAATCTTTTTAACATACAGTTGTTCCAGGCCCTAGTCTTATAAGTCTAGTATTAGGGTTAGGGTTATCCAGTAGATTAAAAACATCCTTAGCAAATGAGCACTACTGCTAACACTATGATGGTCATTAGCCAGTCCATAGAAGTCTTTGTTAGCATAGGGCCTTGTATGCCTACTTGCGCCTTTGACCTCGTACATTCTGTGGGTGCGCCTGTTGCCCTTTGGAAAGTGGTCATCTTACTTCGACTTTTCAAGGGAGCTATTCCACCTTTACGTAGTAAAAGGCAGAAGTAGAAACACAAGGCCCCACGCAAACAAGGGTTTCTATGGACTGGCCAACGATTATCATAGTGTTAGCAACAGTGCTCATTTACTAAGGGGTTTTCTTATTTACTAAATAACCCTAACCCTAATATTAAACTTGCATGGCTAAGGCCTAGAACAGCCGTATGTCAAAAAGATTGACACAGCCTGACGAGGAATAATAAAGGGGCCTTGTGTTCCTACTTCTGCCTTTAACTATGTATGTTCAAACCGGTAAGACTAGCCAATTACAACGCGACTAACTACGGAGACGTTGCTTATAACAAGGATCCTATAGCAGGGGGAATGACTTATTGTGGGTTCGCTTGATGCGATTCTACCTGGGGTAGAGGAGTTTGTGAAATTGAGTCAGCAAGGCGCACAAAAAAGGGCTCGTCCGGACGCCTCTGCATGGGGCGACAACAAGAGGTTCTCTCAACGCCGGATATGGCAATTGTGGCTTGAATAATAGAAAACTCAGGAAACTTCGAATACATTTGAAAATATTTAGGCTAGGAGATGCAACAGTCACAGTCCCGTGTTTGATAGACCTATTCTATCGTGTTTTCCCTAGCATCCGAGACACCCGTCTTAGTCAGCGTGATCCTTGATAGCTAGTAAGATTTTAATACGACTAACTCGACCACCCAGCCTTCCGGATCTATGTTATCTTTCAAGGCTTGCGTGATATGATTTAAGATCGTGGACACCTCGCAGGATGGTTGTTGGTTTCCTCAGATTATTACGAAACACGCTCTAAGCAGCTACCGTCACCTGGAACCATGGCCACTACTAAAGGGACCATTGTCGTCACGGGTGCGAATGGCGGGCTAGGCAGCGCTATAGTGAAGCAGGTTGCCTCAAGCCCTGATCTTTCTACCTATTTCGGGCTCTACACAGTCCGAGACACAACCCACGCAACCGCTCTGAACTCCGCTCTTTCAAGCGGTGCGGAACATCCCTATGATATTTTAGCTCTCGAGTTGACAGAGCTAAATGATGTTCGTCGGGTGGCAGAAAACATTAACGTAAGCCACCGATCCTACCTCTGACCCTAAAACTTATCTTCATTATGCATATTGCTCGCCTAGGATCGAACAGGCTACCGGGCTAGATCCGAATCTCGATGGGCCTAATGTTACTAACAGATGCCCTAGGTGCGCGTTTCTGAAGGCAAAATCCCCCGGATCCGAACTTTGATTCTCAATGCTGGCTTCCAGGATTTTGGCAAACAATCATGGACAGATGACGGTCTCGACACTACCTTTGCAGCTAACTATCTTGGGCATTGGCTACTCACGCTCCTGTTACTTCGAAGCTTAGATAAGAAAGCACGCATAATCGTAATCGGAAGTCAATCACACGAGTGAGTACCTTTCTCTATTCCTTTGTCGCTCTGCTGCACCTCAAAATCTTCTTGTCGGTAAATCATCACGACCGCACTGAGGGCCGCAGGGCGGGGCTAGGAGTAATTCATAAAAGCGTAGCCAACAAGACCCGAGCTGATTATTAATACAACTATATAGCCCCAATGATCCGCGGAATGCAGCTACTAAGGCCTTCGACGATCCAAGCTATAAAAGCTTGGTTTCCGATAGGGCCAGCTTTGAGGCTATCGCGAAAGGCTCCTGGAGCCCCGCAACTGAGGGTGCATCCGCCCAGGAGGCCTTCCAAAGCGGATTTAGGCGATATGGGGCCTCAAAGTTATTTTTGATCATGATGCAACATGAACTGCAAGCGCGTCTAGATGCCGATCCGTCGCTGGGAGATGTATGCGTTCTCGGTGTCGATCCAGGCACTATGACTACCGGCTTGCAACGGCACGCGCCTTGGGTTATCCGCGTTCTTATGTTCAAGATCATTAATCCAGTGTTGCTATATATGAATCCAGATGGGACGAGAAGATGGCCAAGCCAATCAGCGGCGGATGTCTTGGAAGCAGCCTTTGGGATGACTGAGATCGTCGAGCTACCGAGGGACAATTACCTTTCGGGGAGGAAACCTTTTGAAACTAGCATGGAGTCAAGAGACCTCACTAAAAGAAAGCTAGTATGGCAGGAGACAGCAAGATTAGCGGGTTTAAGAGAGGGGGAGACCGTACTTGCCAACTGGCAGTAGGTATTTGTATTAAGGACGTACCTCGTCCTTCAAATTGTAAAAAGTTTGAGTAGCTGCGTGTCAAAGACATTCATATGAGCCCAAAGGGTAAGCTACCTCTAAATAGAATAGATGTTATTGTATAGATGTCCCTGCTTGAGACGATAACCAAGTGCTAGCTTTAGAAGAGGGGTGAGTGGAGCGCCCATACAATAGAGTACATCATTGCACGGCGATTAGCCTTTGAAGATGCGAGACGTTAACATGAGGGTTTAACCGCGATTGATTTTCGAAAGCTCATCCGGATTTGCAGTATGAAGTTCAGGCAAGAGGCTTTTTCATGCGAATGTATTTATCACATGCTATATCAAACGGTCTCTTTATTTTGTGTTTCTTCAAGCTCTAAAGGTACAAGCCCATCTGCTTGAATTCTTAAAGCTAGACAAGTAAAGTCGCTAACACTTAACAAGAGGTAAAGTTCTTCGTACTAGCAACGGTATAATAGATCTATAGCGTCGATCACTATAATTAAATCCGTTGATTTGTAGAATGGAATAATTAATAGACAATAAGCAATTGTGGTGAAAGAAAACCATCAATGCCATATTGATAACTTTTGTTTAAGTACATTAAATCAAGCAAATTGGGGGGGGGGGGGGGGGGGGGGGGGGGGGGTGGGGTGGGGGGGGGGGGGGTGTTATAATAAATTAGATTT